>VZRL01000194.1:751034-1073738 GCA_013397895.1 Origma solitaria | reverse complement strand
TTGTAGCAGAAGAATTGTGGTGATGGACTAGCTAAGAAAAGCCACATACCTTGCCCCAGCCTGGATCTGTTGGCTGGATGGAGGGAGGGGGTGAGTAGAGAAACAGTGTCTATAGTAGAAGAATTGTGATGGACTGACTAACAAAAAAACCCCACACCCTGCCCCTGCCCAGGAGATGTTAGTTAGTTGGAAGGAGGGAGGGGCCGAGCTGAGAAGCAGTGCCTTAAGAGGGAAGGGGGCTGAGTGAAGAAACGGTGTCTTAAGAGCTTATTTTTACCTCTAATTTATCCTCCGACTCTGTTAGATTAATAAATCTTTGCAACTTTAAGTTTCCTGCCAGCATTTTGTCCTCTCCAGTGCGCACCTATCAGTGATCTCACCTCAACTCATGAGTCCAGCATGTTTGTGTTAGTTTTTTTTCCCTCTCCTCTGCATAGCTGCAGCAGGAGAAAGCATAGAGAGCAAAATGTCGTAGGTGCCTGGCATTTAGCCAGGGTCAAACCCACGACACCTTCAGTAAGCTGGAAGGATCTCTCCTCTGACAAAAGTTGAGCTAATGTATCTTTGAGCAATACTGGACATAGAGCTGAGATGTGATAGATCAGGTCTTCTTGCTGAAGATGTCAGTTCTCATTTTCCCTTCTGTAGTGTTTATGTAAAAATGAGTGACATTCTGGCTTGTACCAAAATCTCTAATGAAACTAAGAGCCTGTGCAATACATACCTGGCAAATCAATGAGTGTTTGTATGTGTATACACACATAGGACTCTACTGCATCTTCTCAGGCTTCTAATTTGTCCAATCCATTTTGCTATTAAAGCACACACACAAAAGATGGATAAAAGGAAGATGGACTAGGAGCAAAGCATGAAAGATGTTATGTGATGAAATGAAAATCTGGCCTTGAATTCCTTTCTTCCACACAACTATCTACTGTCATTCAAGTTACCTCAGGGACCCAGGTCACCCACACTTTTGATTCCTCTTCAGATTTTGTGGCTGACAAAGGGAATGTTAGAACTCTATGTACTTTAAAATTAATTTATATTTACATTCATTCTGTCTATGTACTACTTTAAGTGTGATGTGAAGGAGCAGTCAGTTTAAAGACTTTAATAGGCACTTACACATATTACTTTGATATATCTCACAGAGGGATATTCACAAAGGCTAACTTAAGTCATGGACAACTCAAGACTAATTTCCCCAGGCTTCCATTATAGTCAGTTCAGGGAAGGGATCCTCCAGAGAGTGATCCAGATTAGAAGACTAAATTTTGCTAGCTTTTCTGACTGTGCTCCAAAGAGTATCTTTTTATGACTAATTGTCAGTCAATTCTCTTGCAAATAAACACCTACTTCAAACATACAGACAGCATAAAATTGGTCTCTTGCTGGCATTTTCACTGATTTTTCAGAGTAGCATCCATTCCTATCAAGTTATTACAATTATTTTGTAAAATACCACCTTAACAGCAAGGTAGCTCTGTCAAGCAGCACTCAGCCCTTGAACCATCGCTGCAGCACTGTTTTCAGCACCCCTACACTGAAATGTCAAACCATGCTCCACCTACTTGTCTAGATAGGCCACATTTAGAGACCACTGTGTTTGATCAAAGGCTGGGTAAAGCATGATGGTCCTTGAGTTAATAGCACATGGAAGATAAGTTCTGATGAAAACTATAGAAAAAAAACAAAGGGGACTGGACAAATCTACAAAACAAGCACTTACTTGCATTCACATATCCACATGGATATCCAAATAAGTATGGTCTTTGGAAGGGTGAAGAGCAACACACTTGTACTCTGTGAAACCCCTTCACTGTGTTGTTGTTCTTTCTTCATGTGAAAATAGATTTTCTCCTTGGAATTACATAGAACATGGTAAAATGCTCATGAAGCCAGCTCTGTTAAGACAGCTCAAAGGCTGTTATCTAGTAATGTGAAGAATCATGTATTCCTTTCCAGGATTCATCCCTGCTTTAAACAGAAAGTCTTGAGCTCCTTGTCAGCAGCTCAGATATTTCTGAGAACCCTGTATGGATTTTATGGAAAGAGAGAGATTGACAAACTGAATAGGGTGATGTATCTGGTCACTGTAATGATTCATTTCTATATTGCTAACTGGCACTGCTAGTGTCAGTTACCACAAATTAATTCATAAAATGTATTTAGTGGCAGCTAGTTTCTGGTTTACAATAGCTAGAAATCTGTCAGTCACCCTGCAAAGAGAAGGAAAATGAGCTTCTTATCTTATGTGCTGCATATTTACAAAATGAAATCCAAAGTCTTACATTTCATAATAATATTGTTGTTACTTTCTGTATTATATTTTTGTAGATAGATCTGTGGCTCATATCTGCATCAAAATTAGTCCAAGAGGCCAAGTTTTAAGTTGGAAGAAATGGCAACATGAAGATTTTAATTTTAAGCATTTGAAAATATCAGTAGAAGGAGAAGGATGCCTATGAACACTGTGGAAACTGTGAGTGAACTGAAGTGATTTGAGAAAAGCTCAGCAATTTTACATCTGTCTCTGGGCACATATTTCTTCTTTAGCAACCCAACCATTGAAAGTGAGGAGAGTGTTGCTACAAAATGAGATTATATCCAAGTCATGAGAAAGAAGAGCTCAGGATACCTGAGTAGGGCAACAGTGCAAAAGTATACAATAGTGCATCTTCCAGCTCAAAAGTTCTTTAATCACTGCTCACAAATGGTTGAAATGGCAAAAGTTGTATAATGCTTTAAAACCATAAAGATATTTGGCTTCCTACAAGACTTATTTCGAAAGTTTTCAATCTGAAGAAGGATTATTTCTACTGCTAACAAGCAGGGACAGAAGAAACCCTAGAGAGAGATTCATCACACCTAAGTTAGACATCTGCATCTGAGCCAGTCACCCTAGGCTCCCTTTCCAGTCAGAAGAGTGAACAGCACTGCTACAGTATGAGACATTTGTCTCTTTTAGACCTCCTCTTTAAGATGACATGTTTTTCACCCTAAGACCCATTGTTTCTCATCTTTGATTATAACTAGAGTCTGGTTAACTAGTTCAGATAGTAGAAGTTTAAAATCAGATATGAAAATCCTACTTCTGCTATGTCCAGACTCTTCCAGAATGAGCGTGGGGCATTTCCCAGTATCAGCTGCCATGCTGAGCATACAGGAATGTGTCACTGAAGTTGAATTTTCTCACGATGTTTAAGAAAAGCAAGGAGCTAGAGTTCGCTGCAACTGAGTGCTTGACAAAAATATATGGCTAAATGAATGAAATTAATTTTTCTTGTCATATTTAATAATGATTCTGATGAATAGACACTTAGGGGACTTGATCTTTGACAGTTTTTTTGAGAGGTCTCATAATGGGCCACAAAAAGATATACTTTTAAGTAGGAGATATATGTCAAGATTCCTAATAAATATTTTCAGTAAGTACTTTCCCATCTTTAACTCCCGGTGAGGAGATTTTTCTTCTCCATGTTTTTCATAACCCTGGTGGTTCAACCATTTTAAACACATGTGAGTTCCTTTTACTCCTCATGCATACTGTTGTTTTGCATTTAGACTGTCCACAATTATATCTATTTTCAAGAAATGCTGTTTTACATCCAAACCTACATAAGACAAAAAAAGATTGTTTATTCTATACATACATTCAAGAAATAAGAAAAACGGTCCTTGAAGAAGCCTTTGGAAAAATATCTTTTGTGATTTACTAGATAGCAACTACACTGCAGAGATTCAGGAAATCCCCTCACCTGAAGATGGTTCGATACCAAAATCAAATTTGATTTTAATTTTGAAATCTGATAATTTGCATGTTCAGTTCATCCCTTTCCCCTGCAGTCTGCTTGCAGCCACTGCTGGAGAAGGGAAACTGCTAATGTGCCCAGGTTCTCCAGCTCAACCCCTTTAAAAAAAACCTGAAAAGCTGAGAATGTACAATGTGAAATGGTGGCCAAATAATACAGAACACTTGTCAGCTCTAATCCAACTCATTTATGTAGCTGGAAAACATTAGTGTTATTCATTGCTCTCTAACATTTCATCAGATGTTCTTCAGGTGCATACTTAAATAGCAATGAAATAAAAATATGGAAAGTTCCCTACATTTCTACACAACCCACTTCAGGTCTGACCTTTTTAAAAGTGTTTGCAACTCATTAAGTGGAATCAATACCCTTAATTAGCATTCAATTGTTAAGAGAGGCTAAGTCCTTTAAAATTTTATATAGCATCTGTAAAAACTGAGTTGGATGTATCAGTTCCTCTATCAACAGAATGAGCCTAAAGATTGCTTTTTTATTATGTGCTGACAAGTATCTAAACTCTCTGTATTTTCTGAGAGAAATCAGGAGTGAGCAAATTAAATGGGCAGAATTTTAATGTATCAATTGAGCTAAAATAAAAAAAAAGTTGTTCTGAATCCTTAAACAGAAAGGTTAGATTGGATTCTGATGAATATTCCTTGTAGGAGGAAAAGACCTAACATCTGTTTTACTCTTTCACCCAAACACTGCAAATAAAAAATAAGGAAAACTTCTGATTTCTAATGCCATTGATTCAGTCTTTTGCTTGAGACTATATATTTCTCCAGCATTTCCAACACTAATCTTATGAGTATTTTAATTTTTTTTTTTTAAAGATTTGCTAGATTAAAAAAAAAAAAAAAAAGAAAGAAAAGAAAAAAAAGAAAAAAAAAAGAAAATAACCTAGTTACTTTCTGGGTCAAATCTACAGTTCCCAATCACAACATTTTTTTGCCTCAATTGGAAAAAGAAAACATTGCACCAGTGTCCAGGAATAAATTCAGCAATAAATGAATTGGAGGTGGAAAATTAATGTTGATTATTTCCACCATTCATCCTCTCTGTTGTGAAGGTTCATATATCTCTGTTACAGTTTAGAGAGTCATTGCAAGAACAAACTTCATTCTAGTGTTCCAGGTAACCATCATGAAACCTGTTTTGGAAAGCAAGCTAAGGAGGGTAGAAATGTGTCACTTCTTTTGTCTGGTGTGCTTCATCTTACACTGGTGTACTTATGCAAAACTCTTGTTTCAATCCCATTATGTGCAAACATCTGTGGATTTAGTGAATAATGTAAAAAAAAAGAAAAAAATTTCAACGTTTTCCTAGTCTTTGTGGATTTGAACTCAGAACAGATCAGTAAAAAAACCTCTCTGATCTCTGGACAAGCACATAACAGAGAATTTCACTCACTAATTCCTGTATCAAGATTATGGCTTCTGCTTGAACTATCACAAACTCCAGTAAAGGATATCCAGCCTCAACTTTTGGACTTCAGGTGTTGAGGAATCCATCATGCATCCAATAAGGCTTTTCCAATGCATAATTACCTTTACGCAGTATATGAAACCTTGGTTCTAGCCAGGGTTTATCCAGCATCAGCTTCTACCCACCCAAACTCATTTTGACTTTCCAGTAAATTAAAAAGTCATTACCATCAGACGGTTTTCCTCACTTAAGTGTTTGTAGACCATGATGAAACCACCTCTTAAACTCCATTATAAAATAAATTGATGGAGAATTTTTACTATATCTTCTCAAAAGATATTAACTGCTTGTTGAAGTTATTAGGTAGCAAATATACCGGTATATTCTCTAAAGACTTTCACAACCTCCCCAACACATCATAAACCCAATATTCAAGAATGGTAGTTCTTTCTTTAAAACTTGTCAGTGTATACAGGGAATTTATCAGCCCGCAGTACATTTAAAAAAGGAGAAGCATGATTTTACATTCTTCAGCTGTGAAATTCTTCCTCTCTTTCTGCCTTCCAAGCCTAACAGTTTGTTTTCCAAATGTTCCAAAATGCACAAGTTCTTGTCTTTTGAGAATGGAAGCAGTTAGGCTCTCTCAAAAAGTTTTAAAAATCCTGCTCATAAAATCCATTTTGTGGCTCCCTTCCAGCTAGTCATGCTCAGTATTCTGTTAATAAAGGAATTTCCCCTTCTGGTTTTAAATATAGGAAACATATTGTCTAAATACTAAAGGTTTGACACATCTATGTATGAAAAGAATCCAGCTCCTTTAATCTGTAAATTATTCTCTCTTGTTATCCAAAGCAAGTAATATATAAAAAAAACTTAGCTATGTAAACCTGTTTAATCTCACAAATTTAGGCAGAAGCTCAGTGTTAAACAATTAACTAAGAGCTACAGGTAACTTTAATAAGCCCTCTAGATTCCATTTCTCTCTCAATCCATAAACTGCTGTAGAACTTGTTATTCTGGAATGTGTCCTCCAGCAAGAACATGTTTTAAGAATGAAAAATAGTTGTCACAAGTTTTGAGAGCAATTCATGGCAGCAACAAAACATTCCACTTTGAGTGCTGTTCAGCTATGGGCAACCCCTGCTTCCAATGCCTGCTACTAAAAGTGTTTGCTATACATCTGATTTGGATTGATCTGACTTGGACTATAATTTTTTTTGTGTGTGTGTGTGTATATATATATGTATATCTCATTATTTTGTGCCACTTTCTGTAAAATAATAAGGGAATCAATATATCTTTTTCCTTTGTGACTGCATAGCATAATAACAGCAGTCATGGTTTGACTCCAGTTAGCTGCTGCCAAAGATGGGAAACCTGTAACTCTGCTACCAATGTTGTAAGAAACTTGATTCTGAGCAGTCCTGATTAACTTTTATGTGTGGGGTTGACAATTTCAGGTCTGAAAACAAAGAAAACTTCTACAATCTGGAAGGTATTTTCATTTTAGCACACTGTTATCCTTCCGTATGTTTTAACATGGCTCTGAAACATGAAGCTGGGATTTCAGCAGCCCTTGCCTTGATTCCAGAGTGGGGATGGTACACTGCAGGTTACAGACCGGTGCAGTCACATCAGAGTATGAGGTTTCCAGGTCCACAGGTGGAAAACACTGGCTTTTTAAGGCATTCTGCTGTCTTGGTGTTTTGGTACCCATGTAGTTCCTAACCCATAGGTTTGGACAGGCAGCAGTTTCAATCTCTGATTCAGACTTGATGGAAATTTCAAAAGCTGTACTATGACATCATGGGTTGACAATATCCCATAGCTAAATAGAATGAATTACATTTGTATACGGTTATACAAATATTCTGTATTCTCGCCTTGTTCCTCATCCTTTCTTTAGATTTGTTTTCTAGGTTATAATGTGAGTAATACAGCTATTCATTCAGACATGAAAAGGGTAGCACAGATAGTTACTTGTGCTGATTTGACTTGACAATCTCTCTTGCTTCCTTTTTCTCCAATTTTTATAACTATTTCTCTTGACACAACTCCAGCTACTTCTCTCAGCTTCTGAGTCCCAAAGCTACCATCTGGCCTGCAGCTTGGAAAAGCTGTTCTCAATGTGGAATCTTCCTTATTTGACACTCCAGCTAAGACTTTTTATAATCTCTACACCCACTATCCTAGGCATGCTAATAAAAACCAACAACAAATATTACGAGAAGAAACTGAATCAAAACTTTTATGGCAGGAAAACAATTCGTGCCAATGATGCTGAGCAAATTTGAATTCACTTCAATTCTAGCAATCTGCTTACTTGGAATAAAAAATTTTAAAAAAGCAAAAATAACCCCCCCAACCAACCCCTAAATACCAAAAATCCCACCTGACATGATTGTGCATCAGATACTATGGGAAGAAATACCTGCTCCATCATGGCACTAGAATACTTGAGCTGATGTTCTACTTGCTGCTGTTATACTATTAGAAAGAGTCACGAAATGACCAACCAGTCTTTTTATTTCTTACATAGAACAATAAAGTCCATTAATTTTTCTTTAGAAGCTTTGTATTTTTATGGTAGCATATCAAAATATTGTCCTTAGTTTCATTTTCTGTCATGTTGAGAGCAGTGAGTGAATCATTGCTTAGAATGTAATATACTATACTAACTGTACAAATTTTCCTGAAGTAAACACTTTCCAAATCTGATTTGCAATGTTCATACCCTGGTCTTTGATTTGTCAAGAGCTAGCTGCACAGTAGTACAATAGCATGCATGGACGCAGCAGCAAATCACACTTATTTAATTGTGACAGGGACTGGTTGTAGTATTTTGAATAAAAAGAAAAGAAAAAACACTCTCAGAAATTGAATCTTCCTGGTGAAAATAAGTTTCACAGAATTCTGCAAGAAGAAACCAAATCTAAACACCAATTGTAGCTTGAAATAAACAAAGGAGACCAGAATGTTTTTTATTCTAGCATTTTTTTTTCCACTCGTTTTAATAGTTCTGCGCATTCTATGACTGGGAAATATTTCTTTCCAAAGATCAAAGTCTATTGAATACTTCACTAAAACTAAAGACCCACAGAGAAGTATTTCTTAGAAGGTCATACTGGGTCACTGGTTAATGTTCTCATGTTCAGAGACTTCTGTAGAACTGGCCAGAGACAGATGCAACAGAAGGATAACCTCATAATAATGGGTACTGTAGGGTCAAGGAGTTGTGATCAACAGAATGAAGTCCAAAAGCCTGCTGATTGCTAGTGGTGTTTCTCAGGAACCAGTCCTGAAGATAATTCTGCTGAAAGTCAGTGATAATAGTCTGGACAGTGGGACAGAGCGCACCTCAGCAAGGTTTTGGGTGAAGCCAAACTGGTGTGGGGAGCACTCAATAAGCTCAGGACCGGGTCTGCCATTAAGAGGATACTCAAAAGGCTGGAGATACGGATTCAAAGGAACTTCATGATGTTCACCTCAAAGAAAATGCACAGCCCTGGAACTGAGATGAAATAATCCCAAACAATAACAGGGATTATTATTAATCCCAGGCTGGGATCTGGTTGTGAGAGACTGTGAGAAATGGATTTCCTCAACCGGGAGAGGAGAAAGGTAAAGAGAGACCTTACTGTTGCTTGTAACTGTCTAATCAGAGAGTATAATGTGGATGAAAACAGACACAGAAATACAGAGCAGAACAAAAAATGGCAAAGGCTGAGCTGCAGCATGGGTAATTCTGATTATACATTAGGAGAAACATTCATAAGAAAGGTAATAAACCATTGGATAAGGTGGCACAAAGAGATTGTGCAATCTCTATATCTTAAGTAAAAATCCAAGTGGAAAAGATTCCAAGAAATCTGACTTAGGTTGGCCCTGCTTTGAGGAGCAGATTGGACAAAATAGTCTCTACAGATCTCTTCCAGTTTAAACTAGTCTACAAAATCATATTTTAGTGTTTAAAGCCTAAAATAATGCTGTAATTTTGTTTTCTCACAAATTCTTCTTCTGGTCTAGCTGTAATTTCTGGATATTCTTGTAGGCAATAAATGCAGCTTAATATCTTGATAACAGAATTCTGATTTTCTCCCAAACAAGTTTTCACTTGGATGTCGAATCTGATTAATCTGGTCTCCCATTAAGCATTCAAATGGCCGTTAGTTTTGTTTGATTTTAGTGCTCAGTGGTAATTCTACTTTTTTGTTGAGTTTTTCCATGTTGCTTATCTTTTCTAAATCTCAGTTTCTGCAATATTCAGTGTGGTATTAGTGGTCTACTTGACACTTAAGCAGGGGCATCACTGGTATGTGGGATGGCATAATTATGCTGTTGTTCTCTCCTTTCCTTGTTTATTAAAAAATATTTTGCTTTCTAACAGCAGCTGCACTTTGAGAAAAAGGTGCTATATGTAAACATGTCATACATAAAATATATTAAGGCTGGATTTCTAAGAGTAGAAACTTTCATTAGGATTAACAGGCAATAAAGGGGGTGGTGGAGGAGCAGGAAAGAGATCTCAGTTGCAAGGTCCATCTGCTACCTACAGGAAAAATCATTATTTTGTGGAAATAATTCCTGGCTGAGGAACAGTGTGCAAAACCACATCACAGTCTCTGCTAACTGAGGGTTCATTCTGCTTGGTATGAAGACGTATGAATATAAATCTCTTTGACTGTGTGGGCTTTAGTTGTGTTTTGTTTCTAGGCTACATGGGAAGCGTTATTCTCCTCTCTAGTGTGTTAACTTCTGCCAGACTCCAATCCTTATATTTCTTTTAATCCTATTAGGAATCCATTTCATGAAGACGGGACAAGGTATAAGTCTTAATAACTTAGGCACTAGTATGGATTTTCAAGAGACTTTGAGTTCTGATTTACAGCTAAAATATATTTTCTATTTATGAGCTTCTTAGGGCAGGTCACACCTCCATCTAGGGCAAGGTGGTTATGTGGCTGATCTTGACAGCCCAAGAACTCCATCAATTGTCTCAAATTGCATTTATCTTAATGGTTTGAACTCTGCACTTCACAGACATGCACGAAAGAATTTTTGTGAGCCTGCCGAGTAAAATGACCACATTTACTTGACCATGGGCTTGGTAACACCCAGCAGTCCTGTATTCCTCTTGGACTACCTTCTAGGATCTTCACAATGCGTGAGGCTCACCCACCTGAAGAATGCAATGCAAATACTCAGAAACCAGAGCCAGCTCAGAGGCTGTGCCCATGTGGGTTGATGTAATGTGAAGAGGGTCTAGGCTGAGTTTTTAAAGTGGCATTACCCTGCTCAGCCCACTGCTGTATCAGGGGAAACACAATCTATCAAGAGCAGAATTCATGAAGCCCTGTTATCTTGCTGCCCTTTGAAATTGCTCGTGCGTTAGAAAAATAAAGCAAAAATCATTCAGCTGACCTTTTTTGAAGGCAAATCAGAGGCTCTTACTGGGAATTTTTTACACTTATATGTATATGTACAAATGTAAAATATTTAAGATTCTTAAATTCTTGTTTTTCTATATATTACACAAAACAGTACGCAATTGTTTTGCATGAGGGCAAAATACTACATAGGCTTCAATTTAAGAGACTATTAGTATGATGTCATAGTTCTTTGACAAGCACATACTCTTGTACTGTATTAAAGCAAGGTCAACTCAAATTTTACATTGCTTTTCCTGGAAAATGCCGAGAGGCAAGAAAGTATAATGTAACATCTCTATTGATTTTATATCCAGGTTCTCATAGAACAAAAGGGAATTAAGCACTCAGTGAAAAAACTTACCATAAATATGTATGTAAAATTTCAATTCATTGAGAACTGTCTAAGGAAGACTTGGTTCCCAAGTTGTAAACTTCCATTTGCCTTTATAATTAGGTGATCATGTCCACATAGTAATAAACCAGCACACAGTATTTTACTAAAAACACACCTGAAATTATTTAGGGAAGAAAATATTCCTTTGTTTCATTGGAACTCACATGAATTAAAGATTCAAAGCTACAAAAAATAGTCCTCCCTCCTACCTCTTCTTTTTTGTAATATTATTTTGTCATTTGGATCAAAATGTGGTTAGCTACTTCAGATCAGTATCTTTATTAATTTTAGATGTCTACTTTGAAAATCCTGGTGCATTAAATTACTAAACAGAGAAAAATTTGAACTTTGCAGATGACTAGAAGGAAAAGAAAAATCAAACAAGAAAAAGTTAAGAAGGAAAAAGGGAGAGCTCAGCAATGTGACAAAAATATTAGCTAACACTTGGTCAAGTGAATGAGTATTTCAGTGAGGGGGGAATTAAAACTGAACAGCATAATAAAGAGCACTAACAACTAAGTGATGGTGAATTATAGTAAGGAGTCTGAACACATTGCAATTAAACACTGAGTATAAAAAGTGGGATCCAGAGAAGCTTTTGCTTCTAAATAATAGTTCATGTGCATTCATAGAGGAAACAGTTTTTAATGAGAAATTCCTTCAACTCCTTTCATTAGGAAATGACAAGTTTCATTAGAGGAATATTTGGTGATATTTTTTCTTCTCTCCCTCCCTTTGGTAATTCATCCCTACTTATGTCAAATTCCATTTCTGTCTTTGGTGAATTTTCCAATTTATCATAAAAGGAGCAAGTCACCAGGTCCATATTTTACTGATATGGAGCAAGAAAGAGTTAGTGAAACTTCACTCAAAAGAGAAGAAAGCTCAATAGTCTCCAAGAGCTAATAAGCAAGAATTCTACTCAGTTTGGGGGAATGTTTTTCCATTTTGGTTTGGGTTCTTTTGCAAGGTTTCTGTTTGCAGAGGACACACATGCTAAAATATATTTTTTTGAAAGGTCATGATTTGGTATTTTTCCAGACAAAATGGAAAAGACATGAAAATATAATTTTTGAGCTGGAAAGGGCCACTGAGGTCAGTGATCAGAGAGTGAACACATGATAAGGTAGCAAATAAGCAAAGAAGTCAGCTAGACCATTATTTCTACATTAAAGACTCCAATTTCTGGCAGGCAACATTTATATCAAAACAGTATATTGAAATACAATACAGGCTGCTGTACAAGAACAATCCTGGGGAGCTTTGAGAGGGTTTAGGGGAGGGGTTTTTTTTTCTCTCCACAGGTTTTACCTTACACATTTTGAGCTACAAGAGAGAAAACTAACCCACAGACAGCCCCGTGAGAAAAACAGCTGATACTGGCATGGGCACAGTGACTGATCTAAGTGAAGATTGCAACTCAGCAACAAATGTAATGGTTAGGAGAATAAGGTAGTAGCACCAGTCAAAGTGGTGATAGGGTTTGAATAAAATTAAAATAAACATATGCATGGTATTTTGAATTAATCTTTATAAACTGAAAGCAGAATGATAAATCCAGGCTGAAATAAAAAGGAAAACTCTTCAAGCAATAGATGAAAGAGATACTGAGAGTGATTTGCAGTCATGTTAATTTATGACTTTTACTGAAATAATATTTATAAGGCAACAGTAGCTAATGGCCCTATTTGTTCTGTGAAATGTGTGATCTAGCCAAGCCAAAGAGTGCCTGCACTGTCAATTAGATAGAAATTTGTATGATTTATTTGTTCCTGATCTAATCCTGATCAAAAATAGCTCACTGAATTCCTACACCACCTTCATAGGAAAAAGTGAAAATATAAGGACTTCCACTGTGTCTAATGAGGAAAAAATTCCAGATGAAAATCATTGCAAATGACACTTTTAAATAGTTTAATCAATTACAAATCCTGTGTCTTGTCTTTTAAAACAAGTTGGGTTAAAAATATAAAGTCACAATACTTAAGTGAATATCAAAGAATAATTTTTAAAAGAATTATCAGAACTCTCTCCAAATTCACAGCTCTTCATCTATCCTATTTTTATACCCTATTCACCTACCTTCATCTACCTAAATTCACAACTCTTCATCTCTTGCAAGAACCATAACTGGCTAAGTGGCATAATTTTCAATAAAATAGCATCATTTGAACAGCATTTCAAAAAAGGCTACATAGCTTTTTGGGGGAAAAAAATGAATTATGCATCTTAAATATCAACAAATATTTATACAGCTAACAATCTGTAGCCTAAGTGGTCTCTAGAAATCTAAAGAAAGGGCATGCTGTAGTACTCCATGATAAACTCAATAATAATTAGAATTCCTACCAGGCTGTTAACTAATGCAGACATATTAACATGTATTTTTAGCTGAGCTTATTTTGTTCTAATAAAATTTAAAGAAGCATAGCTGAAGGGTAAGAAGTAGCAGCATCTGCTCTACTACCAGCTCTGCATTCTGCTGTGCCATTTAGGCACTGCTAGTGTGTATGTTTTCTAAATGCTGAAATGAAGTCCTAGATTGATCCACTATTACTGCTTTAAAATAGTAAGTGTATAAGCCTCTACTTTTAAATTCTGTGATAAAGCTTTTCTGGAGGGATGCACTCCCAAAAGTAGCAGCCTAAATTAGAGACTCAGCTCAATAGAAGTGATAGCACTTGATCCTTATGGCAGTCTCTCAGAAAACAGATTCCACTGCCTGTATCCCTAAACATATCTGTGGGTTCCTCTTTGATGTCCAGGCTCATTAAAAGCAGACTTTTTAGGTTTTTTAATTTTTCAAAATATTTTTGAACATTCTAACTCCTGCAAGGCTGGTGTCTGTTTCATGACTGTGAATCATGCTAAAGTGAGATGGCACAAGTGTTAAATGAAAGGTGATTTGTTTTGTAGTACTGTTGTTTCTTAAGTGATACAGATTTCTCTAAAGGACAATAAATTTCAAGGTAAAGAAGAGTCTGGGCTTCTACATATGATTTTGGGGAGTTAATGTTGCATGAAAAAAGGGTTCTTGGACTCTTTGCAAAGAGTTTGCTGCATGCTTTTCCCCTCCCTTCGCATTGCAGGCCAGTGGAGCCAGAGTCTTGTCAATGGCACTTCTAAGTTATGATGGGTTAATTCTCATCTTTCTGGGCATCATTGGTGTTTGACAAGGTGTGAGATCTGATTGGCAGTGTGGAGCATTGTGAACACCTTGGACAATGTAATTCAGACACCTCAAGGAATGTCTCCCCTAGGATGTCTCACAGAAATCAAGTTATAATCTGAGAAGTTGTTCCACTAGATTTGCTTTCCTTTGGGAATTGTGAAGAAATATAATTTAGTTGACTTCAGGTAACAGGACAAATCTCTTCAGACTCCTCATGTCAGACAGGCAGAGAGAAACAGCAGATCTAGTCCTGTTTACTGAGAATAGTTTGATTTAAGCAATCAAGGTAACATTAGAAGGAGTGCAGTCACTTTTGGGAAGACACATGTACAAGAATGAATTTAGTAATTTGTGAACTATTAAAAATAAATAATTTACCTTTTTTCTGTTTTTCTTTTCTGATGTAAATTATATTTAATCTATCGTGTATCTCTGCAAATGCAGTCCTCCCTGAAATACGTACTCTGGGGATCTCAGTATATGTGCACCTTTTATTTGGATAAAATTTACATAAAATGGGAAGGGAAGGGAACTCAAACCACTGCAACAATTATCGAATTACAACCAGGGATTCATCAGGGTACCTCTGAACCAAAGTGGAAGTCCTGTTAGTTATGCCCTTTACAGATTGTTCATGGGGATACAAAACATATCTGTGAATGTGGATTAGTAAAGGAGTTGTTTGTCAGAGCAGGGTTGGGATGAAACTCCTTAAGCTTCCTTCATCAGTCTGTTTTGAATGTCTGACCGAGAAAAGCCTCCTAAGCCATCATTAATAAAAATAAATAAGAACCTAGCAGGAATATGATCCATATCATAATGCAACTAACTGGTGTCTAGAGAGTAAGAAAGTGTTTAAGTAAGAAAATAAATGGAAAGGTTATTGATGGCTCCTTTTTCTCCAGAGATATAATCTTCTGCATCTTTCAGTTTTCAGCACCTTGCTCATTTTTCTGGCAGGGATGTGGGTCACCTTAGAGTTCGGCTAAGTCTAGTGCCAATAGGTTTGCTTTTTAATTGCCTTTCACAGGGGCTTTTGTAGGAGTGCAGAGATCCCAGGAGACACCCAAGAGCACAGAATGAACAGCATGGAGGTAGCGCTGTCTGCCCACAGACCACACTAAGAGAGTAAATATCCTGTATAAGAAATCCAAGGAAGATTGCACTGCACTTACAGTTTTTTTCAATATCATTACACTGTTACTCAATGCAAGAAAGGAATTCCACAGCTCTTAGGTCTTAAGTGAGAGTATCTTTCTCAAGGGACTCTGAGTTCCCTTCATTCTTCCTGCTCCTGTGCTCCTGCATGCTCACCATGCCTACCACCTTCAGTGGTACATCCTTTCTTAGCATCTCATAACTGCATAAAACAAGAAATTACCACTTTTCAGATTTTTTATGTCTTAATATTAGTGCAGAAAATTATTAACAGTTGTCTTGTTTTTTTTAGTTAAGTGGGAAATTTGAACTTGGTTTCTGTGTGGCTACACAAAGCGACAAGTAATATATGTGTAATAAATTATTTTGCCTTTTTCAAGAAAAAGTTTATTCAAGAAAAAGACTATTCAGAGATTACTCTGTACTTTATAAACAACTTTACTGTTCATAATAATTTTTTATCTATTCTCTGTACTTACACAATTACTATAAGACTTTGGAGCCTCAAAACCTCTTGAAATTCAAATGTTGGTGAGACTGGACAAAACAACAGTGCTATTATACTTAGCTGACAAAGGTGGGTCAGAAAACCAAGACCCTCTAACACAGACATCAACATCTCAGTTACAATTCTATGCATCTACACCTGTAAGGATCTAGAAGAGCAAGTGGAGGCAGCTGTTATCAGGGTATACGAACAGCTAATTGTACATGTCTGAATTTGAAGGAATTTTCAGAAACTACTGTGTGGGTTTACATTGGTGATGACCATCAATGACAGAGACCAGAGATGTTTAAAAAATATCCACCAGAGTTGTCTCTGTAGCTCTGATTCCCTAACAGCTTTAGAAAAATTGAGCCCTTTTGGCTTTTTTTTTTTTTAAGACTGTTTCATAAGACTTAGGTAAATCAGTTAAGCCTGGGTTTTGACTTTCTAGATTGCTGGACTACCTACTGGTACAATATTCATTATTGTTTGAATGCTCTTATTTTTCTTTGAGGCAATTTTAACCAGTCTCAAAACTTCAAAGATTCAAGCAGCATAATTTTTCCCCAAATGCTAATTAGCTTGATAACTTTGTTTATTTACAGATCATTAAGGAACCTGTTAAATTAATATGTAGCATCATAATACATCTTTCAGGTTTCTTGTAGCTGATTGCTTGGAAGGTTGTTTAACAGAGGAGCCCTGGCTGATGGAATGATGGTCTCACAGGATTTGCAACTTACTGAAGGAGCAGGTTTTTTTGCACAAGTTGTATCTGTGGCTCACTGAATTGTCTTACAAGTCAGATGTTAATTGTATCAATAAACATAGCCACAGTGCCTTTCACAGGTCCCATGATAGCCACTTTTGCTTCAGCTGGGGTTTTTAAGATGTTCTTTGACTGTATTTTTCCACAGTTGACTTGTACCACACAGCTAGCATTTCTCTCTGAGTCATCTAACAAGAAAATTGGAACTGCTGGTGAAATATCCACAGGCCCCACTCTGCACCAGGCATACCAGGAGTTCCAAAAGAAAATCAATAAATTATTCCCACAGACCACCAATCAGTAATAAAATGGGATTTTCATCAGTTATAGTAGAACATTTTTGCATTCATGCAAAGCCCATCCTTATTGCAAATTCAATTAGCTCTGCTATTCCTTGTTAAAATACTTTAAAAACTGTAAAAGTGGATTCCAAGTTGTGCAGCCTCAGTTTTATGACTGGAGGGAAAAGGCAAAGGGATACAGGCAGTTCTGCATATATGTAAGATTTTAGGAGGAGTTCCTCTCAAAATGAACTCTGAAATACTCCGTTCACATTATGCTCTTTAGCAGTCCATTACTGTTTCAACCACTTCTAAGATCTCCCATTATTTGTTGCATTGAATCAAGCACATATCTCAGAAGAGCTTAACTTTATACTTTAGATTTTAAGGAAAGCAGTCTAATAAGTGGGATCTGAAAGAAAATACTGTTGGTTATTGCTGAGAACATTCTAAATACTTTAAAATCTCATATTTCAGTTCCTTATTACACAGTAATTAACTCAAAATTGGAATAGAGTCTATGCAGTACACCTCATCATTTCAGAGCTGGATAGATGACATTGACTTAAAATATCTAGATAGCAATAAACTTTATAAACCATTATGCAGCAAAAAATATAATCATTACTAATGGAGTGCTGAATAGGAGCTAAATTCTTCTGACTCCCCAGCATAATGCAGAGATTAATAAAACAGATGAGTTGAATACCTATTACCTGGAAGTGCTAGAAATTCAGTAGTTCTATTTTTTAAAAAAAAAATTTAGAATCATAGAATGTTTATGCTTGGAAGTGACCATTAGGGAAGGTTTTTTTCTTATTTTCCCCCCTAATTTAAAAAAATGCATTGGTATTTAGCACAACCTGGTAAATATCACTAACAAAGGCTTTCAATTTTATTTTTTTTAAAATTTATGTTTAATTAAGCAGAGTAAAGAAGGCAGTGATACCATTCTGGAGCTCAGAATATTTGTTTGTGTCTGAATCTGGTCTGAAGTACATGGTTAAACAAAGCCCTGGCTGCCCTGCTCCAGTGCTGACCCTGGTCCCCTCTGAGCTTGGAGGTGGCTTCCACAGTCCCTTCCAATTGTCCCTTCTATGACCCTCTGGTGTTTTGACAGGAGTGGGATTAACCTACATTTAAAATCTTGGGTTTTATGCAACTGGTTTTGCACTGATTTATCCTTTTTATTTATTTTATAATCCCCCTTTGTCTCTTTGCTATATTGCCCATCAGTTATCACCAGAGAACCCTGTGTCAGTCCTCCCAGCATGCAAACTCAATAGCTTTTCAACGTGACTTTTCCCATGGCAGAACAAAAAGGAATTAATCTGTTAAAAATACAGTCAATTGAAAAACAGATTGGCTATTTTGAGTTCACTATTCTTTTTCTTAATGTTGAAAAAGTCAGGGTAAAAGTCATGGTTTAATTCTTTCTGGATTACAGTCCAATCAGGACTTGTTAAAATTGCTCCCATGTGGAACAATAATCCATAAACAAAGAAAGAGAGGAGTTGAGCCTGCATTTCAAGGACAACCCCCCACTACTTTGAAAACCAAGGTAAAAAATTACTCTGTTTTTCTTGCCATCAGTAGGAAAGCCTGAAACACACATAAGTGATGCCCAACTTGGAGGAAGTCTGTTCAAATGGTATTATAAACAAAATACACATCAAACAACAAGAGAGCCGTGGAGGGTTTTTTCTCCCCCCACTCTCCTTTCCTCCATAAGAAAGGCTAGAAATATATGGTATAATGAAGGACTTAGAAAAAGTCTGTTCAAATGGTATTGTGAATACTGTGCTAAGAGAGGAGCTACTTTCCATGTGTACACAAAAATAAACCAGCTGCCTTCGCTAAAATGGATGGAGCTTATTATTGCTCTGTCTTGACTCAGAGATTTCCCTTCTGGTAGAATTTAAAATATATATATATATATATGTATATATATAGTGGAAAAAAAAATAAGATAAGAAAAAACATTCCCCCCCCAAAAAAAAACTTAGGTAAAGAACATAAGAAATGGCTTTGCTTTTTTTTTTTCTTTTTTCTTTTCAAAAACCTGTTCCGCACTGACATTTTTAAAACTGACTATTCAGCGCAGCTCTGGACACCTGATGATTTTTAATATAACAGAAAATGTTTCTGCTCTTTTCAAAAAGAGAAACCATCTCCATGTGAGCTTGAAGACAAATACCAATCCACATGACAGGAAGAAAAAAACACATGTTCTGCTGTATGCTAATGCATCCTAATTCCCTCTTCGTCCAAAATTGTAGATATTCAAAAAATCACAGAAATTTATACTGGTTTTTTAATATGAACATAGGTCTCAGGTTATCCCTGAAGTATGCACTTCAGTGACTGGTGCATTCAATAGATGGACAAAAGATTAAATGATGAATTTTAATTTGCTTAGCTTATAAGCAGTCAGTTCCATTTTATATAATGCTATGAGCAGCGTATACTGCTCAGTAACTCCTATTTTTCCCTTCAACTGAGCTTCTGTGATATAAGCAATTTCTATGTGTCCACATTCTAGCACCCTCTCCAGGTATCAGCATACAACATTAGCTCAAAAATATAAAATAATCCACCTATAAATGATATGCACTCTGTAAAAACTCACTGAGACTAAGAAACCAGATATTACACAGTATTTAGGTATAGCATAATAGAGACTATCACTGTAATTCTGCTCCTAATGAACACCATGGACTTCTGTCAATGACTCCTGTAAGAATAGGACTTTGCATAAGAAAGGCATCATTGTATGGTCACTCCCTATAATCTGCATAAACTTGCCTGAGAAATCAATCTAGTAATATCTTCATTGAGTCACTTCTCATTATACTGGAGTACAACCTTTAAATCCAATTTGGGCATAGAATTGTTAGAATTATAAATTCAATTCCGTGTTAAATATACTTTATTTCCTTCTGCTTTGAATTTGCGTACTTTTAACTTCCAGGCACTTGATCCACCTGTAATACTTTTCTGCTGTGAGGAACCTTCCACAGTCTTACAACACAATTACTGTCTTTTAATATTCTTTAGGATATACTTGCTGCAGGGAGATGGTTTGGTCTAAATCAGCTGCTTTTCTGTCTTAAGGCCGATTTCTGTTTGCATTATATCTCCTTTCAATAGCTGAGGGGGTCTTAAGGATAATGAATGTCCTCATGGTCTCCCCCGCCCAACAAATATATTTATGATATAGGCACATTTAGAAAAAATGAACAAGAAATACTGGTTTTCCATGTTAATTAAACTCGTAGTGGATTTCCATAGGTAAGCTTGCCCCTTCTTCTTCCATAGACCAGACAGACCTTCCCAGGTTCAGGCGATCCAGAAAAACAGCACTCCATGTAGCCACAGACATCTGCTACAACACCTTCCCTAATGTGAGATATGTGCGGTGTATAAAGCTCCATTTGAGCCAGTAACCCCAGACAGCCTTTCCCATCAGCGAGAAGCAGACTGCTCAAGTGCAATTTACCTCTCCTAAAACAGACATCTGAACTCAGCCAGATGAGTTGTGCCCTGAAAGGACCTCCATTGACTAGAAATGGGAGCCAGGGCAATAATCTCAGATGGAGCCATACTTAAGAGGAGTTACATGCAGTTATGTTTAATTAATTTCACCCTCACTGTACTGCTCTTGAAGAGAAACATTGCTTTTGAAAAAAATTGCCAAAATTCGTACATTATTTCTTGTGTGGGGAACAGGGGTGTTTATTCAACAGTCCCTGCTTCCTGAGGAAACAAATAAAATTCCTGGTTTCCCAACAGATCTTGTTGGAGAGAATAGGGTATCTCAGTGTTTGGACAGGGAATTCATAATGACATAAAGGGTCAAGATGCTAACATGACTGGATATCCTGAATTTTTTCTTTTTGTGAAATTGCATAGAAATTTCAGATTTATTAAAAATGTGATCAATTTCCTAATAAGTATTCTTTTCTTTATTTGATACTCCTTTAGCATTAACAATAGTTAGATTCAGTTAATGGGGTATGAACATGGATGAAATATTTGTGTATTTAGGATTCTGAAAACAATAATTGTTTTTGGGCAGAAAATATATTTTCAAAGGAACAAATTTTTTGCTAGATACAAACATCTTACATCATTTAGATTTTGATTTTCTTGGGTTTTCTGTTCTTTCAATGTTTCATTTTAAGAGTAATTTTTCAGGGTTAATTTACGCAACTAGGTTTTGAGTTGTTTTTTTTCCAAGAGAAAACAAAGAACAAGCAAAAGAAAACACTTTTTCTCACAGGATGGGTAGAATACCTGGGTTAAGTATATTTAAAATTATTTTAAGAATTATTTAAAAACAGTAGTGATTTTATCTAAATTACAAATTAGTTTGGAAATTAAGTAAAAAAAGAAGGGAAATATCAGTGGGAATGGGAGAAATCTATTAATTACTGCCCATTCCTTATAAAGGGAGAGATGTAAATCCAAACCAGAAAAAAATACTATATTGCAGTAAACTTGTACAAAGAAACTGAATAGCAGATTCAGAACTGAACTAATAAATAATTTATTGAAAACCTACAACTCCAAACAAGCAACCAGTTAGCATGTTACAGTAAAAGGATTTTGTCATTACACTTAGATGTTGATTTTAATGAGTTTAAATGATAGAGAAATATTGTTGATGTAATGTATTGCATTTCTGCAAAACATCTGAACTGGTGTCATGACAGATTCTGTTTCATGAATTCAAATGACAAAAGCTACAAAAACAATAAAAATATTTAAAACTACTTTAGGTATAATTCTGAAAACGTCATTATTAATATGGAACTGTATGTAAATATCCCCTCAGTTCATCAGAGGACTCTCTCATTCTATGTTACTTGGAAATTTTAAGAATGACTGAGACAATTATATTAGTGCTGAAAAAAATCTCTTGGTGACAGAAGAGGGATGGGAGTGATTAACGAAAAATTTTAGAGAGTTTGGTTTCAGTGAAACAGTATCTATTTCAATATGGCCAAGGACCACCTATATAGGAAAAGAGAATGCAAGCTACAATAATGATATGGGTTTGCTAACCTGGGAAATAGGGATGCTGAAAAGTACTTAGGGCCATGGTAGATAATCAACTAATAATGAGATCCCAAGTGACACTGCAATAAAAAGAAATAATAGATAGAAATATGGGATAGCGAGTAGGAGTTGTGAGATTATAATACATCTGCATTTGACAATAATGAAACCATTCATGGAATAATTCGTCCATTTCTGCTATTAGTGCATCGAGAGATGCTAAAAACCTGCAGAGAATTCAGAGCAGAGCAGGGGGAGTAACTAAAACCTGGAAAGCAGTGTGGTGTCCTGGCAGACAGAACGTACTCCATCTTTCCAAAGACAAAACTGTGGGGTCACCTGATGGTCTCTAAGTATCCGTGTGGGCCACAGAAATTCAACAGAAGTGTTTCCGCTGTAGAATATCACGGCAAAACAACAGCGGTACTGGAAAGCCAAGATGACTGGCACGTAGGGATGGAACAAGATGTAATTGTTAAGGAAACTTCCCGGTCTGGCCATTCACAGACTGTGGCCGTCTCTCTCCCGGTGCTAGGGACCATCACTGCTGGGACCGAAGGCCCTTCACAGCAGCAGCTCCAGGGACCCCATGGGTCCTGCTTGGCTCCCCCCACACCCCACACTCACCCGAGAATCCCTGACGGGCTCCACCCCGGATTTCCCATGGCAGAGCCTCCGATGTCTCTCTCCATACAGCCATTTGTTCACGGCATAGTAATGCAGAAACAGCCCGAGCTGGTGCCTCCGAGGAGGGACCCCCAACAAAGGAGCCCCGGGGCTTTTTCCCCCTCGCAGGCCAAGCGCGGGAAAGTCTGGAGCCACCTGGCTGGGCACAGGTGCGGCCCTTTGTGATGCGAAGGCCCGAATGTTCGCGGCCTTCTGGCCTGGGCTCGCCCCCGCAGCTCCGAGCGCAGCTGCTCACCGAGATTCCTGCCCCGGGTGTGTTCCCCAACAGCAATGCCTTTAAACTGACAGGGGGAAAGTTTAGGTCTGACATTAGGAAGAAACTCTTCAGCGTGAGGGTGGTGAGGCACTGGCACAGGCTGCCCAGAGGAGCTGTGGATGTCCCACCCCGGGAGCGTTCAGGGCCAGGCTGGATGAGGCTCTGAGCAACCTGGTCTGGTGCATAATGCCCCTGCCCATGGAAGGGGGCTGGAGCGACGTGGTTTTTAAGGACCCTTCCAACACAAACCGTTCTATGATTCTATGATTTATATTCAGCTGGAAGAAAAAAAGAGAATTAAATGGAGATGATTAATCTGTGGAATCACTTTCAAAATTTCATGGTGAAGTTTTTGTTATTAGAAACCGTAAAGCCCAAACAGGGTGTTTGTTCCATAAGACACCACACACTTTTCTTCAACTCTGACTATTGCACGTTGGGTAGGAATTGATGCATGGTGCTCCTATGGTTGGAACTTGTAATAAAATTGGAGTGTTCCCTAAAGCCCACCAAAATATGTGAATGGTGTTTATTGAAATGGAGAAATAGCTGGCACTTCCAGATGCGATTTGGAATTTTGCCTCTCGTGAACAAAAAAATAATTTGAACTTTTATTAAAGACTCACGTTTACAGCTTATGTACGCTTAAGATATTATGGCTACCTGGAGACTGAGGTCTCTTAGCCACAGGCAGTAGATCACAGGCAGGACTTGATCTTACAGATGCTGCACACATGGAAGCACACATCAAACTGAGAGCAGACTAGATCTGTATGATAGATGCTCTCAGCTTGAATGGTGCAAAATTTGAGCACCTCTGGTTCTGATGTCCTATTCTCACACTGGGAGGAAACTCTGCCTAAGCCAAGAACTTTTAAACCAAGAATATTAAAGCGGCAAGTGCTGCATGGTATAGCCAATTGGTAGTTTGTGGTGCAGACCTCAACACCAAAGAAGGAAGATGCTGAAGCTGATGATTTTACTCAGAAAACTGTCATTTATGCAGAAACACTGACCCCAGTGTCTTCTGCTCTTCCCATGTGAGGTGCAGATCTTGGCCCCTTTGTAGGAGTCCACAGTCTACAACAAAGGAAATTATAGCAAAAGCAGCTTTGAAGGAGAACACTGCTACCTAAAGTCTTGATTATTTAGAAAGACCAGTCTGACTTCACAAGTTATTATTCTCCTTCTTGTTTGCTACACCAATGGTTTGTTCCAATGCCTTTCCTCAGGAGGCTGAGCCTGAATTGTATTCCAGGGACAATTCAGAAACTAGAAGGCAAGCTGGGTCTCATTTTTGAAAATTAACATTTAACTTTAATTGTTCCTTCCCACGCTACTTTGGAAATTATTCCTCTGTGCAAACTGAACAAGAAAGGAAAAGGTCATGTTCAAATGTAGATTTTAAAAAACCCTGAACTTTAGCTCTAGTTTACTACCTTGTCTTCATCTTAAATATAGCAATAAAAACAAAACAAACTTTGTCTGCCTGCCTGCTTTACATTAGAGCCTTACAAGGAAAGTTATATGTTGTCTGTTTCTTTGCTGAAAAGAGAAATAACGAGTTTGCTCTTGTGTGGTTCAGGGGAAAATAGCCTTGAGAAAATGTTATTGATGTAGTATATTTATGTAGCGTTGCAAGACAAATTATGCCATCAGCAAATAAGGTCAGAGTAGCGGAGTGAATTACTGGCAAAAATAGGTTCCTTGCAAAGGACAAAGGTTGTTCTAAATGCATACAAACCTTGAAGCCATATGAGAAGAAATAATACAGATTCAGTGTGGAATGCAGTATTTTAAAGCTCCTCAAAACTCCATATGATTTTTTTGTGGATGGCTATTACCTTTTTAGGAAGGATGAAGAGGGCGGCATGGCAGAATATCTATCTGTGATTACTGGAAAGAAGTTTAAGGGCTCCCTTGAAGTGTGGTGTAGCTGCTTCAGATAGACTTCAGACCCTGCCTTCAGAGGGGAAAACGTTACATTTAGGGATGATTTCCTACAGCTTCTCATGGAGTCCTAAAGAAGTGAATGTAGTTTTCTACAGCGGGGAAGGAGGAACACATCTACAGATGCCAAAAAACCTCCTTAACCACAAGTATACACAGGAGTACACTGCAGAAGAAAGCACACTGTTTAGTTTTTAACAAAGAAGAATTATGTTCCACAGTTCTGGATATTTAATGTAATTTCTCATTTGTCTGAAAAATGTTTAACACAGGTGTTACTAAATTATTCCTAGTACACGTCAAGCTTTTCTGCCAATCTTAAAAATGAGGTTTGGAGGTTTATTTCTGGACAAGTTTTAGTCTGGTCAGATATTAGTATCAGTTATTTAAGAAAAAAAAATTCATAATCATAATAATTTGATAAATAGTCTTTAAATAAAGAAGCATATTAAGCATGTCAACATTGCTTTGCAGTTGCAACAGCAAATGCAGTGGCGTTTTTTAAGAGAGCAGTCATTGCTTATCAGATATGCTGGGGCATTGGTTGTCCTCAAGCTACACATTTCACACTAGTCATTCATGACAATGCAAATTTTAGAGAAGACATCAGAAAGAAGATTTTCCCCTTTTTAGGGATGCCCTAACTTTTGGGATAGAGCAGCACACAGGATGAGGTCACAGATAAAGTCAAAGCCAGGACTGTATTTGCTACCCTGATCCAACCTGAAGACCATCTGCCCATGGTGAGCACCAGCTTGACAGGACTGATAGTGGAAAGGCTGAATTCCAGCGGCCCAGAGCTGAGCCTGTCAGCTGAGCCACCATCCTTGCAGGTGGTGAAGGTCCCCTATGGAAGCTCCACCCTAAGCCCATACCTGACTGGCAGCAAACGCCATGGTTGCATGTGTACAGCTGTTCCACATCCAGGCTTGAACCTGGACATGTAATGCTCTCTCCTGTTCTCAGTATGTTTCTTATCCCAGGCAACAACTAGGCATTGCTCATAGAATTATAGGGTGTCCTGAGTTGGAAGTGACCCACCAGGAACACTGAGTCTGGCTCCTGGCCCTGCACAGAACAGTGCCAAGATGGTTAAGTACAGTCCAAGATCTATTCCTGATAGGCAATTTGAATATCAACAACTTATTTTCGGGGCTTGGGAGTCTTTCCAGGACATCACTGGGCTGCATCTGAGACTGGCTGAGGTTGTTGGGATGAGGCCTGGCTGGTGAGACACTGCTCTGCTTTGATAGGTTGCCACCAACCCTCCTGTCCTCAACTCCTACTGTGGGTGACAGTAGGCAGTTTGGAAGCAACCACTGAACAGCTGCTCTTTCCAGTTTAGAACTTTATCCTTTCAAACCTTCAAATACCACTGCTGAACTAATTTATCATGATAGTAAATCATACAATATGGTAACTGATGTTAAACTGACAGTTAAAACTGCTTTTTTGTGCTTTACACTGCTCATTTTTAGCTTTCCTAAACTTTGTGACATCACCTCTTCCTTCCTGGGCATGTATAAAACACTGTCACAGTGCTTCTGCTTTCCCAAGTGTTACTTGCTGTGTAAGACTGAGGAACATTTCTGTCCTTTGATTGTAGTTTAAGAGCAAAAATCTGTGAAACAGGTGTATACAACAAGACTGTAGAAGGGGATTTTATACAGAGTGACTGAGAAAGAATTACATCACACAGGAGGCAGGTGCTTAGATATATCTACTTCATAATTATAGGATAAGAAATAGACCTAAAGAGTGCTGTTGTGGATCAGCTGGGTTCCTCAACTGCAATCCTGATTTTTCATCAACTTCCAATTTAGTGGGAAGTAAGATCTTTCTGAGTCCAAATCCAACATCTTTTAAAGGCGATTTATGCTGATGTAACTCAATTGATTCTAATGGAGTCACTTTCACTTTATGTCAACGAAAGTGAAATCGGAATATCATTACAGTCTCAGTTAACTCATCTACCAAGTGGATGCAGTTTATCGATCAGAGATAGGGGAGAGTTTAGAGCTGGAGCTTTTATTTCATTCTTTAAAAAATACAGATTTTTGTAATTAAAAAAATTGAAAGGAGACATGTCATTGTTCTTACTTAAGGACTGTGACTTAAAAAACTGTGTTGGACTTTTGGAAAAAATGCATGACTTTTGTAGAATCATAGGATCATTAAGGTTAGAAAAGAGCTCTTAAGTTCATGAAGTCCAACCGCTTTCTTCTGAAAGCAGGCAAGGAAATGTGACAGGAAATCACATATTTACAAATTGTTTGCAGAATCTAAATAAAAATCTATATTTTTCTGTCTGGAAGGCTTTGTGTTGGTTTTTCTTCTTTTAATTTCCCTGAGGAGGGTGCAAGTTTTTACATCTTGAGCCCACCTTCAGTAACAGTTAGAAGCAGTTCAGTTTTCTCTCTTAATGCTACAGACGAAAGGGCTAGCCTATATCTCTTGATAGGAAAAGACTACCTCATTTGGATTCTCAGTTATAAGAATTTGTCATTATGGTATGTAAAAGCACCATTTAATGTATTTATTCTACAGGGAAGCAGATAAGTACTTTATCCCTGCTTTACATGTGACAAAGCAAAACCAGACAGACTGGAAGCTAGATATTAAGAATATTGAATCACTAATTTTCAGAAAGCCAAGATCAGGTGTCTGCTAAATTTAGCCTTATTTAGGTTTATTGTTATCATTATCATTATTATGATGATAATGACTGGACACCTGCTCAAGCAGCGGGTTAAATTGTATTAGTCAATGTCTAAATATACACAGAAAATAAAATCAGTTTCTGACTATAGTGCTTATCGCCTCAGAAACCAAAGTGAGATATGGAGAGAGAGGGATCTACCGAGGAGTGAGACCCAGGGCTACACAAAATTTCAAATACGACATCTTCAAGAGGCATCACAGACATTTTATGAGCTAATGGTGCAATTGATCTGATTGCTACTATATTAAATATATTTATGTGTTTGTAGGTGATTGTATATACACATACAAATATTCATTGTACAATTTCACAGAGGTTTGCAATAAAATCTTTCCACTCCTGCAAAGCACCAGGTGAAAAGCACCAAGGTGCCTTTCTGAAAGTTCTGCATGTAAATGCTAAGGGTGGACTTCTCTAGCTGGTAATTAAGAGACTGCCTCTTAGTAGATGGTAAGTCATGGATATCCTTGAATCTGAAGATTGATGGCTTTGTTTAATGCTATGCAAGAGGAAATAAAGGAGTGTCTAGAACAGAAATGAGATTACTAGAAAAAAAAAAAATCAGGAAAAGGCTAAGGAAAGCAGCATCTTTAACAAAAACAGAAGTTATCACATTTCACTCCACAAGACCAAAAAATCAAATATTAAGCCAAATAACTGACCTGTTGCATGACACAATAGGCACAATTCAACAGATGTGAATGGAGGATGCTAAAAAAGGCCTTAACGGGTTGTTGTGGACACCAGACTGAGCATGAATCAGTGTATTTACATCGGAAATACAACAAAAGTGTTCCATTAGGACAGCAAAATAAAAGAAACTAGTATCTTTCTTTACTCACTCCCAGTGAGGCCACACTTGGAATAATGGGTGCAGTTTTGGATGTCTCTAATTCAAAGGAAGCAATTGGAGGGGATGCTGCAGACAGCTGCCAAAATTATAACCAGCCAGAGCAAGTGACTTATGAGAAGAGTTTGAGAGAGCTGAGCTTGTTTAGTCTGACAAAAGAGACATTCCATAGCAGTCTGCAACTTTTTGAAAGGGGTGGGTGAAAAAAACGGAGTTTCCCAGGGTGGATATGGAATCCCAGTCCTTGGAGTTTTTCTAGATTTGCCTAAAGTCATGGCTAACTTGATCTGGTGCTGGTGGTGGTTCCAGTCTGGGTGGGAAGTTCAACCAATGACGTCCAAAGGTCTCCTACAACCAGCGTTTCTAGGAAGACAGAGCAGTAGCTATTTTGCTGCCAGTGGTTCATCTTTCCAAGGAACCAGAGAAAGCTGTCTGACCCAGATAATTACATGTAAGAACAATTCTGATTAAGGGATAAAAATCATGAAAACCATAGGACTGGTATTTATTAAAGTATTCCTGAGCATTGCTTTGTCACACAGCATTGGTATGTTGAAAGGGTACTTCACTGCTCTGCCACAAAGTCCCACAATTTCCTGTCAGATATGGATCAAGCGAACAGAGAAAGTGCATGAGCTTTTAGGGACAACAGTACCCACTTAATTCCTAAGAGCTCCTGACCAGTTCTATTAGGATCACCATCTCTGAATAAAATACGACGAGAAGCCCATATGTGTTCCTGCACAAAAATTTAAAATACTGGGGAATTGCAAAATACCAGTGCGTGGAACTGCATTGACTCACAGTGGAAGTTTGGAAGATTGAGTCATTATAAGGATAGGATTCTCTGGAGTTTTAAAATATGATTGAACATCTTTGTGGGAGATACTAATGAGACACTGTTAGTGATACATTTACAAGGGAAAATGGACAGAAGGAACATACAGGAGAACATTTTTTAGGTTATGATGATTCCTTTAGGGCTCATGTTTGTGCAGAATTATTAGGGACATGTCTAATAAAACATAGAGTGTATCAGTCAGACATGCAGACCAACTCAAGATCTGGCTTCTAGTTTAAAAGTTGGTCTCACCCCGTGACAAACAATACACAAAGAAAATGAAAAAATGGAGCACAGAACTTGAAAATGAAACCTCAAAAATGTGAGAATAATCCTCTGACATAAAGCTGAGGTTTGGCTTCCTGCATTATCCAAGGAGCATGATGGCCTCTCAGAGATGTCTTTCCCCAGAGGCACAGGTTTCGATTTGCACCAGGCTCCCAGAAACTGTTCAGTGAATTATCACAAAGGTACTAAATCCTCCAGGGCTCAACCAGGTCCCAGTTTAACTCCCACTGAGCACAGGCAGAAAAAAAGTGATAATTAAATGAGAATGTGGTAAAGGAATGGACATCTACTTGAGATGGTGCCTGGCATTAGGAAAAGAGGTGTGTTAATGGCCAAAAAATACATGAAACAATACCAATTATAATGATAGTTTTCATTGGAAGGTAATCTTAAAGGGCATCTCTCATCCAGAATTGAATGAAATTATTTACCTCTAATGCCAGTTGGCAATGTTAATTAGCACGGTCCTTAAAAATCTGTTCCTTGAAGAAGCCCTTTAGATGATGTAACATGCCAATGTGATTCCAAGCCCTTACTTTTTCATGCTGCAGATTTTTAAAACAGCTACCCTCTGTTCAGTACTGGCATCGCCCAGAAGAGCTGGAGTGCCAGGAAGAGCTGGAACACCAGCTCCTGTAAGTGCCATCTCTCTCTCATGATTAATCAAGGGCTGTTAAGAGGATCTGGCTGTTGAAATAATAACAACAACAACAGTAATAATAAACATGGTGATGGTGATGAGAGGCATACTAAAGTATAGAAAAAAGTTCAAACAACGAAATCTGCCAAATTAAAACCAGGAATACTGCATATCAGTCAACTACTCGAAGGCTACAAGTGCTCAGATCCTAGTAACCTATCAGTACAGAAGTAGCTGCAAAGATTATGGTAAATTTAACCACTGAAATATTTTATTTCCCTAAAGACGGACACAGGTGCAAAGAAGGGACAGACAGAGAACATATTTTATGAGAAGTGACTAAACTGGTTTATTTGCTTAAAAGATGAAGGTAGATATGGGATATGATTGCAACATACAAAAAATATCCTTTCCCTTTCTTCCTCTTTATAATTATTTAGGCAAGACACAGATTAACTGATCATCAACATCATTGGAGTGGCTACTAGTCAGATATTTATTGGTTCAGGGGCGGGGTGACATAATAGGTCTCCAATAAAAAGACTAAGGATGGGAAGAGAAATTAGCAAGGAACTGAGATCTCTAGGAGTAAACATACTGAAAAATCCAAGGCAGATTTAAGATGGAACTTGACCACTGTGACTGGACATCCTTTTCTGCATTCTGTCAGAATATTGTTAAATCCCGAGATCTTCAAGGCATTAACTTTTCTGTCTTCAGATGATCTGGTTGGAGGTTGATTTAGAGCAGGGAGAGGATCCAGTTTTAAGCATAACACCAGAGAGCAGCAAATAGGTTATGGGGACCTGCAGAACCTGGGCAGGCTTAGCTCTTTAGTATTTTCTTCTGTGCCTTGCTTGGCTATTGGATGGCCTTACTGATCTTCTTTCCAAGCCAGTGCTGCTCCAAAGTGGCTTCATAACTCTTCACAAGCTCTTGTGATGGTGAAGTGTCTGGAGCACATCTGAAAAGGAGCAGCTGAGGGAGCTGGGGGTGTTTAGCCTAGCAAAAAGTAGGCTCAAGGCAGACTTTATTGCTCTACAACTCCCTGAAAGGAGGCTGTAGCCAGGTGGGTGTTGGTCTCTTCTCACAAATAACAAGTGATAGCACAAGAGGAAATGGCCTCAAGCTGTATCAGGGAAGGTTTAGACTGGATGTAGGGAAAACTGTCTTCAGCAAAAGGATTGTCAGATATTGGAAGAGGCTGCCCAGGGAAGTGATTAAGTCACCCTCACTCGGAGGTATTTAAGAGATACGTAGATGTGGCCCCTGGGGACATAGTTTAGTGGTGGGATTGGAAGTGTTGGGTTAGCAATTGGATTCAATGGTCTTAGAGATCTTTTCCAACGTAAATGATTCTGTTTTTTCCAAGTGTCAATTCTCATTATTACTGAACTTTCCTAGTGCTTTCCCTTTGCTTTCTTTTGCTTCTGCCATGTTTTTCTCATTTTTAAAATGATATCCAGAACCTCACACTTTCAGGACTTGTTTTTCAGAGAAACTTCATATAGCAATGCTTAAAGCCTGGAAGCTCTTCAGATCTCACCAGCTGAGATTTCTCTTGGCATAATAACATCCCTTGCTGGCATGCAGTCAATGAACCCTGCTAATATACCATCAATCGTGACTGGCCCTGGAGAAAGGAGAGTGCCGGGACTTGGCCAGAATACTACTGCATTTGGCTTATTCCCAACTGGAGTTGTTTAAAACAGTCCCCAGGCTGCTTTAACACATGCCAAAGACAGCTTAAAAACCAGTGAGCTGACTCCCCGAGCCACCCCATTTCCTGCACCTTCTGTGCCCAGTGGTCTCTGGGCACATCAGGCAACAGGAGCCAGGCATCTCTTCTGATCCACTGCCACTGATAAACTTCAGTATCCTCAAAGCTTCTCAGCACACCTATCGCTCTGTCAAGTAGCTGAGCATTACTGCACACAGGAGTAGAGCAAATTCTTGGTTTTAGGTAGCAGGGGGGCCACAGAGATGGCTTCTGTGAGAAACTGCTAGAAGCTTCCACCCTGTCCAGCAGAGCCAATCGCTGATGGCTCTGAAGATGGACGTGCCACTGGCCAAGCCTGGGCCAATTAGAGATGGTGGTTATACCTCTGTGATAACATATTTAAGAAGAAAACAAAACAAAGTGCACACAGTTTCTCCTATCCAGAGAAGAGAAGAAGGTGAGAACATGTGAAGGAAACAACATGGAGACACCAAGGTCAGTGGAGAAGGAAGGGGAGGAGGTGCTCCTTGTACTGGAGCTGAGATTCCTCTGCAGGCTGTGGTAAGACCATGGTGAAGCAGCTGTCCCCCTCCAGCCCATGGGGGTCACTAATTGCCGCACACTAATAAGTCAGTAGTCTCTCTTCTTGCCATAAAGCAGAGGTGTGGGCATTTGCAGAAATGTAGTCTATTACCTTTTGTAAATTCCTAATTTTTTCAAAGATGAATTATTGTGAAATCAGTGGACAAATTCAGTATGTGAGAGTTGCTACTTGTTACCCTGGCTTTGTGGAGATTGTTTTAAAAGGTGCAAAGCAAGTATAAAAGCTGTTGTTACTGTCTGTGTTTTCCAGTCCCTGTGGCCTCTGCATTTAGACAATGGCATAGGCAATAGGGTGTCTTGGCTGAGACTTGTCAACAGAATATATTCAAAAGTCCTTCATTCTCCTCATCTGATTTATTCCTTAAATTTGCTGAAATCAATGTGAAAAGGCTAACTTCTAAATGGAAAAAGTTCTTTGTTCAGACACTGAGCCCTCACCATGATAGCGTCCATTTTCCATGCTCAGCTGAATCTGTACATGCCTGCCTGGCAGCTCCACCGACTTAGCACGGGCAGGGAACGTGTGCTTAGCTTTGCTGAGAATGTTTATTCTGAACATCATTGCAGGGGTTGTTTTTTTGGGCCAATGAACACAGAAGGGTTTGTTTGTCCTAAAATTTAACCTGTCACTCTGAACTCAGGGATTAACCTTATTTTGCTAGTGGGTTTTGGCAGCTGTAGCTGGTAATTCTGTAACTTTTAACTTTTTTGGGTTTACTGTGGGTTTTATTGCTGTTGTTTGGTTTTTTGTTTGTTTCTTAGTTATTTGGGGCTTTTCCCCCTTTTTTTAAATAAAGCCACAACAGCACCTGTCTTCTTACTCTAACTCAGGCCTTATGAAAAAATCTATTTAAAGATAGCACCATGGTGAGCTAGGTAATATTGCTGGACATGTTGAATGCTATCTGCTGCTGGGATATGTGCTCTGTGCTCTGAAGACCCAGGGACCATAAACCCTTCAAGAAAAGAAACTTGTCTTCTCCTATTCAGTTTTGCAGATTCTGTAAACACCTATCATGTTAGGCATCAAAATTTAATTTGGGCAAATGCTGGCTTTTGGGCAACTACAGAGGCTTTTGGGCAAATACAATGGCTTTGGGCAACGGCTTAGATTAATGTAGTCTAGTGGATGGTGTCCCTGCATATGGCAGAAAGGCTGGAAATACATGATCTTTAAGATTCCTTCCAATTCAAACTCATTCTGCAATTCTGTGAATTTATGAAATACTATATTAAATTCAAATATCCAGGAATATATCCAAATCTGCTTCTACGACCATGATTACCATTAAAATATCAATTCCCTTAAGAAATCCATTGAAACTGCAATAGACTTTAAAAAAATTATTTTAAAATATATATCAAAATCTCTTTAATTGCATGTCTCTGCCTTTTTTATGGTTATGTCTCTTTCTATTAACCTTGCTTTATTTTCCTCATTTCAATCTCTCACCTGTAAGGAACACTCTTGAAATCTGACCAAAGCTTACTTTTTAATCCTTAGATACGTTGTTTGTGCTGCACACACTTTCAACACGAATACACACTGAATGCTCTTACATAATAGGACTTTCCAGAGAGACAAATAAGGTAAGGGACAAAAATTTAAAGAGTGTTAGTCAAACACATGGGCATTTGTTTGTTAATGACCTAAGCTCTAATCCAGTGTTGGCACTGCACGCTGTGGCAACAGCACATAGCACAATATCCACAAAAAGATTAAAAATAATTTTACAACAAATTGTCACCTAAAGTGAAAAAGTGTCAATATTTGGGGGTAAGTGCATTACTTTAGAGCCAACTACTGAATAAAATAATGAAATGTTGACAGAAGACTCTTGCTTGCAATGAGGGAGCAGCACCAAATAAACTTCTAAGCCAAAATATCAACTGTCTGCTGACACTTGACAAGCCTCCCAGTGATTTGATCCTCTGGTCCTGAAAAGTTTATAACAAGCAGCACAGGTCTTGCTGTGACAAACAACTTAAATTGTGAAAGACACAACTACAGATTGGAGATTAGTCTGAAAGGAGTCTTGAACTGGCTACACTTCTGCATATATGGGAGAACTCATTGTCACCTTCCAGTAATCAAAGGGGGCTTACAAAAAGATTGAGAGTGATTTTTGCATGAGAAGATAGTGATAAAACAAGGAGGAATGGTTTTGAACTGGAAGAGGGGAGAGTTAAGCTAGATGTTAGGAAGAAGTTCTTTATTCAGAGGGTAAGGAACAGGTTGCTCAGAGAAGCTGTGGATGCCCCATTCCTGGAAGTGTTCAAAGCCAGGTTGGATGGGGCTTTGAGCAATGTGGTCCAGTGGGTGACATTCCTGCCTATGGCAGTGGGGTTGGAACTAGATAATCTTTAAGATCCCTTTCAACTCAGACCATTCTATGATCCTCTGAAAATAGTCCTCTCCCTTTCTTAACTGTGCTGAAATTCCTCCCATGGTTATCTGGTGAGAGGAGCCGCTAGTCAGGACAAGCCCAGCTGTGTGCATACCTTATCAAGCACAGTCAAGACAAAGACAGGATCTGCAGTGTGAGCAAGAGGAATAATTATGAAGTCATACATAAATACATCACTTTTGGTACAAAGAAATTTCTGCTCTGGGTCAGACCAGTGGCTCATTATATCCAGAATGCAGTCTTTGGCAATACTGGACACATGCTGCTTTTGAGAAAAATATCAGAAGTCTCTGACTGTAAAACTCCCTTTATTCTCACAGCTAATGCTTAAATTACACCCTAAAGCAGAAGTTTTGTATCCAAAAAGAAGAGAGGTGTGCACCCAGATCAGTCTTGTCCCAGTACTCATTTAGATGGTGGCTAAGGCATGCCCCCACCCAGGGAGCCCCAGCTTTATCCCCACTTTCAAAGCTGCTTTTCCTGGCAATATATTTCACAGGCCGCATATCCTTATACCATATTCTCTCTGCCTACTTTTCATTTCTGAGTTTCCTTCCTTATTTCTTTTTTATGTGCTAAGATATTTTGCAATGTGTTTTCCCTTCCTTGTGCCGTTCCTTGTTTTATGCTTGCAGCCTATATTGTAGATCTCTGAAAACATATCCTACCAAACCTTACTCTTTCGTGAGTCTTACAGTTTTTATATCCAAGTCAAAAAGTTAAAGTTGGCCTAGACCGTGCTTTTAAATCACAAGCCGGGTGAGATGGGTGAAAGCTTCCATGTGACATAGGAAGGAATATGAAATCATCTCTTGAAAATGATTAAACATCTCCATTCAGTGTAGCTGTGCTTCTTTACAAAGAAAAAGGCTATAGAGAAACATGAGCTTGTGGGAGTCAGTTACACAATCTATGTCTGGTGTTTGATGGATTATCTGTTATGCTTATTTGAGAAAAAAAGATAAGTTGTATTTAACAAATCCTTCCAAAACTCCTTCTACTTGAACTAGAGAACGGGAAGACATAACAACCACAATCTGAATCGATGTTTTTTTGGCAGTCATGAAGCCAGAGGACCTGTGAGCAGAAACCAGTGACAAGGAACATAAAACATGGAAAGACTGAGATAATTTTGCAGAGCCTCTGTTGTGCACAGGAATACCTTGAATGGTCAACCACAGACTATACAAGCAGTGGTGCCTAGAGTGCCATGGGCAGGCATATGGGCAAGACATGGGAATGCTGTATTGGGAAAAATAAATGCAGGCTTCGAATCGAGTTGTAAGGGGGATGGAAAGAATGATTCAACATAAAATTCAAATTTGTGTCTTTTTATTCATCAGGTTATTTTCAAATATATAAATTAATTAATAAATACATAAATAATTCTGATGCATAGAAGGAAGCTGGGCAAGATAAAGCAGGCTCTCTGCTTCAACTCTGTTTCATCATGATAGGAAAGATGTATGCTAATGTCTTTACAAACAATTATATGTGTGAAGGTACGGCTGTTCTTTGAAATGGGTCTTAATGTCTCTACTAACTGCAAGCAGCAAGTTTGTTAGAGAGCCCAGACAGTTTAACTCCTGAAACAAATGGGTCTGCACAAGCCTGAGTTTCTGAACTTTGGGGGAAAATGACATGTTTAAGGGGGGAATATGTGGTAGGCCGTTTGGGAAGGCTGTACTTTCCTTGTACTTCAGGCAGTGGGGAAAGGAAGAGGGCAACAGGCAGCCAGGAGTTTAGGATAAAAGGAGGCTGTGTCCTCTGAAATCTCGAGAGAGAAAAACCCGCAGGCATGTACCCCAGTGGGCTCTCTCCCATTATTTGAATAAAACTGCAGGACTCCTCTGTCTCCTTTATGGACACTGGCTTTTCATAGTGTGATTTTCTGTACAATCACTCACAACCTTGTGTGTGAGAAGATCAGTAACTGAAAGTTTGGGCACAGATATGATTCATTTTATAAGAAGAAAAGCACTTCAATTTCAAAAGCTGCGTAAAGACAAGCTACTAGGAATCCATCCTTGGTGGAAGGCAGGCCAAAGCTCACTTGGTTTCAAATACTGCATTTGGGGTTTTGCTTATGGCTTGTAAGATTATTGCTTTGGGCAACTGGGGCTCTCCAAATCCTTTTGGCGCTGGCTTATGGTCTGAGCAGGATCCCTCAGCATCCTTCCTGAGCTCCCTGCTGGGACATTGGTTATCACCCCTCATTTCTCCAGTGAAGCTTTAGCATGGTGGTCTCTGGGACCCTCCCTGCCTCTCTTTCACTTTTCACCTCCACAATGAAAATGCTTGGTGCTCACCAGTGGTACAAAACCAGTGTGTGATGAATGTCTCAATTGCTTGCAATTTGTGGCGAAACAAAGGTAAAATAGGTGCTAAAACCACAGGCCTTATCAGATCACAGGATTGCTTTCTGGATAGCTGCAATGAAACTTAAGAGTCAAAGCAATGAAAGTATCATCGGCTACCTCACAGTCAGGGTTTGTTTGCTAACTACCAAAAGTCTGGACATAATGAAGAGAACACAAGTGTCTTTTAGACCAGAAATGTCAGCTCTGTCTGCTGCCAGCTACCGTATCGCCCAGGCAGGCTGGACAGTTGTAACACCAGTAACACATGTTTCAGATCAGATGCACTGCAATCAAAACCTAAGAATAACACCAATGTGCTCTCTAGATCAGATATATTTTCATGTCAAAATAATAGTTGCCTGTGTTTCATTGACAGTCTTTGCAACATTCAGTTTACTGAATTTTAATGTCCTTCCTTCATTGCATTTTCCTTATGACTAAGCCGTAAATTCCTGCTTGAATGATGCTTTAGATATTCTGACAGCTTTCTTATTTCATTTTATGTGATACTTATTTGATGAGGTTTGTTGTGTTTTAGCCACTATCTGCAAGCCAAGAACATCAAACGCTCCACAATTCTGTACAATATAACAGAACTTAACGCATAAGGATGAGAAAGGACAAAGGAAATCAGTTTTAAACTAAAAGAGGGGAGATTTGGATTAGACATTAGGAAAAAGTTCTTTACTCAGAGCCTGGTGAGGCACTGCACAGGTTGCCCAGAGAGGATGTGGTAGCCCCATCCCTGGAATTGTTTAAGGCCAAGATGTATGGGGCTTTGAGCAACTTGGTTTGAAGGAAGGTGTCTCTGCCCATGGTAAGGGGGGGTGAAAATAGAGGATTTTTAAGTTCCCTTCCAACCCAAGAGTTTCTATGATTCTATGAGATATTTCCAAGGAAAAAAGAGGAAGGAAGGAAGGAAGGAATGGTGCAGAAGGAAGGAAGGAAGGAAGGAAATAAAAATGTCCTTATTTCTTCAGAAGACTCTGGGTCACCCCCCCCAAACGGAATTCCTGGTTCAAAGCTCACAAGAATAGGGAAAAGAGTAAGAAAGTTCTAAAGGGTTTTGCAAGGTGGACCAGATTCAGGCAGTTTCATTGAGTCTCTGGGATTCATATGTCTTTCAAAAGGGTTGCTCAAGGCCTCTGCAAGAATTGTCCCTGCCTGCTGCTGACTGTGTCCCCAGATGATTAAATCACTTCACTGAATCAGTTGTCTGGGCAGTTTTATAGATGCAGCTGTCAACCCCAATGCAGGAAAGGTAACAGCACTCTGTCTCTCAAGCCAAATATTAAGTAGGTGCTCTGGGCTCTGAAGTGCTGAAATGCACAGGCAAACACCAAACTGCAGATGCTCATGGATGGTTGAAGAGCTCATTCCTGTGGTCAGGGTGCTTGGCTGAGGCTTTATGAGCAAGCAGTAGGTGGGGTGAGGGTATCATTGGTAGAAAACTCACATCATCCATCTCCTGTGACCATGTGTTAATTTTTCTACAAAAAGAAAAGCGTGGTCAACTTGCAGAGAGTCCTTACATTACACTGCTCTTTAGACCAGGCTTCAGGGAATGCACAGATGAGCTCTGTTTCTCTTGCTCCCATTCAGACACCCATCTGGGTATCTTTCATATTACTACCATATTCATGCAGACTGCTGCAGCAAAAGATTATTCTGTGTCAAATTGACATGGAAGAGTGTATTAGCAGTTAGGGACAGCAGGCAGCTTCCAGGTAGTTATTGTCAGTTGTTTCTCTCTGCTCAGTGAGAGTCTCATACCAGTGATCTGTTTTCAGCCTCACATGTTGCCTGGCTTTCCAGGAACAAGGCATTTTTCTTCCTGAATTTCTCTTACCACTACTGCTCATTCAGCTGCATAATCCTCTCCTGTTTTGCCTTGTACTCGGAACCAGCAACCAAAAATCTGCACGTGGTTCCAGACTAAGCCTTTTAAAGTATTATCAGAGTATTTCCTTTGGCAGATTGCAGGCATGGGGAAGGGAGGCAAGAGAGATTTGTAAATGCTGTGTAACACAGCATCTCAGGTCTAAACCCAGTGCCAGTGCTGCAGCAGGGCTCCCCACTGCTGCTCATGGCAGCAGAAGTCAGGGAAGGTCCACATGGTTACAAAGATTTAAGAAAAAAGGAATTCCTATACATTTATAGATATTCTGTATTATATCAATATTTATAGATATTATATATTATGTTAATGTATTAAAATGTATATAAAATGTTATGTTAACAGGTGTATAGCAGGCTAGGGAAATGTAAAGAGAAATAACTTCCTGATAACAGGATAAAATCTGGTAAAGACTATTCCATTATCTGAGCACCGGTGGAGACTAAGTCATATAAAGTGAGCCTGGATCCCTTCTGGCATTGAAAGAAGGTGTATGGGCATCCAACATTGCTTGTGATGAAATGTCTCAAAGGACACTGGCATAACAACCTTTTTTTTTCTTCTCCTTTCCCTTTTGCCTGTTGAAATAACTTGTGAAAAACGTCAGCATTTTGTTACCCTGGTGACCACTGAGCAGTGGTCAGCTGGTTCCTCTGTAGCTGTTTGGTATCATAAGGATGTTTTTGTCTGTTTTTATCATTTTTTAATAGTCTATTAACAATAAGACAGGTTATCCCTATTCTACAGGGGTCAATACATGTGAGAGTCAATGGACTCCATTATCTGTGGGGTAACAAATCCGGAGTAACGCCTATAATAATCTCCCTAAAATGAGACATTAAGGTCAATGTAATTCACAAAAGGCTCTTCACCGCTCATAACCTCCCAAGGCATGTGGTGTCAAGATTTACTTTCACACACAGCCATTTTGAACTCTCTCCTGTGTAAGGACATGAAAAACCCATACTGGGAATAGCTGCCAGTGGTGCCTTTGCACCCCTTACTGGTAGCCTTAATCCTTAGCACCACATCTTGTCTCTCTCGTAGAGATGTCAAAGCAGGTACACAACTGCTTGTCTCCATCTTCCCCTGATAATGCTGACCTGAGAGTTATCCTGCAGCCAGTCTAAAAGACAGTGTCACTGTCAGGTATTTTGGAAGTTATCCATAATAAAAAGACATTTCCTTGAAGCTCAGTGTCAATACCTCATGCTCTCAGTTTTAAATCTTATCCAAAAGCTAAGGAAGCCTTTCCCAGAGCAGACTAATACATGGCAGACATTATGCTTAAAAAGCTGATACATGATCCTGGATTTTTGGTATCAAATTTCTGTCCCTTATAATTTCTATTCCTATCCTAACTGTTTTCTATAAGTTTGTGCATTGTTTTTCTCTTTTCCACTCTGCTTGTCTCTCCTCCCCATCAACAAGTAGAAGAAATCACTAAGATTTTGAGTTTTATGAGTTTATGACTTTCTGGTGGAGGGGAAACCCTGCATCAATAAATTTCATAAAAAGGCCCAATCATGGGCCTAGTTTTGTGTTTCAGCTGGAAATTGGCCACTGTTTTATGAAGCCTCTCTTTACTCATACCATGTCAATCACTTCTTTCCCTACTTTCCTTGTACCCAGTCAGCATCACTTAACCTGAACACAGAGCTCCTTCATAGCATCTGTTCCCCTCTTCATATGTTTAATCTTTGTCTTCCTGATCACCCATACTTTATAAACAAATAGGCATTTTCCTCTATAAATATCCCTCTAGGAAGTTCTTCCACTTTGCTCAAAAATCCACAAGGGTGGGAAAGAAAAGGGTATTTTTGTCTTTGCTCCAACTATGCATGATGTCTCTTACCTCTGGAAAAGCCAAGAATGAAGACCATAGTATCAAAGAAAAATAGAATCAAAAAATCATAAATCATTAAGGCTGGAAAACAATTCTGAGATCATTGAGTCTATCCATTAACCCAGTACCACTGTGTGGATCAATAAACTGTGTCCTCAGGTGTCACATCTGCGCACCTTCCAGGTGTGGCAATTACACCGTGTTCCTGGGCAGCCTGTTCCAAGGTGTGAAAACCCTTCCAGTGAAAAAACTTTTCCTACTATGTAGTCTAAAACTTCCCCTAGCTCAATGTGAGGCCATTTGGAGGACCACGTTGCAGAACATGTTTTGAGCCCGTCTCACAGGATGTAACTTGTAAAAAAGTTCTTCCAAATGTTGCTGGCTGTGAGCTGGCCATTGAGGCACAGCAAGGATAGCCATTAAAAGTTTAGGCTTATGGCTGTATTCAATGATTTTAGAGGTCTTTTCCAACCTAAATGTCTCTATGATTCTATAAATCACAAGAAACCTTCAGTCTGGTAACAGTACAAGTGCTTTACATTGTTAACCATTGTATTGCACAAAAAAATCCCCAACAGCAAAGCAGACACTTCAACTCCCTATGCAGAATAAATGTGAAGAAAAAATCAGAAGAAAAATAGAAAAAAGGAAAAAAATACCCAGATCTTTTTGGTGTTAATACCAGCAACAAGATTAGCAATGACATCATCCACATCTAGGATCGTCCACTAGGTTACATACAACATTTTGGGAAGTGGAAGCAAACATATTCTTGTAAATTAGCTAGCAGTGAGTGCCCACACAGTCTCATGAATTCAATGGAAACATATTATGAATGTTCTGAAAGAGGTTAATTAAACATTTTATACAAGGATTATAGAATTCACACAAAACACATACTGAGCTTTAAATGTACACAGAGCTTCATGGAAATCAGACTTAATTTACTATAGGTTTTGTTTCTTTGCCAGACAAAAAGAAAAAAAAGCTGAAATGTTCAAGTCAAATACAGCCTGTTTATAGGCAATAAAGATAATTACGTGTTGTGAATGTAGCCATCCATATTACAGTAAGAGGGACTCAGGCACACAGAATATGCAATAAAGAAAACCCTATAAGGTTTCAACTCACAGTCTCCTAAACCTAAGACAGAAAATTTATCTCCCAGGACTCATATTCTGCTTGTGCTTTATGGGGATCTGAAATGAAGTACTGCAAGTGTCAAATTAGCTAAAAACAGGAAAGGGGAAATTTTGCTCCATGTAAAAAGACATGTGAGATGCCAGAACACACTAAGAATCATAAAATGGAGTTGGATATGAAGGGACTTGTGTGACTCAAACTAATGATCTCACAGTTTATATCAACAGCTCTATGGCAATGTAAGCTATAATCAGTTATTTTAATCCCTCAGTATTAATTATAAAAACTGTTGACAAAAGAAAGTGGTTATGCATTCTGTATTTTTTCATGTTGAGATTAAATGTTCAAATAATTAACCATGCGATGTTATGGTCAATTATGTACACCAGGGCAAGGCAGAGGGAAGACTTAGCACTTGTTCTTGTCATGAGCAAAACTCATTAAGCCAGAAGGTTTGGTACTGTTTCTTTACACTAAATTGGCTTGATCTGCTGTGGTGACACTATTCTGTTATGTAAATTATGCACGGCATAATTAACTGTGTACATTTTTAATAAGGTTGGATACACTTTTCTAAATAGGGCTTTGAGTCACTCAAAGGTTTAGGAAGCAATTTTTTAAAATAATGGTGGGGTTAGGAAATATCCAGCCTGTATTACTTAAAGGTTGTTTGCACAGTGTTGTTATCCTTCTGTATACATTATAGATTCTATAATTCTATCTATATGGGAGACTATAAAGGAGGAAAACTGCCAGCTAGCACATGCATACCCTGGAAGGATTCTATTCGATATCACCTTGTTAACTCACTAAATGAAAGCGAATTAAACCTATTATGGATACTTCTAAGGAAATTTTCTTTTTTCTGGATTCTTCCAATGATAAAGACAAAAAATAAAAATTCATGAAAAGTCATGAAAAAAACATGACCATATTTACTGAATGTTTCCAGTTAGATGCTTTCTGGCACCAATTAAGAGAATTTTTTTCACTCAAAGAGTGGTTAAGCTTCAGAACAGGCTCCCCAGGGAAGTGGTGGAGTCACCATCCCTGAAAGTGTTAAAAAAATAAGTAGACGTGGCACTTTTTGATATGGCTTAATGGGCATGATGGTATCTGGCCAAAGGCTGAACTTGATGATCTTGGAGCTCTTTTCCAACCTTAATGATTCTATCATTCATTCACTCAAGATTATTTGCTCGTTTGCTGCTTTATAGAGAGTGTACATAATAGTTCATATTTTGTCAGCTTCAGGAAAATAGTTAACCATTTTTACTCAGGAAGTTCCCTGTGGAATTATCGAAAAGGGTATTTTTGCTGTGTATAAGCTCAATTATTTATTTTTATCTATTGTTTGCCCAAGGATTTCAAAAAGACTTTACACTTCTCTTAATTAGGCCTCATAGGCAGTGCTCTTTGGCGAGCAGGAAGGTGCTATCAGGGAAGTTTTGTTCATGGGGAGCCCAAAGCAGAAGAAAAATATTTTGGACAAGCTCTCTGTAGCACAGATAAGATGGCAGTCAGGTCTACTGACCGCTTACCCTGTGGCTCTAGGGCACAGAAAACTTTTTTCAGTACCTCATGTATGGAGAGTCCTGACATAGCAAAGCTAGAGAAAAACTACTGGGGGTCCCAGGCCACTTCCTGCAAAGCTTGTGTTTTAATTAACATTTAGCTAAGGGAACTCATGCAAGTATTTTTATGGGCATAGCTAAAATCCTTCTGCTTGATGACTGATGATATTGCATCCCTCTTCAGCAGATGGATTAAATGGGAGGTATATTGGGATTCAAAGGATCATCTTGGCTTCAGAATGTTAACTATTTCATACCTCATACAAAACCAGTATCATTTCACTCTCCTCTCTCTTTATTACAGAAAGAAATAGATGGGTGTGCTGCTTAGAGTAGCTGTGGCTGCCTGGAAGTGTTCAAAGCCGGGTTGGAATGGGTTCTGAGCAACCTGATCTAGTGGGAAAGTGTGCCTGCCTATGGCAAGGGGACTGGAACCGGATGATCTGTAAGGTCCCTTTTAATGAAGACCATTCTATGATTTTATTTACAGATTTTTTTATTTTTGGGAGGAGTGGTGGTAGTGGTGGTGGTGGTGGAGGAGGGAAAGAAGGAGCTTTGAATAAATAGGTAGTGAGAAGAAGTAAAACCAAACTATTTATCCTCTTGGATCTGTCTCCTGTGGCAAATATTTCTGAGTATAGGATGGATAGTGCTACAGGGAATGGCTTATATTCAAAATTTATTACCAACTCCTCTAAGATTATAATGTTATCAAAGTATTATAACCTAAAAGTTACCTACAGAAGTGGCAGGCAATATTTTTTCTGAAGGATGCAGATTCAGGATGGTCAGAACATGACCAAATTTACTTACTCATTTCTGCTACAACCTAACCTCATCCAGGGTAAAAAGCTAAAAAAGCCACAGTTTTTACTTTACTTTTTCAGCTTTAAACCAATATGTTTTGACTTTTCAGTTCAGAGAACTGTTTCTTGCCAAAATTCAGTTCCATTTTTGAAAGAGATTTTAAGGAAGGGTAAAGGGAGCTTGAAATAAAAGGTCATGTGACAGATCAAAGAAAACTTTTTTCTGCCTGAAAACTTTTCCCTAAGTTTCTATATCCACTAGTGAATCAAATCTGCATTTTTTAGACCCAAATCTATTCTAGAAAATGCGTAATCTATAAATATCAAAGAACTGACTCTGACAAATTACAGAAGACCTATACTAGCCCATTGACTTCAGTGCGGGATTTAGCACTGGAGGACAGAAAGAGTGAGTGAAATTATGTGGGGAGGAGGTAACACAGAGAGTGGGATTGTTACTTTTTTTGTTAAACTGACCTAAGTGGAAATTTCATATTCTAAAAAATCTCTCGGATTGTGGCCTTTCCCCATGGCATTTAAAACGAAAATGTATGAAGGACTGGAAAAATACAGTATAGGCATCAATCTTGCAGTAGAATGTAATGAGGATGAAATAAAATATTTTTCTAGTTTTGCTTTCTAAACTACTGTACACCAAACACAAATTTAATAAATTTCATAGAATCACAGAATGCTTTGGGTTGGAAGGAACCTTAAGAACCATGTTGTTTCAACCCTTCTCTGTGGGCAGGGACACCTTGACACCAGACGAGGTTTCTCAGAGCCCCATCCAGCCTGGCAGTGAACGCCACCAAAGATGGGGCATCCACAGCTTTTCTTGGCAAACCTGTTCCAGTGCTTCACCACCCTCACAGCAAAGGTTTTCTTCCTAATATCCCATGTAAATCTACCCTCTTTCTGCTTAAAGCCATACAAATAACTGCAATAGAAACGTGGTTGCCCCAAGCAGAAGCTGTGTCTAGATTGGATAATTCCCTTTGCCATATAACTTGGCCTGCTGACCCCAGTGTCTAAGATCCTGGAAAATTGCCCTGGTTTCTTTGCCCTAAACCCAGCTCTGCAACATGGCATTAATAAATACAGACTTTTTCTCTACCAAGATGGTCACAGTAGTCCCTTTAAATCTGCTCAGCTATAAACTTGTACCTGTGCCAAAACGTGCTGCCTAAGGAGATGTAAAATTGCACAATTAAAACGATGTAATTGAATTAAATATATGGAAGAATTAAGCTGAATACATAGGACAACTTCCTAGTGGCAAGAAGTTGACTTCAAGGGGGTTGAATATGGGTGTAGAGTTTGAGGCACTGGAGAACTGATTCCTCAGGTAGAGGAAAATGGAAGAGGGCAAAATAAAGTCAAGTTTAATTAGCTTACAGAGTCACATGGGAAGCAGCCATATGGGTCTGTGTGGCTACAACTCTTTGAAGAGAATTAATTGCTTTGACCTGGTGCTGATTACAGCTTGCAGAGAAGGTAGGATAAGACTTACTTTTGGAGAAGTAACTTCTGGGAAGAAAATGCCAAACCTTGAAAAATGAGTGACCACAAGAGTCCTGGGGCAGAATGTGACTTGAAAAGCAACCCATCTTTAAATCCTTAATAGAAAACTCCTTTGATAATTCAGTAATTAGGCTGGATGGTGACATAAAATGCATTCCCCTACCTCAGTTATCTAACCTACCTGCAGCCGCAGTGTCCCAATTCAGAATGGTGCTACAACTGCTGTGTCATTGAGGACTCAGCCATATGCAAGGCTCTACAAACTTCTCACTAAAATAAATCTTCATACACCTTTGCAACTCTTGATTTTGTTAAAATAAGTGTGCACTGCCTCAGTAATGAAGACTGCCTCAATCTTACGTAGTGAAGTTTAGCTTATGGTACTGCTACTCCCAGCTTTGCCCAAGGTCAGCTCTTCCTGGCTGGACTGAAACCTATGTGCATTGAGGGGCAGGAAAATCAGACACCACTCCCTCTACCAGACAGTCCAGAAACAATTTTCTCATTAAATTTACTTCTTCTCAATTGCTGGGGTCATTGTACTTCTGTATCTAGCTAAATCAGGAGTGGATGATACATTGATTGAAACAAAATGATTGTTTTAAATTGGAGTCAAAACACTGGCAAATTCACTACTGCATCAGAGTATCAGAAACTAGCTTAGTGATTTCCTTTAGAAACTATGTGAGAACTTCTTTTAAGAAAGAAAGGACTTCTCATAAGAATTTCAATAAAAAACATGAGCCTATTATGAGTTGATCAAGTTGAAAGAGGAATTATTGAACAGCTTTCATTGATGTTTTTACCAGGTGCCTGTTTTTCTTTTCCAGTGGATGAACCCACTGTAAAAGGGCAGATTTACTTCATATTTTGCAAGAACACATGTGATGAGAGAAAAATCTATTATTAAAGAGCTTAAGTTAACATCAGCATATCCTTTTTTGCATGTTTAAGGCTCAAACTGATCTTAAACACAGTGTGTTCCTTGTGGGTATTTTGGTGAATTCTAATACAGTTTCTTGGAGGGGTTGTTTGTACCCCAAGTGATAACACCTAGCCTTTCTGTTGTGTTAAAAGACTGCCAAAAACTGCTTTTTCAACCTGATTCCTCCCTGATTTTAGCTTGATCTGTGGTTTGAGGGGGGGTGGTTGTTTTTTTTTTTCTTTTGCTTTGTTTTGTTTTGGTTTTTTTGTTGTTGTTTTTTTTCCCCCAGCAATGTTCTGTTAAGAAATTTACTTCTGAAAAAAGGAAGACAGGAAAGGCAGGAAAGGAGGAAAGGAAGGGAGGGAGGGAGGGAGGGATGGATTAAGGAAGGAAGGAAGGAATTGTGCGGAAGGAAGGAAGGAAGGAAGGAATGAAGGAAGGAAGGAAGGAAACAAGAAATGTATTTGCTTTTTTTGACACTTTCAAGGAGAATATTTGTCTAAATCGTCTATCTGGAGTTAGGTAAAGCAGAAGACCCGGCAGCAGTTCATGAGTTACAAGCAAGGCAGAGACTTGACATATCCCAGGACACATGTACCATGAAAATTTGCTACAAGTTTCTTGTACTTACTGTGTGAAAAGTGTTTAAACATTGGGTTGGTTTCTTTTTTACTAATCTACCTGTTTTTTTGTCCTGTTGAGGATATACCACACTGTGAAATTTTTGAGCAAATTCCCACAGTGCATATGTTCTATCACAGGCTCTACCAAAAAAAAAAACCAACCAAAAAAAATCATGCCTGCTCTTTTCCTTGATGCATACACTTCCAGCAAGATTTCTAAGGTTTGGGTTCCATTTCTGTAATTCCCATGCCTGCTCTTCTTTCATCCCTGTCTTCCTTTGGAAAATAATCTGGAGCTGTTTATATGGAAGAAATACCTGAAAATATTGCAAGCCTCATAGTGAGAATATAAAGCTTGTTGAAGGTCACGTAACTATAACAGTTAACTATAACGTAACTATAACGTAACTATAACAGCCAGCATCTAAAATAAGGAAGGATATGGGTCTGTGGAGATGGCCTTGTGGGATCATCTAAACCAGCCTTCAACAGGACAAGACCTGATGCAGTCAGTAATGGTGCTGGGAGAATAAAGGCTGCACTGAATAGGAACTTCCTGGCACATCTGGGAGAAGAAAGTGACATCTGTTATGGCGATCTTTAGAGCAGGTAGTGAACAACTTCAAATGGAAAGAGAGTAGGTTTGATAGGTAGGTAGATAGTAAGAAATTTGATACTATGAGGGTTGTAAGGCACCAGAACAGGCTGTCCAGAGAACTTGTGGATGCCCCAACTTTGGAAGTGTTCAAGGGCAGGTTGGATGGGGCTCTGAACAACCTGGTCTAGTGGAAGGTGTCACTGCCTATGGCAGGGGGGTTGGAACTAAATGATCATTAAGGTTTTTTCCACCCCCAGCGATTCTATGATTCTATGGTTCTATGATTCTGTGATACTTGTCCTTGCCCATTCTTAGGGGCCGGTTTGATGTTTGTCAAGCCACTGCAGCCACTGCAGCTACTGAAATGAAGTGGGAGCTTCTAGAAAGGAGGAGCCGACTTCTTGAGGTTGTAAGGCTACATTTGCAATGTTGTCGTAAACAAATTGTAAAAGGACTGTCAATGCAACTCCATGTACCTACAAGAAGAGGACTTGGGTTTACAGCTTGTGCTGGTAAATTGTCATTGTTTCTCTCCTAGCTAGACTAATGTGTATTCTTTCCTGTGGTCATTCTGCTGTTTAATTGCATGATCTCTTTTGAAAAACCACATGTAGAGTAGGAAGTCCTATAGGAAGTCCTTTCAATATCCTATATTAACTGGACCATAGAGGGCAAAGATAACTGCAAAATGATAAGTAGCCTCACTGAACACTTGCAAGTGGACAGTAAAAGGAAGCCCTCTTCTCATAAATTGCTGAGTAAGGGTTAGAAATGTTTATTTGTCCAGGCAAAGGACATTAAAAAAAAAGAAGCTTGTTTAAACATAACAAAAATGGGAGAAAAAAGTCTGACTGAGACACACCAACCTAGACAAGAATAGATCACTCTTTTCCCTAGGGAAGAAAACCAGTTTTTAAATTTAATTTTCTGCTAGTAATTTAATGGAAAATCATTTAAAAAAAGAGAAGAAAAGAAAAAAAAATCTTCTGTGTTATTTAGGGCAAAGAGCCAAGTCTTTATTTCAAAGGAAACATATAACAATTGTAATTCACAAGAGGCTGAGAGGCTGTTTGTGTATACTTGTTCAATACAATGCCTAAAGCAGCCCTCAGAAAAAAGTGAGGAGCATCCTAAACTGGCTTTAGAGCTTGTTTTCTTCTCTCTTCTTTTTCTCTGAGAAGGAGCTACTTCTGATTGTGCAGGAGGGACCTAATCCATAAACCTCTGATAGAGTGGGAGCCTTTCCACTGACTCCCACTAGGCATTGGGAGGTGGATTTATCCTCAGGTCAGTAAATCAAAGAGCATCATTCAGCCATAGCAGCCACCACACAATGAATCCCATCATGCCAGACTAGTACCTGTGTTTGCTCTTTAAAGCAAAGGCATAATAACTAATGCTGAGGCATTTATCAAACCCTCTTTAGGGCCAGAATAGTTTTGCTGCTGGAGTGGACAATTTATGTGAAAGAGTCAGTCACCAGTTTGGGTTTGGGGATGTAGACCCTGCTTGATTTGGAAGGGATAATCCAAACATTCCCTAAAAAAATATTACATGGGCTGAAATCATGAATATGTCCTCCACTATTTCTATATTTTAAAGCAAGGTAATTGGTGAACAAAAACTTCAGCCTTGCAAGAGACCCTGAATGAAGTAAGTTGTTTGTTTTTTCCAAAGGCCACCAAAACCCATAAACATTGAGCAGCTTTCAAAAGACCATTTCTCTTGATATTTCATTCTTTAACTATGTAATTTAAAAACAGTGAAAAGTAAAGATACAGTTGGCTATTGCTAGGAAGTATAGGCAGACACTTTGTGTAGCACTTTCTTACCCGCCCAGTGAATTCCCACCTGTGGTGGTAAGGTCTGGCTTCATTGAATTGGAGTGCCAAAAATCCAAGACGGACAGAAGTCACGTAATTAAAAAATACCCTGCACTTCTTCCAGTGAGTGATTTGAACATCCTTGTTCTCACTGACACAGACTGAAGAAGAAAACCACAGGTTCAGTGAGAATCAACAAAACAGCCTTTGTGAAATCATCAGTCAGCTGCTGTAGTCCATCTTTTCATCGGATTTATGTCTGCCATCCATTCTGTGTTCAGAAGTGTTATCTCCTTCCCTTTTGGCAAATTTCCAGAGCACAGCAAAGAAAATGCCTCAACAGATGGAGAAAAAAATATATCTGTTCATCTGTAGGAGGCATTTTTGCTCACTGATAACAAAGAGCTAAAAATGGGGAACTTTTGTAGAATAAAGTACAAGAGTTAGTGAGGAAGGATGAGAAAGAATAAAACCTGCCAAGACAACTAGGTTCTTAGTGAGCTTTTGTTGGGTTTTTGCTGTTTATTACTGGTACACATGACTTCTTGCTTTGCAAAAGACACAATCTGCAGGTACAAATGATTTGTGCTGTGTACTTAATGGATGACTGGATCTTTTCATTTATAGACTTTACAGCAATTAATAAAAACCCTTTAGGTTAGTTAATGAGTGTTAGCAGTCTCGGGCAGTTAACACTACATGTCTAATATTATCAAAGTTGGTACTGTAGGTTAAGCCATGGATTTTTCAGTGAAACACAAACTTCAGTGCATTCATTCCAGCTACTGTCTTGGCTACTGCAAGATTTTGAAGACTACAGAAAGGCTTTTTTACTATGCATTTTATTAGGCCTGAAGACCAAATTTATGTTTTCAAATTTCAAAGTTATTTTTTTCTGGTAACCACAGCAAGTATCTCTTCCAGCCTGGAATGTCAACATCACATCTATGCTATGAGCATGTGCAGGCTCACAGCACTTTTGCTCCTGCTCAGCTGCTGTGAGTGCACACCATGCCCAGAGTGGAGTGGAGACCCCCTTGGTCACCCCATTTCATATCTGGTCTTCAAACTACTTACGCTCTACTGGTAGAGAATGAATCTTTAACCTCTTTTCCTGAACCAAGGCAAAAAACCATTCTGTTTTGACTCTTATCTGGACACATTGAACCAGATAAGTATCATTTGCCTTAATTATATAATGTGTGTAAAAGGTTCTTTTCACTTACTGCAATAGTGGTGGAAATCTGGTTCAGCACTGACCAGACAAGATTTGCAAACTTCAGATTTTTCAGCAGTTCGGTGTTTCATTCAAGTTTTCTGAGATCTGCCCTGATATCTTTATCCTTTATACCATTCCCATACATTGCCCCAGTAGCACACTGAGGAGGTTTTTGCAGACCCAAGCTCTAGGATTTCATTTATCAGAATAAAAAGGGAAAACTTGTACCAAAATATTCAATATCAACCTTTTTGCAGTTGGGTAATCAGAAGACATAAGGAGGCTAATTTTTTCTTTTCTCTCCAGATTAATGCCGGGTTAGAGGACTGTGACAGAACAGAATTGGAAAAGACACAGGACATGGGAAAAACAAGACTGCCTATTTGCATGAATATTTACATTAATAACTCTGTAAGTTGCTGTGGATGTCACATAGTATTACAGCCTGTTGCAAGGACAGAAATAACCCTGAAATTTGAGACGCATTGTTTTTATTGTTAACTTGAAATAGTTATGGGCCTCAGTTTTTCTACTTATTGTATTTGAATCCACAAAAAATAATAATACAACATTCAGGTTGTATGGGAGACAGTCTGAGCCCTTCACTTAAAAGATACTGCATGCACTTAGGTATTTTTTAAGTTTCTTGGGGTTCTGCTATGCTGCTTAAAAGCTACTTTTCACTTCAGTCCAGTCATGACACAGGACCTGGTTCTACATTACATCACCTTCTCCATAGGTTGCAGGAGACATTAAACCTCAGACGGTCCACATATGGCTTTGAATCTGCGTTTTATGGGTTTAGTCATTGTTTCTGTTGCACTCCCTGGTGTTGCAACAGTAATTTTACTCTGTTGGACTCCCAAATCCTCTCAAACCCATGGCTATGCTTTAAATTTAGAGCGTTGGACTGTTGGATATTTAGGGCAGGATTAGGTAGTGTTCTGAAGGGTTGTTCCTGTTGCTTTTCAGCAAGGCATTCTGGTGGTATTCTTTTATTTTAAAAATGGCCAAAAATATTTTCTTTGCTATTTTTGGTCCAGGAATCACCTGAACCCAGGACTTAGAGAGTTAAGCAAATCACCCATGAACCATGAATATTGTTTCTGAGTGTACTAATTTGACCTGCAAATCACACAGAACACTTTCTCTGTATTTAGAGTACTCCTCTACATTTAAAACCAATACATTTAAAGGAAAATAAAGAATGCTTTATTCACTGACTGTATTAATAAATAATTATAAGATAGAAAATATTTTATGAGTGGAAGATGCACCATTTGACTTAGTTTATTTAAGAGAAAAAACCTAAATACATATTGTTGGAAAAAGAGGTTTTCTAGAATCTGTATAACAAAGCAGACTGTTAACTTGTAAGCCTTTATACATAGCTACAATGTGATTCTGATCTATCTATTTATCTAGAGTTTATAGGTACTGGTGTAACAAATAATGATAACAATAATCTTGGTCATGCACTACTGAAGCTACTGTACAGATTCCATTACTGTTAATAGCAAAAAAATAGGTTCTCTATTATTTCTATTGTAAAAGTGTTAAAAAATGCATAACTACATATCTGAGAACACATATATAAAACTTTTTAAGGAAAAGTTGGCATACGATACTTCAACATCAGCATTTGCCGTTTCATAATTTCTATATTATTCAAGTTAATCTTATTTCAAATGAGCTCATTCTTTACATGTACTTCTGTCCCTAAGTAAAAATACTTATATTTTCTTCTTTGATGATGGATCCAATCAAATTTTGTTCCAAACAAAAGAACAAAATTTCTGTACAGTCTTAAAAGTCAGTTTTTTCTTCTAGACTCAAAAAAGCGATTATCAACATTCATTTTATTTGCTGTGAATAAATTATTCAGATCTTGTTTACCATATTATTAAATTTTAATTGTTCTATTTCATTTTCTCCAATGTAAACAAACCTGTGGCAGAACAAAACACTGCTTAATTATGGCAGCTTCAATTGCTCAACAAAAGAGACATTTCAGAGAGGAATTTTTAGGTTGTCTAATTCTTCCCTAAAGGCAAATTCAGCTTTCTCAAAGGTATTGCCTATCCATTTTATTATAAATCCACAAAGGTAAATTTTCTAAAGATCTTACAAAAAAGAGCATTTCAGCTCTCGATTTTTTGTTCAATGAATATAATTGCATATTAGTGGAATTTTCCTTTGTTTAGCACTGTCCAGAAACCTGTGTTAAAAGTGATGAGACATCCACATTAGTCTGTATTAAAAAAAAAAAAAGAACACAAAAAAATACCAAAATGCCACCGGGTAGGTTCGGGTCTTTTCCAAATGTATTTGAACAGTTCCTGGTCTAGATTGGACCACAGGAACAGCAGTCATGGAGTTCTCAGTCCTCAGCCTTTGCTGCCATGCCTGTAGAAGTCCTTTGCATGGACTACCAGGGACTCAGGGCCCCGGAGTGTTGAGTGGTCAGTCAGAATTTTTTGGTATAAGTGTTGAGAAACGTGGGGAAAACAGATGAATACTTCTGAACCAGAGCAGGAGGGTTGTTGTAGACAGAGCAAATAAACAGCGTGTTACTGGAACAGGGCCTCCTACACTTACAGGCATTGTGGTGTTTTGCTTAATGTGTTATATTCCCATTTCACATGCCTTAAATTATGGACAATGGAGAAGATTTTTGTTCATATTTAGCAATGATTGTAGAAGGAAGAAAAAAGCCTAAGATGTTGTCAGCAGTATCCAGCTGTAATCTTGCAATCACAGCTTCTCAGAGAGAGTCTCTTGCACTATCAGAAAATACATGTGTGGTCCGATCTTAGCCAGAATGTTTGTCTGGAATTTCTCTGCTATTCTCATCTAAGACTAATGTTTATGACTGCTTTTGCACAGCCTTAGGGGCCCTCTGTCCTACCAAGAATTCTTTTTTCATGATGGTAAGCTAAAGGACACTAGCTGTAACCAAGTGATCTGCTATTCTACCTTAATATTGGTGTGACACATATTTCTGATACAGAAAATAAAGCTGTTCTTCAGCAAAAGCTTGTATTCCTTAAATTTGTTGAAGAAATAGCATAAGAGAGCTAGCTGTCTCAACATTCATACCTCGGTGGAGAAGTGCCTGCAATTTTTTGTCTTTCTGCTGTGCTGCCTTTGGAACTTGCCTGTGCCAGCAGCAAACAATAGCTCTGGGGAAAAATAATACACTTCAGGGCTGGATCTTCAGGTACAAGCTAAGGGACAAGTAATTCCAGGCTCTAAGTGAGAGCTAAATGCTGCAAAGTGTTTAGCAGAAAAAACCTAACAAGGGCTGCCAAGAGAACCCAAGACACCCTGCAGAGCTGCCAGAGCCCTCAGATGAGCTCAGAAAGCTCTTTCTGCCTCTTTGTGATCTATTCCAGTATGTGCATGTGCAAATTAAAGTAAAAATCTAATAAAAAGGAAATTTCTACCCCTTCTGCCCAGGGTCAGCCCCTCACCACACAATAACTCTTGCACGTCTCTTTTGGATTATCAAGGAAACACAAGAAATGAAAGGAAACACTGGAATTGAACTTTCTTATACTATTTAAGAAGGGATTAGTTTAGTTTGTGATTTTTGCATCTAAGGGCTGGGAGAAGAAGGGTGAGGAGCTTAGAAGGAGGAGTGACCTACAACCACCAGTGGTGTTACTCCTAAAAAGGGATTTACAAATATTCCTGCTTCCCCTGTGCTGTCTCTTGAACTTTGAAATTTCCCTATGGCCTTGGACAACGCAAATTTTTCATGTAAACTTCACAGCTAATAAAGGGCTAACAGAGATGCCATGCCAGTTGGAAGGGATGGAGACCTCCGCTTTTATCACAGTTCTAATTATAACATGTGCAGTACTTTCAAAACCAGATAAGAAATATTCATTTCAACCTCTCCACAAGCCTGAAATAACCTAAACAACTCCTTCTGTCTGTTGCATTTGCAAATCTAAATGTAAATGCACAAGTCCATGGTGTTTGAATTGCTGAAGAGGGACCCAAACCTGACCTCAGACCTAACCCCCTCTGTAATTTTGTTTTGGTATTGGGAATTTCTGTCTGGATAATTTCAAATACAAGTGACCTTAACCTGGAACTCTTTTCCCGTGACATTTAAATAAAACTGGCCCTAAAATTCAAGTGATAAACAGGGCTGCATAACTGCTACAATTCTGAGGCTTGGCTATTAAAAGAAATCAAGAAGCTAAGATGATAGGAGAGCTTTAACAATGTTATTATCCAAGTGTATTTTTCTCCCTAATATTTTAATTTGCTTTGAGTAAACTTAATATATTTCATTAATTCAGTTTCAATGTTCTATTTTATTGCAGTAACATTTATTAATTAGTATTTCCATGTATCTTTCTTTTTTCAGCATGGGTTTCTTTTAAACAAAGGTAGGAATATCTAGAAAAAATATTAATAAGAAATTCTTACTTAATCAGACTTGAAATGAGTTTGCAAATACTTTCCCCTTCCAAACTTCTATGTTAAAAGAAATCTCATATTTGTTAAAAATATTCCCCCGGCCTGTCTATGCAAACCTGTCTGACTGACATTTTTGTTTTGAAGTACACGATTTTAATCCGGTGTGCTCAGTGACACCATTCTCAGGCCATAATTTATGTTGCTAATAATGTGCTTCTGTAAAGAAAAGAAATCCAAGGTGAGGGTGAAGGAAAGGTTTGGTTGTCAGATGCCACGGCAGCAAGAGGGATTTGACAGCAGGAGCACGGGGTGAAGAGGAGAGAGCCAGCTGCTGTTGTGTGTAATGTTCCTCCATGAAAGGCAGAACAACTCCTGCAGTTTCAGCTCTTTCCCCTCCAGCCAGGCTGCTTTTTCTTGAACTGTGACACCAAGCTGAGGAGTAAGGATGTCGTTTTGCAGACCGGAAGCTCAGCAGGGCAAGGACTGTCTGGTTGCTTGGGCTTATCCGACACTCAGCACAATGGAGGCTCGAGAGAGATTGTGGCCTGGGGACAGTGAAACAATCATATAAATAACTCCACACATGCAGGAAAGCAGCACTGAAAAGTTTAATTGCCCTGACAGTACCAATGTCTGCACTGGTAAAAGTCTACTTAAATTCCAACACTGCATTAGCAATCTGGGACAATTTTCCTTGTATGTTTGCATCTAAAGTGTATTTTAGATGGTCTGAAAAAACAACCCCTGCTGTCAAGTATTTCAGCTTTGCTGCTATCCAATATTTTTATTCCGAACACACATTTTTAAGTGCAGATAGGGCTAAGTGACCAGCAAATCTGATTACTGCCTGTGCATAATGCCTGACATCCTTTATGCACTTGGTTCTTGACTCAACACAGTGGGGGTTAATGGGAGCTGTGAGGCTAATGCCCCATGCAGCAGGTTGAGAGCACAGCTCTGAAAATTAACATGGTAGGCTTTCCATCTTCATGAGGCTGCTTTGCTGGCTGTGACAGTGATGGGTGCTGTGTAATACCAGGAAAGATCAGACCATGGCACAGGCAGAAATCCTGTGATACCAATGCAGAGGTTCTTGAAGACCAGAGTGGTTGGGAAGAGGACTCCTATCTCAGGAAATAAATTGAATATTATTTTAAAAATCACACCAATTAAAAAAAGAAGTGTCGTAAAAAGTTTTTCTTTTATTCATCACAAAAAGGATGGCTGTGGAGGGAAAACAATAAATACAGTGGGAGATAGATTCGTTCTCTGGCTTTCCGCATATTCTACTAATAATCTTAAGGACAGCCACATTTCTTCTTTCTCCCCCTACTGCAGGATCCAGTGAAATTATAAATTCTTCAGAGAAGGGGTGATCCCTTGTTATGTGTCTGGTACAGTGGCCACATATGCTGGTGTTTATAACAGTTCCACTGTGAGAGTTGTTGTAAGAATGTCTCAGTGAGAATATAATGCTTGCCTTGTGTGGGAGGTCAGGCTAGATAATTTTAATAGGCCCTTCAGAACATGAAATATATTATCAAACAAAAACACAGTGATACAGGCAGCAATTATTTTCATAATGAGAACTGGTAATTGTGTGGACAGCGCTGAGCAAAACTAAATGAGATCTGGAGACTAATAGCAGACTTCTGTAACACTGAGAGGAACAAATATTCCTGTAAACAGAACTGGTATTGCTACTACTTCACATTCATGCAGCATTTTGCAGAGCTGTTACCTTCATTTTGGGGAAGGAGCACGAACAGAGCAGAGATTCAGTGGTTGCCCAAGATGCAGTGATGCACTGGGTAAAGGCTGCTGGGCCCCCTCTGCCAGCCTGTCCTCTCCCCTCCCACCTCTTGCACAGCTGGAACACAGCCCTGCTGAGGTGTGCTCTCCTGACCCACACTGCTCCCACTCTCTCGATCCTGGGTGACACCCTGGGCACATCTGGCAGTGAGGCTCCCTCCAGCATCAGTGCAGACTGGTAGAAAGTCCCTCCAGCTCCTGCTGGCCCCATTTCAGGTGTAGTGTTTTTCTCAGGGCAGGTTGGACAAAGTGCAGGTTAAATCGGTCATGTGATGAGCTTTACCTGTGGCTCCACCCTGTCTCCGAACACATCCCTTTGACAAACCCTCTCTCAGGAGTTACCAACGCTGGTACACACTCGGGGATGTGAGAGTGCCATTGTGCGTGTCCGCATGTGCAGGTAGAAGATACATTTTCATTGTCCTGATTGTTTTCTTGCCTTGTCTTCCCTGGCCTGAACTGAGTTTACCCTGATTTCTATGAAAAGCTTGCAATTTCTGATTTTGGGATTATTGGTCTTTGCCTTACATCAGTAGACATACACATCCTCCCTGAGTCGCCTTCTGCTCACCCTTACTGGCTACTGGAGACCCATTTGCAGGCACTGTGTAGAATGCCTATAAGGCCAGCAGCCAAGTTCTGAGCTGCTGTAAATAAGGAGCTGTACCAATTTGCATCAGCAGATTATTTGCTATGACACTAAATTTCTCCTTTCTCCTGTCCCTGATACAGGATGCTCTGTCTGCCACATGCAATAACAGTAAAATGCTGGTAAGATTAAAGGCCCCTTCTAGTAACCTTTTACAATCTGATTTACTAATTGGGCCATGGGACTCACAAAACAGTGTGATTCTACCTCAAATACTAATTATCTGGTACTCAAATCCCAAATTAAAGACCTTATGCAGAGGACTGGAGTCTTAGGGGGATGTCATTTAAAGGAAACAGGCTCTTTCATATACTCTATGTATAAAAATGGGAAGAAGATGACAGGAGCAATTTTGGTTCCTTGCTATTAACATTCATGACACCCATGCTATCTGGAAAAAGAAAAGAAAAGGAGAAAGAATTATACTACAATAGCGATATTTTGGCAGTCTCAGAACAACTGCACTTATAAAGGGCTATTAATAGATTAAAATCGTGTCTACCGTACTCCCAACAGTTACCTAAGGATCTTGAAGTGTACTCATAATAACAGCAATGCTCAGTACTTAGATAGTTTTACATCTCCAAAGTACTGTACAAACATTAACGAATTGATCATTGGCTCCAAAGTGATCTGTCAACATTAATCACAAACACCTTTTAAAAGAAGACCAGCCCTGCTTTTCAAGTGTTCAGGTCATAGATCTATTCTGTAGAGGCTGAGTGCCTTCATACCATAAAATTCAGCACGACAGGAAACATCTGTCATAGATGCCCCATTTTTTCATTTTGATCTCATGGGGAGAAATATTACAAGGCAAAACATTTTCTAGGGAGAAGTTTCTATGTTGCATATGAGGATATTATTTATATTTTTAAAATATATGTATTTGGATTGATCTGTAATAAAGAGGACACTGACAAAAATGTGTATAGTGTGTTTTTTGGTAATTCTTGCTCTGTAGATGAGCATTCTTCAGCCGTATCCTTAGAAAATTAGGTTGTACAAAGAGAACAAAATCCTTCACTGTTTAATGTTTTTACACCTGCAAAGCTGGTTGCCTGTAATTATGAAAATGTAGTGGACCTAGAAATAGGAAATATAGTTTTCTTTTTTAATTTTATTTTTATTTTTGATGGATCATCATGTCATTTCACTGAGATAACAGAGGGAGACAAACCTCAGTTTGACTTGTGCATTTTATAACTTTTATGTGATTTTGGAGGTATATCTTCAGCACAAGGCCAAGCTGTTGCATCTGTCTCCTCATACCAAAACTGACATAAAAGACTGCCACAGAAATCATTTCACCTTGTTGAAATAGTTTATGTGTCCTAAATAACAAAGGAAACAAATTACTAACTTTTAAACCTTATTTTATAATGATGAACTTTGTAACTACCTACAATACACATAGACATGATCACAGAGATGCTGTTGCCCTTCTGCATCCCAAAGTCCACTGAAAGAAGAGTACTAACAAAGAGAAGGTCAAACTCTCCAGAGAATTTTAGTTACTTATGTCCCCTTAAGTAAATATAAAAATATGTGTGTGTATTTATATTTATTTCTCTTATTTGATCATATAGTATTCTTGTGAATGACCTGATCTCACTTGGCCCAGAAATGCAAAGATACAGAATATTGTTTTCTTGTTCTTATACAGTGTGCGGGTCTTTTTTTTGTTTGGTTTTGTGGTTAGGGTTTTTTTGTTCTGTTTTTGGTTTGTTTGTTTGTTTGTTTGTTTTGTGTGTGTGTTCTGTTTTTGCTTTTATTTTGTTTGGTTTTTTTTTTTTTTTCCTGAATGCTATCTAGCCAAACTTTTCTGTTCATTTCCATATGGGAGTTTCTGTCATTTGAAATGCTTCAAAAATATTAATGAACTCCAGCTGTGTTCCAGAGCAGGGTAGCGTATGAGAAAAGAATAGGATGATTTAAGGTTTCTCATGCATTTAACTATTGCATGCCTGATTGTAGTAATTTATTAGAATTATGATTTTTAGGGAGGATTTTCACCTGTAGTTTATTGGATTTTCAAAATTACATTAATTTAAAAAAAACAAGGCAAAATCTCATTCCTTGACATAGTATTAAAACCTACATGATTCATAGGCCAGATAGGAAAATTTAGTTACATCCAATAAAATTAAAAAAGAAGAACATCTGAGTGGTAATCTATATGGTTTAATAATTAGAAACATTTAATAAGTATTTTCTTCTGGGTTTACTACCTTTCTCTATGCAGTTGTAGTTGTTTAAGTCTTGTGTTTGATCCCTTTTCTCCTTGTTAATTTTCCTTCTCCCATGACTTCTTCATGAAACTTTCCTTCCCCGTGTGTAGTTTTTTCTCACCTGGATTAGGTGTGGATTACATTAGACCCATGTAGGCACAGAGGAACACCACAGCTCAATGTCAGCAGCTTAAAGAAAGCACAGACGTTTTTTCTAATCTTTAAATTGTGATTTGTGCCACAAACAGTGTGTAAGGCTGAATCTCTATCCTTCTCTGTTATTAACTAGCACTCTCAATCCACAGCCCAGGGAAGCTGGAGGACATCCTCCTCAGCTTCTGCATGTTCCTGGCAAAGCTTGTCACCCACAGTGCTATAGGACGAATTTCTGCTCTTTCCACTGGCAAGGGTGACAGTGGCATCTTTAATTTGTTCCCTATCACAGGAGAACATAATACCGTTGGAGAGCATTTAGTGATTTGGGGGTTCCTCTTTTTAACTTTCTATCACCTGCTGATCATGAACTATTCTTTTGCTTAAGGGCCATTGATGCACTTTCTCAGTACCACATAAAGGAAATGAAAGAGGCAGAAATAGAAAAGCAGGCAGCTTTTCAGCTCTTCAAGGAGCACTTGGACAGCACTCCCAGGCTCATGGTGTGACTCTTGGGGGTGTCCTCTGCAGGGCAAGGAGCTGGACTTCAGCGGTCCTTGTGGATCACTTCCAACTCAGCATGTTCTAGGATTCCATGATTTCACAGAGTTCTGTCACTAAAATAAGGGATAACAGCAAGAGCAGAGACGCTTCTCTTAAGGCTTTTTTTCTCCCCATCTAACTCTGAACTTGCTTAGGTTTCCCCAGCACATCACTGAACCATCACCATTATATTTGCCCTCCATTCAGTGCAGCATGAGCTGCATAACATCAGCCCAGGGAATGATGAGACACCCAAAGAAGCTGCTTGGCTCTTCAAAGAATCACATAACTTTCAAATTACTTGTTTTAAGTTACATGTAGCTTTCAAGAATGTGTTTTGATCGTTTCTTGGCATACACTTGAGGACTGTTGTCACAAAGAATGAAAGGGTGCCCAAAGCCAGTAGGAATTATTAGACATCTCATGAAGGTCTGTCTTGCTCAGTATGTTTCCAAATAATCAGTGATTTTCAGATAAGCTTTTAAGAACTGAGCCTCTCCTGTGGAGCATATCCAAACCTCCAAAGACTGCTAAAATCCAGTAGATAGTGAAATTCCTGGCAGTAGTGAGAGCCCCAGCTTCAAGTAATACAAGGCAATTTTTTTTCTAATCCCAGATGAAGTCTGAGAGTGAAAATGAAATGAGAAGATTTCTATTGGAGGCTAAGTCTGGCTGTAAGTCTTAAACACCCTTGGAGAGGGTATTTTTTTATTAAAAAAATATGTTTTGCCAGTCTGTTGGGAGCCGTCTATGTGTCACTTACAAATTCTGTTGAGTCTATGAACGCTCTGTATTTTTCTACTTTTGTGTTATCTTTTAGTATATTTGTTAGATGAAATCACATCAAGCCTGTAGGTGAAAGGGAAAATGAATACAGATCCTCTGAAGCCCAGGTCAGACCTCTCTCCATTAGACAACCTCTCCACACGTTGCCAGTTAAAAGTGGATTTTTTGTGCTTGATGTCATGTCAAAATACAGGTTGAGTCAATGAAGCAGAACCAAAGCTTTAAGGTTTAGCTTTGAATTTTCTCAGCATTGAGAAATGAAATGGATACTATGAAATTATTTTGTTTACAGCCCTGTACCATGGCATAAAAATAGATTAGTGAATTTTCACAGAGAATATGCAGCCTTTTTCTTCTTTGTTTTGACTGAGTGCTGAATGCAGCAGAAGCACCTTTTTATTTACTGTAGTCTCATGATTGGCTACACTCAGATTCTGTAATTAAAAAAACCCAAACCAAACAACACCCAAAAACCTGTAGAGAAACAAGGCTTTGTTCCAGACAGACCTTTCTGTGTGGATAACAGACCAAATTAGACACAAGCTTGCAGTGGCAGCACAAAATACCTGGGTAATTTCAGAAAAGTTTACCTTCAACCTTTAAAGGAGCAGCATTATGATGCTGAAAATTGTCACACATAAATTTTTGGTTCATCTCTAGAGCAAACACAGACACAGAAGAAAATGTATTTTAAATGGGGTGAATTCCAAACTGCTATAATGGATGTTTTATCATGGTTTCTGTTGCAGAAGATGCAGAGGGAGGCATATAAGGATGGCACTGGCAGTGCAGAAACCCCATGTAGTTTATACCGTGTTAAGGTGGGGGGTGAGGGGACCTGTGTGTAAGACTTGGAGTCAAGAATTGCAAACTGGCTTTTGTTCTGATTTCCTTGAGGCTCTAGGCAGGAACTGGATTTCATTTCTTGCCTTGAGTATTGTTATTTATAAAATATGAATGAAAATGTTTTCCTGCTTTAGAGGGCAGATTTGGAGGTTAAGACTAAAGACTGAGAAGCTGAGACTGTTGATATGGAAACAAGAAATACCACTATCCTGCCTTGAGCATCCAGTTCCACTCCTTGTATGATGGCAAATTACTTTTGATCGGTTCAAAGTTCATATCTCAACACATGCTGTCCTTTGTACCATGCAATCCAAAGAGACACTGAGATTTGAAGGCAGAGTTCATAGAAATATTGAATCATAGAATGGTTTGATCTGGGAGGGACACTAAAGACCTCTTGTTCCAATCCCCCTGCCTTGGGCAGGGACACTTTCCACTAGACCGGCTTTTCCAGGGCACCATCCAGCCTGTCCTTGCTTCCCTGAGCAACCTGTTCCAGTGCCTCACAATGAAGAATATAATCATAATTCCTAATCTAAACATCCACTCTTTCAGGTTAAAGCCATTTCCCCTTGTCCTATCACTACATATCCTTGACAAAAGTCATCTTCAACTCTCTTCCAGTACCTTTTAGGCACTGGAAAGGGTTTTAAGGTCTTCCTGGAGCTTTCTCTTCTCCAAATTGAACAAACTCAAGTCTCCCAACCAGTCTCCATAGGAGAGGTGCTTCAGTCCTCTGATCATCATTGTGGCCATCCTCCAGGATTCCACATGTGCACATCCTTCTTGTGCTAAGGGCTCCAGAGTTGGATTCAGCACTGCAGGTGGGGTCTCTCAAGAACAGAGGGGAGGTGCAGTATCAGCTCCCCCAGTCCTGCTGGTCACACTGCTTTTGATGGTCACCTTTCTGGGCTGCAAGTGCACATCACTGAGCCATGTCCATAGCTGGACTCATAGTGACCAAGAGGAGCAACTCTCAGACCTCAGGATCCCACCAGGATCTTTTCCAGGGAACCCAACCACACGCTCTGTTTGTGGTATGCATTTGAAGCACACAGCGCTGGTGAACACCAGCTCTGCTGATCTTCTGTTACGGACTCTGCTAACTTCACCATAAACCCACTGTGGCTCCTTGTAAAATGTTTGCTGTGTTGCAGCTGTTATAGTAACAAAATAAATCAAATATCTGTTCTTGGATGCTTCCCCTCTGTCTATCCCAAACTGCTCTTTCAACTCACTGTCCCTCAAGGATCCTATTTCAGTGTTAATATTTTATGCATTTAACCATTATAAATAAAGAATATAAACATGGAACATAAATGCATTCCTGAAGGACAAAATAGCGCTACAAACCTCCTATTTTGCTCTAAATTTGACAAATTATTTCTCAAGGGAATAAAAGGTGTACCTAAGGAAATGTCTGCCAGTCAAAAGCTTAAATGAAAAACAGAGCAAGAAAACCTGCAATGTTTTAAAGTTCTAACTAACTTTGAACAAAAGCCTTGGGGAAGCAAAAATAAGACTGGTATGCGTCCATTAAAAGATTCACATGTAACCTTTGATTTCTTTTTTTCAGAGGACTTTGAGATGATAAAAAGAAGATGTTAAAATGGGATTACATCATCAGCCATGCCGGGTCTAAGGGAGAAGCCAGTCACTGGATACACTTGTCTCATTTTTTGTGCATGATATTTTAAGTACTTAGAAACTAGTAAATGTGATGCATTAAAAATGTCAAAATAGTAATCACTGATATATATTTTATGTACTAGGTGGGAGGGAGGGACAGAGAACCAGCACGGAAAGGTCTATGTAGCCTCTTCTCTTCGTTCCCTGTGACCTAACCAAAGGTCTTGACCATCTGGCGGAAAACTTCCAGTTCTTTGGAAGCATGCAGGGCCAGAGTTTTAGTCCAGGTCTAGTGCCAGTGTGAGATATTAATCACAGAAACATCAAATTGTTGAGGTTGGAAAATACCTCCAAGACCATCAAGTCCAATGTCATCTGATGCTTCACTGAGCCTATTGCACTTCTTCCCTCTGTCATTTCAGAGATGCTGAAGTCTGACCTTGTCCCCTTCAAGAAGGCGAGCAGCCAATAACAACTAAGCTCATATTCCAGAGTATGTCATGGTTTCTAACTTGCCATAATTTTTGCAAGGGAAGAAAAAAATCCTGATATATTATGAGCTATGAATAACAAAGTCCCACCTAGGACTCTCTGACTAATACTAAAGCCGGATGGAGACCTTCATTTTACATTATAAATTGGTACAAATGATGCTGTTTACAACACCCTGGCAGGTTTCAACAGGAGGCCTACAAATGCCACTAGCAATTAATAAACTCTCCATTCTGAAATGCATTTTACAGTTTGTTCCCAGAGAGAAGTACTTTGCACTTTTTGAACTTCCAGGCTGATGGGCTGAGCACACAATTGATACAGTATTTTAAGTGGATAATCCAGTAGATGGCTGAGCAAATGACAAACCAGATGCAGAGAGGATGGTCTCCCTTGGGGCTTGGAGAAGTGGAGAAACAACAAAATCCACAGGACATTTCTGGTGAATCAGACCCTTGTTCTTCTCCACAAAGGAGGAGGGGAAAAAACCCACTGTGACGGATGAAACATGTGGCAACAAATTGATGGCCACTTCTACAAAATGGGAATATGAACTACATGGCATGTAGATAAAAGAGAATGCATCTGCAAAACATGTGAGGAAAATTGTGAATATAATTCTAGCAATTATGATTATAGCGTTGTATACGCTACTGCACTTAATTACAATTCTCCATTCTTTTCATGCTATGGAAATGGACTAAATGGACTACAAAATATATCTCAAAAGACAAGCAATCTGTGGCATGAATAGGAAACTCCTTTATCTTAGTACAATGAGGCCCACATTTCACAAACATGGCAGCATCTCTGTGAGAATTTTGATTACAAAATGAACATCGTGATAAAAATTAGCAGCCTTTATTTTTTCATCTGAGAACATTGATAGGATTATTAGGATTATTAAGAAGAGTTGGGTTGTTTTGTTACTTTTTTAAAAGTAGTTCCCTTTAGGAATTACATTAAAATGGTAATATTTCCTTTATTAAAAAATCCAGTGTTATCTTTATTGAAAGGGGAAATCGTCTTCTTTAAAAAAAAACCACTCTCCATTTACATACTTAACACTTTTCTTCTTTTTCTCCATTGGAAGGAGAAGACATGCAACTTTTGCGGTACACACATACTCAATGAAAAGTTAAAACATGGTCATAATAATTAATTTTAAACTGTGAACCATAACAGTTTTTCTGTGTAGATCTTTGAAATATTTGGCAAATAATGAATTCTGTTTAGGAACATTGGTCTAGAAGGGAGGCCTCTGGGAACTGAATTAATATGCAGGGAGTTTTTTGGTATGCATTTAAAAGTATACACTCATGTTTTAAGTGTTAGTTTCAGGCAGTTTTCAGATGTTCCACTGAATTAAATGAGCCAGGGTAGATTTACATGATCTGGAGAACTAAGTCATCATACCTCTTGAGAGGGGAAGTTTTATGAAAGCATGGTGTGGTACAACATAAGGTTTTTGGTGGCCCAAATTTGGGACAATAGTATCCTTGGGAATAGTAAAACTTTGAGTTACACAATTCTCTGTAGTGATGCACTGATAAATCTTGACTGTTCATTACCTCATCATGTATACTGAAAGGCTCATTCATTTTATAGATTGGTTTTTTTTTTTGTGAGTGAGTGTTTAAGAGTTCAGTGAGTTGCATAACTTGTCTCCAAAAACCTCAGAAATTCTGGTTGTATGTTTGCAGATGAAGACTTTGCTTCATAGGGATGCTGTGTCTGGCCATTCTGGGCATTCTCAGACCTACTACCCCAGAACACACAGGAGAGAAAAGGAGCCAAGCTAGAGACAAGCATATAAACCTGCTCATTATGGCATCTATATGGTTGTCATTATTATTTCCTTTCTGCTCAGAAAGGCTTTTGAAGTTTGGAGGGAGAGTTATGTACTATCAAGTGAACCCTTTTTTCAGGATTCATTGTGAAACCGTGCACTTGCCTCCTATGAAAAGAAGCTTAAACTAATAGGAGTTCATTGAGCTCTGGAGAAGTCTTAAGGACCATGGACAACTGGGATCGTGCTCTTCGAAGTACAACATGTAAGAGTAACAAAACCAGTGAGGAACAGACAGTGCCCCAGTTCTGCGGAGGCGTGTGAGGCTTGTGAGCACCCATGCCTGGCAATTCAAACACATCTGTTCAGCTCTGCCTCCCCAGCAAAATCTGTGTAGGCTGTGTCTGAGTTGGTAAAAGATGGGTTGAAATTACTCCTTAAATGTCTTTCATTATCAATTCAAATTCCATGATGTCTGTAGAGTTCAGGTGGACTTCTCTAGATTTACACCATCTGCTCTAGTTCATTGGTAAAGCTGGTGCTGCTGTATATGATGTAAAGTAGGACATAAACAGCACTTCTGGTTGAATTCAGGCTAATTTCAGGTGATTGCAAATGTCCAATATTTACACTGCAGAATTGATTAATATTTGGACTTCCCACAAGCACTTGCTGTAAGTTTTTCAGTATTTTCTTTTTCTGTTTTTCAACCCACTCCTATTGCTACATTCTGTACAAAAGCTGACATTCCAACTTGGGGTCATCTAGCTGAGCATTTCTTTCACCCCCTAGTGCCTTCCACAGAGGCTTTGTCTAGGCTTAGAAACACAAGCTAACTGAGATTGATTTATCCCAGTCTGGACAAGCTGTACAGCTCTCAATCTCAAATTTTATCTCTTCTCGTCTGTGTTCTCTTGGACGCATCATAACCCTTCCTCTGTAACCAAGATAGCCATGTTTTAGTACTAAATATCAGGACTCCAGAACCTACCACACCTTTGTCACTGTTTGATTAAACTAGTGTTTAATCAAACAGTCTGCAAAGAAATTTTATTGCATTTTTAGGCCTTTTTATTTTTGCGCATGTTGAAATTTTTCTTCAGGGAAAGAAAATTCTTCCTCTGCAGTACTTAGTCCTTGATAATAAACATAAGATGATGCATTTTTTTCCTTTCTGTCATGGATAGCCATATCTAGGAAAAAGCTGACTCCTAAAAAGTTACTTTGAACATATATAATCTGATAAGAATAATTTAATTAAAGTCCATTTAAAAATCTAATATTTATTATTAGCTTGTGTACTTCCTAATTGTTTTATGGGCTTTTATTTTTATGGCAAGATTCCAGTCATTACAAATCCATGGAACTTGATACATATACAAGCAAAGAAATCCATTTGCAACTTCATTTAAAGAGGAAATTGTCAGAAATGTCAGAGCATAACATTTCACAACAGAGAAAAAATAACTTTGCTTTTAATGATGTGGTTCTTCTCTTCCTTGTTAATATGTTAAAAAATACATTACCAATTTTGGAGGGCAAAAGGGGAAAGGGGACTGCACTCAGAAAGCGTAGGACTGCTTAATGTCAGTAATGCCAAGAGATTAAAAAATTAAATCAATATATCAGTGTTCACCCAATGCATTGTCTTTTCCAATTTTTCTTGTGAACACCAGAAATAGATTCTGACCTCAGCCAAATATAGATGCTGGAAATCGTATCCTTACCCAAAAGAAAACTAATTTAAATTATTTTTAATGAATAGCAGTTTATAAAATGGGACTTCTGAATGCAAACATTTTTCTAAAGACTCTCTGGGACTACTCTGTGCACTTAATTAGGTAGTATCCTTATGTCTGAATTAATGAGTTAAATATGTAGAACTCTTACAGATACAGTAATGTCAGCTAAAAGGGAATCAACCCAGAGAATAAAAAATGTTAATTCCATTAGTTCTGACTTATGGAGAGTTCCTAATATCTTGATATCATCCATTGCAATCTTGCATTGATTATAAGAGGTGGGGAATGTCAGAAAGAAGCACTTTCTGCTGTTTTCTGGTTAGAAATTGAACACAAGTGTAAAAAACACAAATACAACTTAAACAGCTTTAAATTTAAATTTCTAGGAAGTCAAAAATACAGGCAATGGGAAAATAATGATACTACAGTTACCTAGGGAATTCAGCCCAAGGGGAATCAATTTTATTGTAAAGATCATGCTTTTAATCCACCTCTACCTGTGTGCCAGATGGTCAAACCAAAGAATCAACACATTAGGCAGATGGACTTGGTATCTGATTCCCAATTACTAGTGTTGCTTCATGTGGAAGGTTACTTCTACTCATCAGAGAAAATTATTTGTCCCCAGATGGTGGCAAAAAATTGCTCACTCTGCTCTTTTAGTATTAAAGGTTCCCAATTTTCTTTCAGAGTTAGGCAGTCGCAATAAAGATTTCATCCAAGGTTCACAGAAGGTATGTATTGAGGTTGGTAGGTTTGGATCTAACCTTTAAAGTGAGTGATAAAAACTTAGGGACAAGAAGTTGGCAAGGTATGCAAGCCAGGTGATTAAGCTCTGCCCTAATGCTGAGCAAGAAAAAGCCACTGGACATGAGACAAGAAATCAGGAGATGTAACTAACTACTCCATGAGACTCCGGCCAAGACTTGCAGGGATGGATGGGTTCCGTGGGTATTCAAGGAGGAGTGAGGTGAGATGCAGTCAAAACCCACAGAGACATAGACAAAGGGTGCTTAGGGGCTTTTGGGGAGCAGAGTCCTGCCAGGGCTACAGAGAGTGCAGAAACAGCAGCAGCAGCAAGACCAGCTAGGGCTGAGACTACATGCGCAACTGCACCAGAAATACAATATTGGAGTTCAGATTTGACAAAACTGGGGCCAGTAGAGAGAAACAATTAGGTGCAGATTATTTATCTGTGAAGAGACAAAAGCAGAGAAAGAGCCAGCATGCTAAAATGGAAAAGCAGTGGAATATGAAGTGGGAATGAACTTGTAGCCTGACCAGCTGGAAAGCAGAGGACGAGGCCATCAATGCTACTGAAGTCCATGTGACATTACACTGCTTCTATTTCTGCAGGAGCTGTTAAAGGTGCAGTTCCCTGTTTGTGTTGATCTCTTCACACGCAATGTGTGTATGTGGTCACACATTCAGCCCTGCTCATGGATGGACCCCAAAATGGAAAAAGTAGCAGCCTTACATCCAGCAGTCCAGGAAAGGAGAAACCCCCAGGTCTCAAGGACTAACAGATGTGTTTTTCTTTTCACAAAAAGTGTCAAAAGTATTTAAAGTAATCCTAGTACATAATGTAGGACAATCGAGATGAAAACAATAGTGCTCTATGAAAAGCGATAAAGCTCCATTAGACCTTGTTCAGGCTGCTACAGACAACCATGCATTAGTCACCAGCTGTACATAACTATTTAGTCAAAGTATCTATTTCAGTGACAATTCCCCATCAAAGGGATAAATGGGAGCATTGTTGTGATGAATTCAACAAGTTGGCTCTGTAGATATCTGTACATCCAGAGGTTAGAAGCGGGCATTGTTCTGACTGGAGCTCATGTCTTCCCAAAGCTGACACACTTGAACTGGATTCCAAACTCCCTCCCCCCATCTCATGTGCTCATGACATTTGCATTAACTTGCAGCCTAGAGATGAGAGACTATAAATCTTGATACCCAGATATAAATAAATAAATAAATAAATTAATAAATATTATACAGATATAAAATTTACATGCATGCATATAAACTCACTATATATTCTTTTTGGGCCAAACCAAAATGCACACTTTCTTGCCAAGTAATATGTATTTCCTTTGAAAATAACATTCATGCCAATAAAAAGATTTGATTTAATTGAAAGTTACACTCTTCATTTTAGCATTGTTCCTCCATTTCAAATGTCATCACTATTTTGAAATGATTAATTTCTGAAATAGAATTCCAGTTGGAAGACAAAGAAGCTAAAAGAATTGCAGTAAACATCAATCTTTGGAAATCTTAAAAGTTTTCCTCTTCAGGTTTTTGACTATAGTTATTCATAGAATAGAATCATAGAGCCATATAGGTATGAAAAGACCTCCAAGAACATTGAAACCAACCATTATCAATTCCCTCAAACTGTGAATCTTGTAAATAGTCTAAGTCCTTCACAAATTATCACTCCCCACCCCCAAATCTCTCTCTAACCTCAAAAAACCCATTCCCTTTACCACCTGTTTATCTGCAATTATCTGCCGGGCAACAAACATAGAAACTTCCATGGAGTGCAGATCATTTGACATTAGGCAGATGCACAATACACTGCACATCTTGTTTGGGGTGTTTTTATAAATAGCAGTGAAATTTTACTCCCCAGCCCAACTGCTAAATTTGGCCCAGTTGTAATTAAATCTAGCCTTTTGTTCAAACTGATCAGGTTTCCAGACAACACAAGCTTCATTGGACTGATATTTCTGTTCAATGACCAGGTTTAGATAGGCAGGAACTTCTGATCCTCCTTGTCCTAAGGGTCTGCTTTAGTTTCATACAAATACGACCTTTGAAAGAAAAGGATAAAATAAGTTTTTGCCGGAAAAGGCTGGTGAAAGACAATTCCCCTGCGTAATAAAGGGTAAAGACCAAGTTATTTCAGTTTTTGGAGGAACATTCTGCATCTGTTTCAGGTGCATCTGCCAGGAGAGATAATTGTAAATGCAAGCACTTTGCAACTTTGACAGTGATATTAGTTATAAAATGCTGTAACACAAACAGCACAATAGCTTGGGAAATCTGAAAGGAAATTGCAGTGATCAAGAATGGAAAAAAAGTTATTCTTTATTGTGAATGCGTATTTTCTGTGGCTAAATATCCCCTTGAAATTGTCTTAGCTTCGTAGCCAGTGCCCATTTGTTTGTATTAAAAAGGAGGTAATACAGAATTTAAATAGTAATGATAACATTATTCTTCTTTAAATTTAAACTCCTTCAGTAGAAATAATGAAGACTTTTCTTACAGAGAATAGCTATCTGGGAAGGCAATAGTGTACAGGGCAATGCTACAGCTACGTGATAGGGATAGCATTGCTTTGCAGATTTACTGCACTGCAGGCTAAGCAGATAGAGCAGAAATGCAAACAGCCATGTAGGTGAGCAGGTGAGATGTGACATTGACCAGACACTTTAAAGATAGTTTACAAAAAGAGACAGGATTGGTATGACCTTCTCCTGACTCTCCTGTTATTTATTCTGTAATGACGGGTTAATGATTCTCTGTAGCAGCCGCCCCAGATTGGTTCAGGAATATCCGCGGCTCCCGAGAGGCTCACTTGAAACAACCCCTCCTTTTATGCAATCATTCATCTTATCTCAGAGCGGCGTGAGACTGTGAGGGAGGCTATAGAATAAATGTGGTAGGGACTTTATTGCTTATATCTTCATTCCCAGGGAAACGTGGCTGCTTGGGGTACAGAGGAAGCAGCACTGGGAAGGTAAAGGAGATCACAAGCTGACCAACTAAGGAACGGGAGGCAGAGAGAAGAAAAGGTGTGTGGCAAATGGAGATATTTACAGTGGCTTTATGGGCTCCTGCTTCAGGGGGTAATTTTCTCTGTGGGTCTGGAAAGTGTCTTTGATGAGTCCCAGAGTCAGCCAGGGCTTAAAGATGGACCTGTCAACACCTCCTCCTTAAACAGAGGGCCCCAAAAACACCAAAGAGGCTTGACAAATCTAGACCTAACTTTTATAAGAACATGAAGGTTATCCTCAAACTCTGTAAAAGAGAGAAGCCCCAGAACTTGTTCAGTAAAATGCAAAATAATTTGAACCAAATCCCCTCTCTGTTGATCCCATAGAGAGGCCCCTTTTTTCCCATCTTCCCTGTACAAGCTCTGGGTTAATAGCCTGCTTATTCTCTTCATCATTCTGACCTCTGGTTCTATGTTTGTCCCACTGGCTCCCCATGCATGCAGCAGCCCATTTCTCTCCTGGTTTGCCCCATCCTGCTCTGCTGCTCTTCTGGAAGAAATAACCGTGCACTGGTCTGGAATGCAGCATCCTCGTCTTCTGCTTCTCAACCACGTTCACCGAAAGGACATAACAGACATTGGACACCGATCCCAGCCTCCACTGCATCTCTTCCTGGGCTGCAGGGAATCCCAGCAGGGTGCTGGGCAAAGAGTGCCTCCCATTCATCATGTGGATGCTCTCCACATGAAGGACGTGGCACAAGGAACCCTGAGCCCCATAGAGGAGGGGCGGGAGTCCTGCTGGGATGTGCTGCATAGCTGATGTACCACCCAACACCTGCATGCAGGTAACCAAATCCTGCCCTTCTCTCCGTGATCAAGTAACATGAATGCAGCATTTTCTTGCCTTGTATTTGCTCTACCCAGCTGATTGCAGTTGAATAAAAAGAGTTTCAGCCTCTGGATTTTATTTACTTGGTCATTTTCATAGGGTTTTTCTGAGTGTTTACACATTTTGAGAAATTGCTGTTTCAGAACACACCAAAGGGAGTGACCATCTCTATGTATCTAAATTTCTCAGTTTGTAAGGCAAGAAGGACTTCTCCAGTTGTATATTCTACCTCCATACTTAGAATGGTCTACAAGTAGATTTGTAGAGAAGGAGCTGTATGTGAAAACCCCGATGATTTATTTTAAAGGCATTCATTAAAAATCAAAGTGCTATGGAAGTATTAAGTGCAAATAATTTACAAGAGCACATGCACATAAAATCAAAGAAGAATTAGAAATCTTTCTTAAGGTGTCCTATATTGTCTTATGTACTGCAACAAAAGGAAAATTTGAAAGTGTTAATTTTCTGGACTAAGATATTTGGCAGTACTTACTCTCCTACACAAGAAATCTCTTACCACAGGAACAGAGCCTCTCAGCACTGAATCATGAGAGATGGTTTGGTTGTTTGTGCAAATTTGAATACAATTAAAATAATTATAAAAGATTATCACCCTTTCCCATTTAAAAAAAAAAAAAAAGTATATATAGACATGGGCATGTTCAAACATTTCACTGCTTTGAATATATCCCAGCCAGAAGAAATTGCTAAATTCGTTGTTATTAGGGTAGATTTTCTATCCATCACAGGCCACAAAATGTTAACTAATGCACTTCTTATGGTCATCCGTATGTTGTTTGGGACAAATAACATCCAAATACATTGGATCCAAGCCCATTGCATGTGAGGAGAGAAGGACAACTTTATCTTCCTCATCTCTATCTGAGGTCCCTAGCATGTGGTAATACTTTTGGGATATTGCAGGTACTATAATACTTATAAGGACAGAATTTCTAGGTTTGACCCCTGCTCTTAAAGGAATCACTGAAGATGCAAGGAAAGCCTACATTTCTGTGGACACAGCATATAAATAAATGCATGAAAAATCTCAAATGTCTGTCTCAGAATCTTTGTGCATGAACAAACAGCCGTAAGACAAGAGCAAAAGTGAGAGTGAATTTTATATGACAAGTAAAGTAGGACTGCAAGTTGCTTGTATGGTGGTACAAAATCCTTATCATATTTTTTTTATATTTTTATTTCAAACCTTTCCTCAAAAGGAAAGGCACCAGCAATAACACACAGTTTGATGTCACATGGAGGAGCTGTATAAGAATAATTAGAAAGACATAATTTCTTTTCATATTCATGGGGTGTGTTCCAAGCTCTGAAACAGCGTGGAGGTAGACAGAGGGACTGTGGCTGGCCAGGCTTTATGGCTTGTATATAAATATTGAGATTATCACATCTTAGAGTTTCTTCTCCCCACCCTGTGTGAATTTACACTTCTCATCATTCAGTTCATAAATTTTCCTGTTGATAAGGATGCCGTTACAGCACTGGAGTGGAAAGGGGAAAGAATTCAATTGCCTAAATACTGAAGCGGTGCTTTAGACATGCCAGGTTATCCAAAACATTCCCATGGAGCTGCTAGATATGACTGAGCAACTTCTGGAACAGCAACTCAAATCCAAATGCGATATCCTAGGAATCTTCTATTGTACTAGACAACTAAATTTAACACTAGAAACCCATCCTATAGGACATGGGTAAGAAAGATGCAAAATGGTTTATCAAGCATGCCTCAAATGCTGCAGCAGTTTTGACTAGCTGCAAAACTCTCTTTAGCACAAGAAGTAACTTAACACAATTTTTTAGAACATATTTGATACCAAAAAGATAAAGGATTTCTTTTTCCTTTTATTGCCAATGATCACATCTGGAAAATAAAGGATGAAATGTATTCTTTATGGAAGGAGACACTCTCTGCCAGGAGGTGAGTCAGTGTGTTTAAGAATTAATTTTTCCTCTGAAGGGAGTCAAGGGTGACAATATTACCGAAGAAAATGCTGCAGGCCATGCCAACAGTGAAGTTCTGTGAATTCATTTCATTTCACCAAAGTTCACTCAGAAAATAAGATTGGGTTTCTGGGGCTAAATCATGTATTTCTTCTTCTCAGAGTGAAGACTCTTTGAAAGAAAGAATGCTGGAGCTCTTAATTTGTTCTTGAATTTGTGCATTTCAGGCAAAGTTCCTGCTTTTCCTTCAATTAAATGCATTCATTTTGGTCACTCCCCCTTCTCTCCATCCTTTCAATGTGTCTCAGGAACACATCACAATAATTCCAGAAAAAAAATCTCCCAAGCAAATATTTTTTTTCAGAAACACAATAGAGAATAAAGTAGGAAGACAAGAGTGCTTCATTGATATTAAACTCCAAATCTGTGAAAATTGACCAGTTGGCTGACTAGAACTTTTCTGAAATTGGTGGCAACTACAGAGTGTGCCTGGTAAATAGTAATAAGCCTGCACAATCTGAGGACAACAGGAACAATAAGCCTTTAATTAATAGATTGATGGAAGTTGAATTAAAAATTTTGTTGTTGTTATTAAAGGAGTTTTTATAAAATTTTCCTCTCTGAATGTATAAATCCAAGTAAAATTGAAGGTTTCTATAGAAAATTCATCTTCATTTCATGACATGATTGATTATATTTTGGTAATGGGCCAATATAGAACAGCAACTTTTCACTTTTTTAAAATACACAAAATGGTCTAATAATCAATATTACAGCAGAATTACGGCACAGGCATTGTGCAGTTGACCTGTACACACACAGAAATTCCATTTACAGAATTATAGAATGGTTTGGGTTGGAAGTGACCTTAAAGATCCTCCAGTTCCAACCCTCTTGCCACAGACAGGGACCAGGTTGCTCAGAGTCCTATCCAACATGGCCTTGAACACTTCCAGGGATGTGGCAGCCGCATCTTCTCTGGACGGCCTGTTCCAGTGCCTCACCACCCTCACAGGGAATAATTTCATCCTAATACCTAATCTAAACCTCCCCTCTTTCAGTCTGAAGCCATTACCCCTTGTCCTGTCACTATATGCTCTTATGACATATGACATAATTGTTATGTCAGACATGGGATTTTTCCACTTTTCCCATGTGCAAAATATGATCCTTTATAAGAATAATCTACAGATATAATGCACAGGTTTAACACATACTGTTTTTAGAGACTTTTGCATGTACCCCACATGGGCTATATAGCCAATATTGCAATGTGCAACCACAAACTATTGCGTGATATTTTAATCTATGGGCAGAACGGTGGCATGCGTGGGTTAGCAAGTAATATCGTCAGCAGTGTGGAGATAGTTTTGATACAGAGCTATTAGTAACTAAGTTATAGCGGCAAATGATTTCATTTTAGTTGGTACTTAGTAACAGCTCGCCTGTGCTAAGCAAAATTTGAGGAGATGGCCCTGAAGCATGAGACTAATTTTTTGGTCTGTCCTAAATCCATCCTGATCAGAAACTGGAAACATTGCTTGTTCAAATTTTTGTTCCCCTTGCAGAATTGCTAAATGTCCATCTGTAACTTTTCCACAGTATCAACTCACCTAATTACTACTGAATAAGAAATCACTACTCTTGGAGGTTAATGAGATGTTTTACAGACCGCAATTGCAGAGTGTTCATTTCTATAGGAAGATAGAAAACACTGTAAAAAAATTATGAAATTGTACTTCAGGTACAGTGAACAATTTGTTTTTGGTTTTTGAAGATGAAAAGCTGAGACTGCTGTCATCTGTATCCATCTGTAGTGTGTCTGCCACTTTAGCTGGTCACTGAAGTTCATTTTTTGGTCACTGGAGAGAGATATTTCTTTGCTTTGATTTGTCCGACCTTTTTTGGATGTGTGTGATGAGTTGAATTGCACCCTTGGAGTGTCCAAGTTCTGTGAAGTGAGCCCAGTGTCACCAGGCAGGTGCAAAAACCTTCACTCTGAGTTTCTGCCTCAAACATGAATTCCTCCTTCTACAAAACCTTATTTGCTGGTGAACCAGTTCCTTAATACACTATGGGGTCCTGAGTGCCCCAACTGACCTGAGACTACCATAACAGCTAGATTTGTCTGCTGATAAACAGGACTAGGTCTTCTCTTATTTCCTTTTCATCATCATTCAGTGCCAGATTTGCATGGTTGTTTTCTCCCTTTGTTTTATTTCCCCTGCTGTTTTCAGAGGTGAGAACGGCCCCTCCTACAGTTGTCACCCAACACCAAAATTTGAGATGACGTTTCCGAAAATACATTTAGTAAATAATTTGCTGGATTTTTTTAAACTTCACTTTCCCAAGAGTAAAGCTCTGGATTCAGAGTGGGAAGATGTAAATTCGTATCGCTGGAGCTGTCCTTTGCCTGGTGGGAATTTCAGCACAGTGGAAGGAGATGTGTCCTTTTCACTTGGTTCTGTAATTAGCACATCAGAAAAAAAAGAAAAAGCAGAAGCCTGGAGGAAATGCTGTTTGAATACTGCAACATATCTCGGTACAGATCTTAGAATTGGTGCTAAAATCTCCTCTGAGTGTTCAGAGCCATTGACTCAAGTAGTCCCAGGAATGCTAGAGACGGTAGAATGACTGTAAAAAGATGTTTTTGTCTTCTAAAGAATTTTATTCCTTTAAAAGGCTTAAAAATGACCAGATTTTCTTTTTAATCGAAAGTCTCCTGCTATATAAATTTTTAGCAGGAAAAAATAAGAAAAAAAAGAAAAATACACACTTTATTTTAAGGGGTTACAGCCTCAAACTAGAATTTTTTTGTTGAGAACTGGATTTTTTCTGTATTTAGATTTTTCACCCCAAAACAGGTTTGTGGAATTTTTTTCTTTACATACAGACTGTAATTTTCAACGAAAACATCTCTGACTACATTTATTCTTAATATTTTGGAGCATGGTATTTGATCATTCCAAAGAGATCTGTCACTTCTAAAATGCTTGGGCCTCATCTCTACAGCAAAAATCGTGAAAACTTATCCACATTACATAGCTATATGAATGTAAAGTGATTTAAGTAAGCTAATTCATATACGCATTGATTTCCTAATAATATGTATTTACATTGCTTCATCAAACCATTAAAAATTAATTTGGAATTAATTTCCTGCAATCTCCCATGCAAACAAATTCTTACAGAAAGAGGTGATTGCTTCTCTTTGAGTTGGCATGTAACTAATCTATCTGCCTAGACATTTAGCATGCAGTCATTTGTGACAGATTAAAAATCTTTAACAGATACATGGAAAAAAGCAGTGAAGATATGACTTTTATCTACCTGTGTTCTGCATAAACCTGCTGTCCAAGTGCTCACCACATTTCAGTAAATAGTGGCTAAGCCCTATGGTGTGGTAGCGTGGCCATGGGCCACCTCTGCCCACGCTCTAAGCTGCAAAGCCCGTAAAGTGTAAGTGCTCAAAAAATGATGGGATGTGGCAATTGGTGCTGTGATTTAGTTGACACAGTTGGTCTTTGGACAAAGGTTGGACTCTATGATCTTGGAGGACTTTTTGCAACTTAGTGATCCCATCATTCTAAAGGTTCCATCCTGCACTAAGTTTATGGTCAGGGTGGTGAGACACTGTCAAAGGTTGCTTGAAAAACTGTGGTTGCCCTTTCTCTGGAAGTGTTCAAGGCCATTGCCCTCTTCCTTTGGAAAGTTGTACCTCACAGAGTATGACAACAACTCAGTATTTCAAAAAGGTGGTATTGGAAGCAGTATTTTTACTCCTCACCTTGAGTTTTCTGAATGGAAGATGATTGCATTGTTAGACCCTTCTGTGCTGACTTTTTTTTCTTTTTGCTGAAAGGAGAGGCAGTCTTGGTGCTTTTGAGGACAAGCAGCAAACACCAGTTTCTTTCTTCTGTGTCACAGTTTCTCAGGCAAAAAGTGTAATTTTCTCATAATAGGTAATTTAGGTTTTCATTGACAAGAAGAATGAACGCATCAATGGATGGCTTTTCTAGGATTGCCCCTGCAAAGGTTTATGTAAGTACTGATTTGCAGCACCCCTGAACAGAGCAAGGTGTCATCAGAAAGATCTGTTGATTTTGGAGCTTTGTGTGTTTTTGACACCAGGAACTGGAGCAAGTGCAAGTGCATATGGCAGTGTGTCAACACCAGTAAATATCAAGCCAGGCTAACTGGTGAGTAGGGTCACGGGGTCATAAGCTGGTGGGGTGCATGTGTAAATGAGAGTGACCACTGAGTGTGATGGGACCTGGTGCAGTTGGTCCAGAGAAGCTGTGGCTGCCCCATCCCTGCAAGTGTTCAAGGCTGGGTTGGATGGGGCTTGGAGCTACCTGCTCTAGTGGAAGGTGCCCCGTGGCAGGTGTGTTGGAACCAGGTGAAGGTTTCTTCGAAGCCAAGCCTTTCTATGACTCCATGAGTCTATGATTCCATGCCGCGGCTACAGGAGGGACTGGGGGTACAGGGCAGCTGCTGAAGAGACTAGTGTTTGGGAGCTGACCGAGGTCACAGTTTCTCTGTGTGTGTGTGTGTTTGTGTGTGTCTAGAGGGGGAAATTGGGAAACTGGTGATCCAGTGGCAGCTACTGGGCAGACTAAGTCCACTTACTGAATGTATCCACACTGTATATATCTATACATAAAGATTTTTTCCACCTAATGGGCTTTCCACATGCCAGAGAATAGAGTGCTCAGTTGGTGCTGTTTGTGTTCATCTAGACACTGAATTTGCCAGAATGTGCTGTTTCATGTGACCAAGCATGTGCCTATTGGGGACACAGGCCCAGACTGGCTCCTGGCTGGACCTGGGGACATGGAGGTCCAGCTCCTCACCTTAACTGGGCTATAAATTTGAGCAATCCCTGAAAGTTTGCACATAAATTCGGCTGAATCTTTCAGGTGCTTCTCCCTTGTGTTGGACAGGTAATTCTCAAAGGTAGAATGAGTCTCCTGTATTTTCTATGACTTTACTGAAGCAACGATGATGTTTCTGAAGATGTCTTTCCCTCCTATCAGATGTGTGCTCACAGGCAGCAGAGCAGAGAAGTAATGCTGAACATTTTTCAAGCTTTCAGAAACTGGCTTGAATGCCACATTCTGTTCTCCTTGGCTTGCTATCCATTTACAGTATATCTGAAGAATTTTACCCTTCGCTGGCTCTGATGGGTCCAAATTCTCCTGGCTCTGTTCTTTCCATATATCCTCCAAAGGACCTTTGTCATTCTGGATCGGCTCAGATCTACAGCTCAGTGTCCTATGTTCTTCAGACCCCTCCCAGACATGCAAAAGACATTTTTGGAACCCCTACCAGCCAGCCTCTTTGTCTGACAAGGAGCCTTCCAAAATCTTCCACAAACCTCTACTTTCTTGCAAATCCTTTACTATTGAGCCTGCTGAAAAAGAAAAAACCCTCAAGAAACTGGCCATTGGTAATCAGGCTGACCAAGAAAGAAAATATTTCCTTGTGTTGTCCTGTCTCTTTGCATGAGGCTGTTTTCTGTTGCCTTACACTTTACATACAAGCTCTGAGAGACAGAGACTGTCATTTTAATCTGTGTTTTTCAGTGCTTAGCACAACAGCTCATGACGAGGCCTCTAGGCATTACAGTAATATAAACAGCAGTAGCAAAATAAATATGATGGCTATTCCTAAGGCGTGGCTTGAAAAAACCACCTGGTCACCCCACTTGTCTGGACCTTTATTCATTCAAGGTCAAGGAGGTGAAAGAGCAGAGCTTTCTCAATAAAATCTCTCAACCTTTCCTAACCTGACTAATTTCTGCAAGTTCTTTTTATTGTTACTTGTCACATTACAGTTCCGCACAGTTAAAAAATATCGTAGAAGCTACAATTATTATAGTTATTAACATTTTATGGCCTTGTTATTCATACCTTAAGCTCCTTAAAATGAAGTGGTGCATTTTAAGAGAGCTGCACGTATTTAATTAATTCCACTGTAAAAAGGTTGTCCTACTTCAGTGGTTTCCAGTGTTTTTCCTTGGGTTTTGCTTCTATTAATGATGACAATATCAATTTTATCTATTTAAGAGAAGTGATACAAAGCCATTCAAATTTTCTTACTGTGCTATCTATCTGTTCTTGGTTTAAACATTTTCCCCCCTTTCATAATCAAGCACCATGGAAAAATTTTCAGTGTTCTGAGCTACCTGTTCATGCACATATCCATGTCTGCTTTGGAGTACAACGCCACAGATCCATTGGCAGTATAATTTTTCTTGAACTATGAGCCTTTGTGATGGTGTAAGTCCACAACCTTGGACAACTACCAGGAAGTTGCTGATGTCCACCAGAGAAGTTTATTTTACCTAACTTTCAAATGCTGTAGAGCAGATACCTGTAGCTACAGTGATTTCTTTAGTATCTGCTTGTAATTTCTGTACAGAAACAGGGCTGCTCACTGAACAGTATTAGCAATATAGGGCACCTTAAAATCAGCCTCCCTCTAGGTATTCCCTGTCTTCTCCTTTGCTTTTGTGGGAATCTTAGAGTAAAATAGTTGAGAAGATAACACTTAGGTCTTGTGTGGTGGCAGCTTCTTTGTATGACAAAATCCCTCTGTGTCGAGACCCAAAGTCTCAATTTTTATCAAACATTTCCCTTCAATTTTGTCCTTTCCCTCTACCAAGGGACAGGGACCACCTTATTCTAAGTGCTCATAAACAGATGCAAGCCCAGAAGTCTTTATTCACCGCCAGGGATTGTAATCACTGGAACATAAAACAAAACCATTCTGGTCACTCAGAAGTACGGAATAGCAGCTTCCTTATCTCTTCTGACTGAAAGAACTTCAGACACCTGCACTTGGACAATGCAAGCTTATATTTCTATGAGATCAGGAAGGTCAAAACCAAAGAGAATGAAAAAACATAGGCAATTGAATCACAGAGCAGTGATAAAGTCAAAGTAGTATATGTTCACTTTATCTTTCCCAGACTGCATGAGTCATTACAATTTTGATACTTCAGTGTACTGGCAGAGATTGATGGAATAGGAAATGGCTACTCATATATTCATTTTCATAAAAGAAGACAACGAGAAAGGAAAGCAGTACAAATGCAAACCCTTCTTTTCTACATCACATACCCATACACCTGGCACACTGCTGCTCTGTTGGTAGCTTTCACTGTGGACAAAGCCAGGAGCTGAAGGTGGTGTGGCTGTTGCCGAACACACTGAGACCAACAAGGTGTATTGTAACTTGTGCAACACAGGCAACATGTAAGGACAGTGTCTAGAAGGTCATGCAACATCTGCCCATATGTTCTAGTTGATCTCAACATCCCAAATACACTCAAAGACTAAAAACATGAATACGTGGCATGGATATACATGGCTTAGTGGTGGACTTGGCAGAACTGGATTAATGCTTGGATTTGATGATCTTAAAAATCTTTCCCAATGTAATCAATTCTATCACTCTGTGATTCTAAATGCAGTATTTTCGCAATCTGTAATGTATTGTATTATTCATGCAGCTATATTTTTTCAGGAAAAGTCAAATAATTTAACATTATTTTACCACTAGTTCTTTCTCTCAAAATAAAAAGAAATTTTTAACTCCAGCTGAAGTATTAGATATTTTCCTCTTTCTTCTTCAAGGGTATTGCATAAGCACATGTGGGTCAAAGAAGAGAGATGCTAGGAAGAAAAGTGTCTGCCAAATATTTTTGAGCAATGGATTAACATTATTCAAATTCCTTTTAAAGAGCAGTCCTTCCCCCCACAGTTTCTTCTTGACAGGTGTCAGTTGATGAAGAGATGAGTGCGGGGGTGGGTGTTCTTATCTAAAAGGATTTTAAATAATGTTACTGACATTATTTGAATCAAAATTACTGCCTAAGTAATGTTGTAAGGAGTTTTGTCTTTTAAAGGGTATTCAATTATGTTACATTTCTCAGTAGCCTTACATTTCAAACTCCCTTCCTCCCCATGTGGGACTTGTGTATTTGTATTTTCGTGGGGGATAAGATGCCATCATGGAATGTGATGGGTCACTGTTGTCAAATTGAACATTTCACAAACATTTGTCTATGGAGAGACCCGTGAGCTTCAAGAGTCTGAAGTGCTGCCTTGGTTTGCTGTGAACCTGTGACAGTTCAACATTTGTGTGGCGCTGGAGAGATCGGGGTCTTGAAACATTGGGTGTGAGTGATTTGGTTTGCACTGTCCTTTAGGAAGAGCTGAGAAATGGCAGAGGATTCCTGGCAGAGAATTTTAAATGAACTGAAGACCACCATAGTTATGCTCTGTGTCTTTTCTCCCCCTGCATTTTGTTCTGATCTATAAGAATAACAGTGATAATTATATATATATATATATAGTGATTTTCAGCCTCTCTGAGTGGCCCTTTTTAAAGTAAAACTAATAGCATGTTTTTCTCCTTAAACTTGCCCTAAAATTAGGAATAAGAAACCCATGATTCTTCATTGAATTTATTTGTGCATGTCTTTTGAGATGTCAGCCAAGAGACTGGCATAGCTTTATTACAGAGTGGCAGATGATATGTTTGAGGAAAATTCTACATTTTAATAGCCGTTCAAAACTAGATGCTGTTGTTGATAAACACAAGGATTGTGCTCTGCTCAACTCTTAACAAGGAATAACGTGAAATGGGGAAAGTAAGGCTAATATTCCTTCGATTTCTGTGTTGGATTCTGTTGATAACTATTACAGAATAGATCATCACAGAAGAGTTTAGGTCTTGTTTCCACAGTGTCTGTAAACTGATGCTGCAATGTTAGTGTTAGAGGTGCTTGGAGGAAGACTTCAAGGTAAGATTAAAATATTTTTCCTAACAAGAGTTTCCAAAACTTGAAATGCTTGGAACTGGGAGTATTTTTCAGAAATTATTCTTGTCTTGTATATAGGAGGGGGAAAAACCCCAAAAAACCAAACATTATATAGTCCCTAATGGAAAGAACCTGGGGTTTGCTACATAATGCCTATCAATTTATATGCAAAGTATATAGTCATGCAACTGTGATGGCTCTGAAAACAGTTATTTGCTGAATATTTGAGAAATGTTGGTATAAGTAGATGTAACTTTAAAAAAAAAAAAACCCAAAGCAAATGTTAAATAAAATTATTCTTCAATAATAAAAATTCAGAGAAACACTGAAAACTAAGATGCTAAAAAACGCCAAGACCTACAAAAGCCCCATTTTTTTATAACTTGGATAACTAAAGTAAATTTTCTAGATATGTAGAAGAGTACTTCAGCCCCTAAAGAAGGAATTCTTCATTGTGTGTTTCTTTGTTCTATATTGAATGATCGTGTGAGGAAAACAATCTATTAGTACACTTTCTGTTCCATAAGGTGAACTTATTGGAGGTTTAGAGGTGCTGTTCAATGTTATTAGCAATATGCTGGCTGATGGCATAAACAGATCAAAAATTATTTCTGCATGCTTTGTGTGATTCAGAGATTTCATTTTTGATACATATGTAAATATTTATCATATAAATGTGGGGTGAAAGAGGTTCCTAGATCTGCTGTGGTATCCTATTAGACAAACAACAGCCTAGGCAGGTAAATATGCTATGACATGGCCAAGGAAGGCAGGCAGTGAACATAGCAATAAGCAGAATCTGGAACTTTGTGGTTGAAAGAAGCAAACCTAATGTCTGTTTTTCTTTCTTTTCTCCACAAAGGTCCATCCAGGATAAGTTTTTCTAGGTGACTGAGAAAGCTGAGATGACTCCAATTTGGCCTAAAATGTAGAATTGTTTTGGAGGGTTTTACTTCATCTTTTCATCCTCGCTAATGATTATTTATATAGTGTTCTGTCTTTGTGAGGTTCTCTTCAGATATGATGAAAAACACATGATCTCTGTCTCAATCAAGAACAAAAACAAGAGATGAAGGAAAGTGGGTGGGGAAAAGGGTTTGTAACAAGCAAAGGTAATTGGCTGGCAGTTGCACATAAATTTTGGAACATAAACTTAGGACAGAGAGGAAAAGAGGAATAGCTTAAGTGCTAAAATAGACATTTGAAAGTAAGGAAAATAACTCCCAGCTCAACAGAAAAGAGCACACTTCAAAAACATATGTGAAAAGAAGTGGATGATTTGGGATTGTGAGTTTCTAAAAGTCTGCACATCTTGGTAGGCCCCAAAATTGTCAGAAGATTGGGATAAAATGTTAGACTTCAGATCCTTAGATCCTTCCCTTATATTTTTCTCCACTCCACTGATTATGTTTATATGTCTTGCTTGATATCTAGTGCCTGGAAATGCAAAAGATGGGCAGCAAGACAGACAGTGTCTAAGCCATGAGTCTGTGATAATTCATACATTTTTGATCCCAGCAGATCCCATAGAACACAAGGAATGCTCTTCTCTGAATGCTGTCACACGTGAGGGCACGATATGAATCTGCTCTATGCTGTGTTCCTTGGGAGAAAGTTGCTAGCAAGAGATCAGCAGATCAGCAGATCAAAGGTTTGGCTTCCTTTCAGTGTAAATTTGGAAGAAAATTTGGGCATGCATCACAGAAAGAAATCTCTTTGGTCACTCCATCCAGTTCTTTGTGCACTCTCATTCACAGGATCTCTTTTCTGAACATAAGCTATATCTTGAAATTGGCTCAGAGGTAATTTCTCCCCTACTTGTCTGGGTCGAGATTTTTTCTAGTATTTGGGTTTTCTTCACCGTTTCTATTTCAACCACATGACCATTTTATGGTTTATGACCATTGTAACCTGCAGTTCTATTTCTTCTCTGATATTTCCCCATCTGGTGTACATATACAGAGCAATCATAAACTGGTCTCCTGCATTAATAGAAGTTTCTCATTTTCTAGACATTCCAAATAGACCTCTTGCACATCAGACTATGCACATGCTCCTGCTCAAGTTTATATCTGCAGGTCACCTCTTTTAAAGACTTTTTCTGTAGCACAAACACTTTGTTACTATTGCAACACACACCTTCCTGTAAGTATCATATTACTCATCCTATCTTCTTGCTCTTCCAGCACCTAAGAATCTTTTCCTCACTTTTCCACAGAGGAGTGCAGTTATGGTGACATGTGCATTTTTCACCTCTACGCTGCACTGCTGTTTTTCACTGCATATATTGCTGAATGGAAGAAAATAATGTACAATCTCAGCTGGTTACTGACCTCCCCCATGTATCAAGATGAGCCATAAACATATCTGTTGCTCCCTTGGCTGTCGGTGAACTCTGCTCTTCACAGCAATTCATACATAAGGTTTCAAATACCTTAGAGATTCACCTTCTAGGTGCCTCAGCAACTGCTGGAATAATTTCTAACTATTTAGGCGTAAGTCATACAGCAGGCAGGAACAAACCTCTTTCATGGGAGATGAACAGGTTGGCTGCACTTCCAGATAACATCAGCACTAGATTGAGCTACTTCTTGACCAACTGCATCAAGAGGTTTCCTGGCTTAATTAAAATCTTCCATAATGAAGCGATTGGAATTTGTAACAGCTATCTTCACATAAAAATTATCCTATCTGGAAGAGAATTTTGTTCATCAATTATCTGATAAACACAGATATATTCTAATGATGACACCCATAAGAAAGAGAACAAAAGTACAATATAGATTCTACTCATTAGAGTTCCAATCACAGAATTTTTTGCTTTTCAGATCAGTGCATTTTATTTTAAGCAGAAAGAACATGAGTATTATTGTAGTCCATGATATTTTCAGGGATGTCTAGAATGAATATTTTTTAGAATCAAAATAAAACTTCTCTGGAGTCCAGTTGGTGTTTATTAAGCTCTTCCGTAAAAAAAAATGCTTGGACCTTTTCTTGTGTTTACAAGATGAAAATGAATGAAGATACACAGCCAAACAGGAAGCAAAGGAAAAAAGGAATTCAGAAATTCTCATGTTAAAATAAATGTTTTTTAAAGATATTTTTCCTTTTTATCAAACCAAGACATTCTCTGTAACCTGAGGTCTCACAGGGTGATATCTGGAGGAAGTTTCGGGGAATTTTTAACAAAGTGCTGTATATTTTCTTTGATTTTACTTAACAAAAGATGGAAAAGTAAATAACTGATCAGTAATGATCATGCGGCATTCACTGCCACAAAACAGCCTAGCTGAGCACTTAGCAGGACTCCCAAGGACATGCATTGCGCTGCAACACGCGGTGGTGGAGAGTCAACTAGTGTGCACAGATGTTTGCAAGAATGATGCCTACAACCCAAGAAAAGAATTGAAAGGTAAGGGCATCAGGTTTTTTTCTACCTCCCAGTGCAGGGACAGCAAGGCAAGCCCCACAGCCGGTGTGTGCATGTGCCGATGCACACAGGTGGGAATTAAAGTGACTGCAGGTGCTGATGTGGGTACCCACAGTAGTACCCACACATCTCCGACACGAAGGATTTGAAAATAGGGAAAACAGCTCTGAGAAGAGGGATGTGTGCTTGTAACTACTGTGTCCTGGGAGAAACTGTGTGCACTCCACCCAGGGAAATTGGTGGAGTCACCATCCACAAAGGTGTTTAAAAGACACCTAGCTGTGGTGCTTAGGGACATGGTTTACTGGGTTAATGGTTTGACTCAATAATCTTAGAGGTCTTTTCATCCTAAAAGATTCTATCATTCTGTGGTTCTGTAACTCTGTATCTCCATGGGTGTGTGTGGGTGTGATTAAAACTTTTGAGGAATAGTTACGGGAGGATGTCTCAAAAAGCGTCGGTGTTCATTAGCATTTTGCAAGTGTCAGGTGCTGTGGTTTATTTGCATTATTGCTGAATTGATCCTGACTGTACAGCTCACTGATTGCGAGATAACGATGTGTCATTAATGAATCGACAGAACTCCTTGATACTGATTTGATTTAAACCACATGAATTGAGCAAGGTTTTCTTTCCCTGCAACACATAGGAAAGGAGGTATTGGTTTTAAGGCACAACAATGAACTAATCTTGAGACAAAAATCGAATCTAAAGAGAATGTGCAGATGGGGGGGGGTAATGAAAAAAAAGAACATTTTTATTTTTAAAGTTCTTATTTATAGTAATTGCACTAATTTTCAAAGTGGTACCATATGACAGGATGCTTCCCTTTCAGCTAAATCAAAACAAAAAGCCTCTCAGAAATGGCTTTCACAGGAAATGTCTAGCTCAACATCATACAGACAAGATCCAGTTTGAAAGGGCTCAGGTAAGTGTCTGCACTTTTTGTTTGGTAAATCACCCTGGCCTCCTAGATAGAGAAATTCAGACCAGATTCTGGATCAATATTCCATTTCATGATTTCAAGTTTGTCTCCAGTTGAACTTCAGAAACATATATTGAGTGGAAGATAATAAGTACAGATCAACAAAAAGATAGGCACCGATAAATACGAACAGAAGCTTCTATGATGATGCTTTTCTGCACACAAATATGGTAAATTAAGGTGTCAAGCTGTGAGATATCCACCAAATGGGCTACCCAGTAAGTACCAGAATGAAAAGTACAGCCAGAGGTGGTGGAAAAGAAATAAGCAGGAGTTTATAATATATAAATAGAAAGAGAGTAAAAGAAGTTGAGAATTCAGAAGTACAGTGGAACACCCACTGAGTTTGTTTTGAACTAATCCCATCCATTTTTATTTTTGTTTTATTATTTTTTTTTCTGCAAACTGTGACCACTGATTCTTTCTTGCTGGTCTCTATGCCTCTTTTAGCTACTTAAAAAAAATAATCAAAGAATTACAGCACAGCACCACCTATGGATGATAAAACTCCTCAGAATCACAGTTTGAGGCATCAGGCTGTGCTCAGGAGAAAGTGGGCTTTTATTTAAAAAATATTAAAGAAGAGCTGAAGTAACAGTTATGGGAGGGGTGTCTCATATGTAAAACGCAGGTTGCAAAATTAATATCTATTGTTGGGGTCACATCCAGGAATAAAACTACACAAAAAGTGTAACAATTATTGAAACATGCAGATTATATTCTTGGCCAACTCCTTCCTAAGTCATATGCTTTTTCTGCTTTTTCCTCTTCTCCTTAACCTTTTCATTCCTGTCTTTAAGAGGATGTATACATGACATGCCTGATACTCCTGTCATAGTTGTTGTTTGTTTTAAAAAAGATCTAATTCTGCTCTTGCACAAAGAACTATTTCTTGGTTCATTGAATTACGTCTGCTTTGCTTCAGTGTGAATGAAAGGAGTTTTAAGCTGCTTCTGAGGATACTACGGAGGCAATAACAAACTACTACAACAGGGTGTACGTCAGACAGACAAACGAGTTGTCAATCCACAGTTCTGGCAGAGGAGGTTGCCATGGAATTACAGATACTTTCTAGATGTGAAAAATGGTATTTTGATGTCTCTTGAATTGGATAAGGAAATATTTGTCGGTAGGTTTGGGACTTACCTCATCAAGGCATAATTCTCTAAAGCTAGGTGTGATTCAGGAGACTGAGGGTACCTCATTGCAGTATAAAAATTCCTTATGAGGGGAAGAAGAGGGACAGGCACTGATCTCTTCTCTGCGGTGACCAGGGACAGGACCTGAGGGAATGACCTAAAATCATGTCAGGGTAGGTTTAGGTTGGATATCAGGAAAAGGTTCTTCCCCCAGAGGGTGGTTGGGCACTGGAACAGCTCCCCAGGGAAGTGGTCTCAGCACCAAGGCTGACAGAGTTCTAGAAGTGTTTGGACAATGCTCTCAGGCACATGATGTGACTCCTGGGGATGGTGCTGTGCAGAGCCAGGAGTTGGACTTGATGATCCTGATAGGCCCCTTCCAAGTCAACATATTATGTGTAGTTCTTGTGTCTGATTCTGAGTCAGGCCCTGCCTATAGTGAGTAGGAAAACGGAGACATCCTCAGAAGGTCTGGTCATGTTCATTATTGTGAGTATTCAGGTTTGGATGCTTTCCTAAGTAGCTTCTCTCTACTGAATACATATAGAACAAACCTCATCTTTGCCTACAAACTTAATTTTTCATGGCATGAGTTCAAGTAAAATGGGTTTTGCATTTCACCTTATTTCGGAGAGAATTATTTGGCCTTGTGTTTAACCTCAGAAGGCTAGAACACAGCAAAAGGGGTCCCAGATAATCCATCTGAGGGCAGAATCAACTCATTAGTGACCAGGTGGGAACTCCAGGCTTAAACAACATAAGTGAAAAGCAACAGCATCTCAAGATTGACGTAAGATTGTAAAAAACTGAACCTCTTCTCTGCAAGATGTGGCAGGATTTGAGGAAAATGTTCTCTGACACAGTTTTGAAAATTTCCCTTGAAGAGAACTCATACATTACTCATGATCAGGCACCAAACAGTAGAAGGGAAAACTAATATCCCCTTCAGTTTGGGTCTATATTAATAACATGCCTCAAAATCAAATCTCTTTTCAGCCAATTGGTTTAAATGTAGCTCATCTGAGAGGAAAATGAAGTTTGTCGCAGAAGTAGCTGTTCAGGTGTGTGTAACCTCTGAGCATGACTGCTTAGTTTGGCTGTGGGTAAAAATATTTTACTATTTTTGATCATACTGAAAAGAAAGAAAAATCCAGGGAAGGTGACAGCCTTGTTCATCAAATGAAGTCACACAATCTTCAATTCTGTTAACGATGCCAAGTAATGGCATGCAGAAGATCATTTCAGTGACATAGAGAGAAGAGGAAGAATACTTCTTTTCTTAATCACAACAATTAAATTCTGAAGGGTAGAACATTTAATGGTACAAAATAATTACAGAAGGATTGCCTAACTTAGTTATTTGACTACTCAAAAATTTGAGAGAGAAGCTTTTCTACACTGTTCTATTCCCAAGAATTTCAAAGTGCTGGTAGAGAAGATCAACAAACAGGTGATTTAGTTATCTTAAAGTACTTGAGAACAGGAACCTGAATCAGAGCTTCATGGTAGTTGAAAAACCATGGGAGATGCTTTTTCAGTTTCCAATTCCAAAATCCACCCTGCTGAGGTGAGAAGTTTATTTACAAAGGTGTGTAGTGATAGGACAAGGACTGAATTCAAAGTGACAAGGGGCAGCTTTAGAACAGACATTGGGAAGAAACTTCACTTTGAGGGTGCTGAGGCACAGGAACATGTTGTCCAGATAAGCTGTGTATGCCCTATCCCTGGAAGTGCACAAGGGCAGGTTAAATGGCTCTTTGAATAGCCTGGTCTAGTGAAAAGTGTTCACATCCATGGCAGAGAAGTTTGAACTAGATGACCTTTGATATCCCATCCAATCCAAACCATTGTATGATTCTATGACTCTTTGAGATCCAGCAGTAAAAAAGGCAGTTGGAAATGGCTGCCAAGTTACAGTTCCAATCTGAAAAAAACCAATGTGACAGGATTTTTCTGTAGGCATTCTTCTCAGATGATGAGAAATTGGAGAAAAAAGATAAATAGCCTCTCATCAATAAGCACAGTCACCTCAGCTAAAGAGAGAAAAAATCTATATAGTGTCTTCTGAAAAATCAACAATCATATTGTGTTTCTTTATCTAACTCTGAAGTTTTCAGAAGGTTAGCTTAATGCTTAAAAAAAAAAACCCAAAAAATGAAAGGCAAGTTAGTAGCCCAAATTTACATCAGGGAACAAAGTGAAATTTTTCCTGAACAAGTGATTATCAAATTACAGACCTGTCACTACAATTTCCTGAAAGGGTCAGCACCTTCTCTTGTTCCTGACAGACAAAGAAAGTGTGACAGGCTTGATCAATATTTCAGTTAACAAAACAGCTGGCTAACAAGAGGACTTATGACAGACAAAGGTTTGTTTCAAGGCAATAAAATAAATGTTTTTTAAAAGACGTGTTTTAATTTCCTTGTTTGGTTTTCCTTTTCTAACTTGTTGAATAATTTTCATTAATCTGAATTTTCTTTCTTCAACCTTAAGGTATGTGTATTCAAGACTAAATATTCAAAGATGTGCAGAAAAAAAATCAAGGCCATGTAAACTAAAACAAGAATATTTCTGGTTATCTGTCTGTTGTAAAAGGACAACTATGTTGAAAGGAAATTTAAGCACATTAAATGCATGTCCATGACACTTTCATGTGATGAACCCTCTCCTGTTTTCCCATCTGATTCATACTGAGAAAATCCTGGGGGGTTCAGGGCAAAGTAGGCAGACCTGTCCAGCAGAAGTTGCTATCCATTGTTAAATTATTTTCCTTACATTAGTGCTGTCTGAATTCCACAGAAGCTTGAGCAATTTTATAATGTAAATCTTGCAGTGACTTCTTTTAACCTAGAATCACCCTACTTTAGAAAGCAAATCCCTTTCCTTTAGGTTTCCAGGAACCTCCCATGGAAGTGAATTTCAGTTCAAGGCTACTGTCATGGAATCTGACCATTCAAGCCTTCCAATCTTTTTTCCTTTGGAAGCAAAATTTATTTGTTTCGTGAGGGCAGGATCTCTCAAAATGGAAATGTATGCACATGCCAGTGATGCACTGCAATAAGAAGTGCACTGAGAAACAAGAGCTGTGCAGACCTCGATGGTATCCTAAGCCCTGCATTTGCAATCTCTGTCCCTTGACTGCTGCCCTTACCAGCGTTTGCTCGGTCACAGCTGGATTTAGAGGACAGCATCAGAGTTCCTGCTTATTCTGCCATGCACAAAGAATTCTGAAAAGGATTAGATGGCAGATTTCTCCTTCTGTATAGTCATAACATTTAAAATACCATTAAACCTTTGCTTTTGCTGCTCTGTGGGTTCCTGTACCCTACAGCTTACCACATTTCAGAGTCTGCAGGGGTTCATATTGTACTCTGAGCTTTGTGTAATGTTGTAATGTTTCCATAAAGCCATTATGTGGAAGAACGTTGCAAGCTTTGTTTTTTATTTTTCCACGGCCGTTTTGTGTGACACTTATTTATATACCTTATTATGTATTGTAGTCCCTAGTGATCATTTTTCGTAGTGATCTAACTTGTCTGGTATTCTTTCCCTAAAGGCTCTAAACACAGTGGCTCTAAATAATCTCGAGGCTTTAAAGCCGAGCGGTTCTGCTGCTGTGTTCAGCAGCTAAAGCTTTCCACTTGAGCTATCATCTTTGTGTGTGGAGTGGCAGCTGCAGCTGATACGACTCAACATTTTATGTGACAAAAGCTGCACTTCTGGGAAGAACAACCCCAAAAGATGCCCCCTGGCAGTGGCACATGTTGATCTGGATGAACATGTCAGGTCTGTGCATGGGGATGGATGAACTTCGCTCCACCTCAGCTCCAACCTGCTAGGGATGAGCTGCAACCTTTGCTTTGTCAGAGAATGCTGAACCTGAGTTACACTGACGTGACCAAAACAGCGGTGTTTAAATAGGAGATTGTTCCTATCGTAAATTATTTGCCTCCAAATTTGATACAAGTAGGTGAAAAATTACCTTAACAAGTGCTCCACCCTAGAAACTTTGCTAGATGTCCAGTATATATGTGTGTGTGTGTATATATATACATATATATACATATATATATATATATATAGTTAAGTACCTCACAACAAATTCATTCTGGGGAGAAGAAAGAGAGATGAGATGGAAGGGAAAACCGGGGTTTACATTTCAGTGGCTTCTGTTTGTGTTTATATTCCCACCCCCCATGGACTTTACTTAATGCCTTGAGAAACCTTTTATCGAGCCAGAAGAATGCCAGCCCCAGCGGGTTATGGGAGGGCTTACTTTGTTTGATTCAGACTCTCATGCTGATTCAAATTACTTTCTACCACACATCAAAGAAACCTCCAAAATTTGGCATGTTCAAATTACTGCGCTATTTCTGGGTGTTGTTTATTACCATTAAACCCTCAAAGGCTCCAGACTCAATTAGTTGTTTCATTTTATAACAGCCTTTAGCATCCACGTATTCACGCATGAATCCATCCCTCCCTCCTTGTAGATTCTGAGGGCTATTTTCAACAGAGCTCCCTCTGAAGCGTATACCCTCAATGGCCCAAATGGACATGGTTTTCCACAAGGAAAATTCCACAGAGGATGCTAAGGACTTTTGCTAATCACTAGACCTCACGTAGGTCTCAGTCTCTCCTTGGAAGACAAATTGCCTCAAAGGCCATTTATTTTGCTCAGCTTTGGTTATAAAAAATGTGGGCAGTTTAAATAACCAAATTGCTTAAATTCCCTGTGATTGTAATGAAGAGATACTGGCATCAGTACTGAGCAATTAATTCCTTTCAAGAGTAGATATCTGGGATATGTAGGATGGATTGCCTGTGGAGGTGCTATATTCTCTGTGCTGGCTGTAGATAATTACCTTCTATGACTAACTTTCATATGGATAAAATTAGATGATGTGTTGATAGAATGGCCTTGCATGGCAATGGCAATTTTAAAAGTGTATAAACATTTGGTTGTACAAACAATGAGATATAAACATGGGACTTTGGTAATAACACTGGTATTTACATACTTCACATTTTTCAGACCCCTTGAAAACACCTAAATATTGTTAAGTTCTGATGGTTTTGCACTGCCTTTTTTTAAAAAAAAAATAATGTTGAGGCTAATTTAAAGCTCATCTGATGAAATAGACTGAATCCAACTGTCACATCTCCAGGCCCACATTACCTATATATGCGCAGATTTTCATGCCTGAGACAAAAGAATGTTAAAGTACAGGATGGTAAGACCTTAAGTCACACAGAGCTCTGAGGAAGATAGGAAGATTTGCTACATGTTTTCCTTAAAATGAGCATTCAGAAAGCATCACAAAGACTCTAAATCGAATTTTTTTTCTTTGAAAACATAGTAGAACAGAGAGGTTTAGAAACAGAAGAATTTAGACAGTACATTAAAAAAATTGAAATTGTTTGAATACAAGTGCCCTCCCTGCTCATTGTGCCATCTCCTTAGTTTCCCCTTGCTTATTAATTGCTAATATCTGGCTTTATGGCATTTAAGGCTTCCAATGAACTCCACAAAATCCCCTCAAGGTCAAAGGTCCACAAGTGCTCCATTCTCTTTGTTGGAGAGAAGAAGATGGGAAGCCCATTTCACATTAAGATGATGGAGCTCTTGCTGCTCCCCAGCTCATTTCAAAACTCTGAACCTTTACTTTGACATTATTGACCTTTAGAATATTATTGTTCTCATCTCACCTGGCAATAGATACTAATTTCTTACCTTCTCCTCCCAATGACTATTGAATTCAAAGAAAAATAATAACAGTATAAAACACCCATATGACTGTTACAAAAGTGATCATAGCGTGAACCTGTCTTGCCCATCCAAAATGCAGATTCAGACATTCCCAGGAATCCCACCAATATGGAATTTCACAAAAACTTAGAATGAAATTTGGTGTTTGTCCCAGAGCTACCTGAGCTATAATCAAACTATAAGGAAAGAGTAAAGTGAATGAAAAAGTGAAAGTATCCTCACATGACCACAGAATTTTCCTGTATCTGGGTTAAATTTCCTTTCAAAGATTTCCACACCAAGAAACTTGTGAAGCCCCTGTCTGCTCCTGGAGCACAGACCAACAGAAGAGTCAAAGTCTTCACTATATTTAGTTGGATTTGTTAGCCTATATTTCCTGGTCCCAGTGCAGACACATATTTGGCTTTGTGATGAATTGAAATGATGTGAACTGTTTGGCATTTGATCTAAGACACAGTATGTGACGGATGCAGGGGTATCAAATAGTCTATGACAGATGTGAAGCATCTGACAGGCAGAAAAAGCTGTTCCGTATCACAAGAGGAAAGGAAGTTTCTGCATTATTTCGCATTTCAGGGCATCATGGTTTAACTCCAGATAGCAACTACATACTGCCATGCAGCCGCTGTCTCTATCCCACCCCCCGTGGGATGGGGAGAATGGGAAAAATAGGTAAAATCTGTGAGTTCAGGTAAGAACAGTTTAAAATTTGAATAAAAAATAAGAATACTAATAACAGCAATATATCCTTGAAACAACAGAATAATGATAATAGCAACAACAACCAGGGAAAAAACAAAAGAGAGAACTAAAACACAAGAGAGACAAGGGATGCGCAGTACCATTGCTCATCACCTGCTGGCCAATGCCCAGGTCATCCCCAGCAGCAATTGGCCAACTCCCCCCAGTTCATATACTGAACGTGATGTTCTATGGTACGGAATATCCTTTTGGCCACTGCGGGTCAGCTGTGCTGGTCATTCTCCCTCACAGCTTCTTGTGCACCTGTGCATGGAAGCTGGATTTGGGGTTCGCACAACTTAGCGATAGCTAAAGCATCAGTGTGTTATCAACACTGTTTTCATACTAAATCCAAACCCTACAGCACTATTCCAGCTACTTAGGAAGAAAATTAACTTTATCCCAGCAGAAACCAGGACATAAGCTGTCATATTCCCTCCAGAACCTCACGTGTCATCGAGTGATACCATATTAATGTTCTAACAAATGGCAAGAAGGAAGAATGTCACTGATGAAGGGAATCAGATCAGAATCAAGAACCAGTGTTAGCAGGCAGCAATAAGGGGTATGTTTGCCCAATATCAGAGTGGAAGAGTAGGTTTTTATGAATATTTGCAGAAAATGAAGTAAACTTTCAGGAAAAAAACAAAATCTGAAAATTTCCTAGTAGGAAATACAAGACAGGCTTTCAGCTGGTGTGCAATGGCAGAGAAATAGTAATACTGCTTCTAATATTTAGCAGCTTGAGCACTGCTCAAAGCACTGAAAGACACTACACATTTATGAGGTTTATTCTCCAAGGTTAAACTTCAGATTTTCTTAACAGCTCATAAAATATATTCCCATTTAGAAATAATACAATGGAATGAATATTAAAAGATATTAATATACCCATTCATATTTAAGAAGAAAAAGTGCTTCGCTGCTTTTGGTCTTTGAAAGAGAATGTTTTCCTGTATTTACTTCAAGTACAATGTAATCACATAACTGCAGCACCTGCTGTCCAGAGTCCTCAGTGTTAGGTGAGATATAGACAAAAGCCTTGGTAAATACCTCGGCTTTTCTGTGCTTCTGTTTTTTACCGGGATATAAAATGAAGCAGCAGCAATTTCTTATCTTCCTAGTAGGATGCTGTGAGTAATAACTAGCAAATGCCTGCAAGGTTCTAAGAACTTTAATCCTATTTGCTGGAGAGGTCAAACTCTTGTGCTTCCAAGAGAAAACAAAGATTTTATAATGAGAAAAAACCAGAGGTTTGTTCCAGTACATACATTAGTCCTAAGGAGAGCCAGTTATCCTTTCAAGCCCATGGCAAATAGTTGTAATGTGTGGTAGATAATTTGATACAACTTTGTGTGAATTAAGATCGAGTAGTTTTTCAAAACCATTTGTTATTTAAACCCACATTTCACTGCAAGGCTATGAATGCCTTTATGTCTTTGCTGCAAGACAATCCAATAGAATAAGCTCAGATCTAAAGGTGCTTCTGCTCTCGGTGGGGTCTCCCTTATTGCCCTGAGAAAGACAACCTGCTCTGTCAAAACACCTTAGAGAACAAGTGGAATGGACACAGAAGTATGGATATACATTAGGCAACCCTCATTCATACACATTATAGTTTTATTTTCTTGTGCTATCCCGTTTTAATTGGGGCAACAAGAAAGGTCCAAGAGGTCATGTGGTAGTGTATCGTAGCTCTGGGAAAGAGACCAATCCTCTTGTGTAACACCATTTACTGACAAAAAAACAGAAGGGAGGTTTTTCATGGAGGTAGAAAGTACAAAGCAACTCAGTACCTGACAGTCAAAAGCTTAACAGGAATGATGTCTGTTGATCGAGAAATGTTGAATAAATAAAGTGCCCCAGTCAGGCAACCTTTGCCCATACACTCAAGCTCAAGAAAATCCCTCCAAGTTAAGCTTCTAATTAATTTAATGTGCTCAAGCTACATAGAAACTACATGAAACCTAATGCGTAAATTAGGTTACATAACTCTTACTTAAAATGTAATATATAATCTCAGCTTCATGAAAACAGATTGGTAAGATGGTAGACAGCATTGTTTCTAGGCATTCACAGCAGTTGTGGCAAACTGGCATCTCATCACTTTGGTTTATTTTAGCTCACATAGAGCCCGTTGGAAATGAAGAGTAAAAAACAGTCTGTAAGCAGTGTATTCTTTTATATTGTTGTCATGTTACATTGTGTCACTTCATCTGATATTAAGAGTTGTCATATCATATTAACACTGTAGGTCAAGGAAATGGTAATGGGATGGGACACACCAGATACAGATACCAGGAGCGAAGTCAGAATTCATTTGCATGTCGTCATTGACTTCATTAGCTGATTGGTATCTCAAAATGATCACAGCAGTTTTCAGAAAAATAGAAATATTTGGCCTAAGTACATGTAGTTTAAGTAGCAGTACTGAGAAGGTAATGAGCAAAGGGAGAGTTAGACTAGGTATTGCAAAAGATGTTAGTTTTAGATACGTGTACATAAATATAGTTTTTAATCTTATGCTCTGAGAGATTTTTAAAAATAATTCTGTCCTTAAGACAGCTTTCCATGTTCAATAACTCTAAGGGCTTTTAGCTTTTCAGCAAAGAGTCTTGTCAGTGGATTCTGTAAAACTAGATGGAAAAGATATTTATGAAAAGAATAATTGTAAATACATCGAGATTTTCAAACCCATTTGACATTTTTTAAATTCTGTTGACAGTCTGGAAAACAAATTTGCTGTATTTAGGTTGTTTGCTGAGTGGTTTGTTTTTGTTTGGTTGGGGTTTTTTTGTTTGGTTTGGGATTTTTTTTCTCTTTTAGGGGACAGTACTCTTAACAAACAATAAGTCTTTATGCATCCATCCCAGAGCCATTATTTCTGAATCATACACCAAAATTTTTTAAATGTCTCTGTTCCCTTCTATGCCATATGTAATGGTGATCATTTTTTGTCCAGAGAATTTAAATCCATTCTCAGCTCTGAGTTGACACTCAAGAACAAGAAGATTCTTGAAACACTTCAGCATGTGCTTTACTTGCAAGAAAAATAGGAGTGTTGAGGTACTTTTAAAAAATAAAACTTCACATAACTTGTAGTTTTAGATATAAGAGTCATCAGTAGAAATAAAATTGTCAAAAAAGGGCCCTATTACATCTGGTTAATATAAAAAAGACTCCAATGTACTACCCTTTTATGAGTTCTAGTCTTAGGGGAAAAAAAAAAAAAACCCAAACAAACGTTAAAGGGTTCTGCATATCTGCTTACATTTCTGGCTTCCAAAAGGATAGGAATTTAGTGATTCTAGAATTCACTGAAGCTACCATGCCCTTCGAGCCATGTTAAATTGAGCTTTTGATAGAGAAACTCTACCATGTCTGTACAATGAATACAATATTTTCAGGACAGGCCAGGCCACTGTACATGACATAATGTCACCAGTTCTCTTAAGAGATTTCTCAAGCAAAAAATATCCAGCGGCAAAGAATAATTGACAACCAGATCTTCTGATAAACTTGACGGAAAGTCAGAAAAGACATTAAGGATACAGGAAGGGGCTATAGATATTCCACACAGATGGAGAACATGTTAGATATGATCTTATTTATACAAGATTTTAGCTATAGCTGACATGCTAGGATGGGGTTACAGAATGAGATTCAGGTTTCTTTAAGCACTTGGTCTGTAGATCTTCTTCCTAAAAATGTTTGATGTTTAGCCAAATTACAGTTTCAAATTTAATGTCAGATGATAGAGCAGTGCATACAACCTTATACACATAAAGTGTCTGGCACTGAAAACCATAATCTTGATTCAGTTCTGTAACTAACCATTAAATAAACAATAAAAGTAATAAGAGAACACTACAGCATTTATCAAAACACTATGTTTCTTTAATTTCTTCTGTAATTTTGAAATTACTTTAACTAAGGGTCACTTGGAAGGTTACTGCAGATGCATAAGATCTTTGGCTGTTAAAATTAGCAGTTATATCAATCCCTCTTTTTTCCCCCAAATCTGAACTGTTATAAGATAGATAATTTTTTTTGCTGTATTAAAATAGAAAATCTCTGAAAACCAACTTCTGTCTAAAACTTTGTTTAGCTACGGTGTAATCTGATATCATCACTTAGACTTGAGACACTAGAAATTTAAGCATACCATGAGATTAATTTAGCCTAGCCACTACCTCTGTAACCTGGGGAGTATTAACAATATTTACCTTAGTGGAGCTCTTCTAATACCTGCTAATCCTGAGAAGCTTTTTTATGCTCACATACAGCGACAATGATAAAGCACACCAGCATGACAAAATTGTCTCCTCGTTAACTCCCTCCTTGTCTAATTGGGGCTCTGTCCCCTGGACTTTGCCTTCCTCATTGGATAATATCCAGTTTGAGCAGAATGAAGCAGACTTCCCATTCCTGAGTTGGCCAAAACATGCGCCTGAAATTGAAGCTTTTGACATTAATTCCTTCTGTCTTATAAAAGTACTGAATTCAAGGTGCCAACCTTCTGAAGGACTCTTTTTGCCTATAAACTGCTGTTAAAAAAACCACAAAAAAAATCTGAAGGAGTGCAGCTGTTACTTACTCTAAATATAAAGATATTTCCATTCAGTTTAACAACCTCTTCAGTGAGTTTAGTGCCTCCCTGCCTCAGCTCTGTAGCCTATAGTGTAGTAGAGAGAAGGCGATCAACGAAACAAAGGAGTGAGGTATGCTGTGCCTGTTTGATATATGGTGGTTTCTTACAGAGTTTGGTACCTGTTGAAGGACAGACTTTCTTTCTTTTTATTATTTTTTGTTTTTAAAATTCATTTTATATAGAATAGAATCATAGAGTCTAAGAATTTTTTAGTTGGAAACAAATCCCTGAGATCATCGAGTCCAGCTGTTGACTCAGCCCTGCAAAGGCCACCACTGAACCATGTCCCTCTTTTCCACATCTACACATCTTTTGAATACCTCCAGGGACGGCAACTCCACCTCTGTCCTGAACAGCCTGTAACAGTGTTTGACAATCCTTTCAGGGAATAAATTTTCATTAATAAACGATCTATATTTCCAATGGGTATAAATGTGTCCTCAGGTGTATTTTAGTTGAGGTTTTTGATTTTCATAGGATTCCAATAGAAATTGAAAGGTTTTCTCACCCTCTTGGAAAGTCACAGTTTTGCAAAACAACCAGATGCTGAAAGATCAGTCCCACTGATGTGGGTGCTTACACACATTTCTTCAGCATGTCTGAGGTGGATCAGGTACAAAAGCAAAACAAAATCACCCACTACATCCCCAAAGCTGTGCTGAGGTGTCTGAGGCAGGATTGTTTTCCATGTTGCTTCAACTGTCGGCTAAATGATTGACAAAAGGATTTATCATCTTTCTTGTGCAAGTTCATCAGTGACTAACAGTCCTCTTGATAATCACTGAAATACTGCACCAAAACAATTTAGCTGTTAATTTGTCAGATCTGAGTATTCTTCTGAGTCATAAGGCAAATTCATTTTATTTGAACTTCAGTTAATAAAATGAGAAGGGAAAAGAGATCCAAGTTGATAAAAGACCTCATTAGTCTATTCATATAACTGTAAATAGAAATTTTTCTCCTTCCATTGTTTAAATCTGTTGTATTACTAGACTTCTTTAATAAGGGAATTTATATTAAAAAAACCTAAAAACCAAAACCAAAATCACCAAACATAACAATTCCAGTTCTGGGAAGTGTATGACTTAGGGCAGAAAGTCTTAGGGTTCTTGGCTACCATATCTGATTTCAGGAGCTACAGATGGAGATCTCTGTTCAGGAAAGCCAGCAGAAGTCAAAGGCACCCTCCCCTCCCCGGGTGATGTTAGCAGGCAGTTTACGAATTCTTCAGTGAGCAGTGATTTGCTTAGCACACTTGGGGTGGATATATACAGCAGCGCTCAAAATGGGCTCATCGCACTGAGCTCTGCTATTTCACAGAAGCAGCAGCAGCTCTGCCCCATGACCTGGCATTTCTCTCCCATCTTGTGTCCCAAGTGCAAGTCCATGCATCATGTTAGTAAATAGAAGTGACCCAGGAGACTCCTAACTTACCTTGTATATATGGACTATCCAATTTGGGCATGTAATTCCTGGTTCTTCATCTCTAGTAATGGGCTTGCCCCTTAAAGGACCAGAGGAGAAACGGATCTTGCAATCACAGGGAGCTGTTGTCTGTGTTACATATCTGAGGCTCAATTAATGGCATGGCGAGTGGTCCTTGCTTTGTCAGACATCCCTGCTCCTCCTGCCCGAGAGCTCTCAGAGATAATTGATTCTGGCACTTCTATTACCACCCAGAAACACAAGGGCATATTTTTACATTCACTCAGGCAATGGTTTGAGGAGAACAGTTTTCCTACAGGATAATTCTTGCCCTACCTACTTGTGACTTCACTGACAATGAGTGCAGACAGGGCACTCTGACAACATGGTGATGAGTGCAACATAGAAGTGGTAGGTTCATAATGCTTTCTGTTGCAACTTTCTTGTTTTTATATGTCTGTCTGTTCTCCATATTCAGTCAAGGAGGCAGTCTTTAAATTAAAGAAATTCCTAATACTCCAGCAACCAGAAAAAATGAATCTATTATTTACCTGATATCTTCTTTTTTTAAATTCTTTCCTTTCTGCAGGTTTTTGCTTGTAACTAAACATGGATGAGAACTAGCTTGTAAGTTATGAAATATCACAGATGTCTCAAAGAAATAAAGACAATTACATATGTGCATTTGTGAGTGGTTTGATCACGAAGTATTTGTGGAATGCAGAGATAAAGCATATACAAAAACTCTCCGTTTGTTATGATTGTTCCTGGTTGCCTTGTCCAGCTGTGTGCTTACACACAGAGAAATGCTTGTGCTATGAGAGTTCAAGAAAGGAGAAAGAATTGGAACAGATGGATTTTCAGGTCTTATGTATAGGTAAATGTTCCAACATGCACCTAATTTTCCTGCCAGTTCCTAAAGACTAAAAACTTATGAATATAAATTTTGATATCAGTGACTTTTCTGTGATGTAGTGAAAGGAAGAACTAATAGCACCATATTTGAACAAGGCAAACTTAAATCAAAAATTATTTTTCAAAGTTGATAGGCCAAATATTCACAAAAATCTTATTAAATTACAACTGAACATATACATGCAGAGAATGAACTGCACATGTGTCCACAAAGACTCACTTATACTCAGTTTCTCCTATTATCTGTAGGCATGAGCCTGTTTGCTCATAAATAATTGAATATGGGTCAAATTTATTGCAGCAGGAACGTGACTATGCTGAGAGATTTAGTCCTTACTAGGATCTGCTGCCCTGTGCCTCTATCTAAACTCCACGTGCACTGCTCCTTCGATGTTTCAGCTTGAGAGGCTGAGTTCAAACTCTTGCAACTCAGATTTATATGAGGGCAGAGGACTGGGAAGAGTTTGACTAGTGGAATGGCTACTGAATCCTCCTCTTCAGCTGCCCAAGTAAGACCGAGAAATAACTAATTTTTTAAAATATATCTGGATGAATCAAGCCCCTTTGGTGCTTCAAGAGCATAAAAGTCACAAGCTGCTGGAAAACATTGGTCCATCTCAGAAAGATGGGCTAAAGTACACTTTCATGTCAGAAGTCTTTCAGTAGAGTTGTTTGAAATGTTTGATGAATAAGACCAGAGGCATACGGAAGATACTCTAAACCATTTGAGTAAGTGCTTCTCTATGACTTGGGCTAACTGTATGAACTTCACTGTTCCCCAGCTGCCTTGGCCTCACAGACTCCTTTGTTTCTGCCTTTTGTCCCTCAGACGGCATGGCAGAAGGAAGTGTTATGGTAACCTCAGTATTTCCAGGAGAAGGAGCCATAATGGGAGCTGTGTATGCAGGGCATGGGCAAAATGCAATGTTGCAAGAAACTTCCTCATTGGGTTTTTTTCTGTCTCCCACAATCCCTGAACTTGGATACCCATACACAAGCCTGCTGAACAGGGATCACATGAAGAAAATAACGCCAAATAGCGAGACATGAGAAAATTAAACGTGTATAGCCACGGAGTTATTGTGTACTTTTTTTTGTGGGTTGATGTATTTTAATATTGAGGGCATTAATGTCTGTTGATATTTAGAGATATTTATGACATGCATTAACAGTAACTCTCCATACTGCCTTTTTGGAAACATGTGAATTCATGTTAATGGCTTGAGTTTGCTAAAAATTTACAGGCAAACACTTACCACTCTAATACACCACTTACTCATTTGTTCTTCATATTTTTTATTTTATGTATATCTCTACCTGAGACCCAGAAATTACTTACTCCATCACCCATGCTGCTTCTCCTACTTAAAGATGTAAATGTGTCCCAATTGTACAAACTATTTAGCATATGCTTAATTTTAAGCAGACGAATACTCCCACTGAGGTAAATGGGACTGCAGCTAAGAGTTAGGCTCACACTTAGATTGCTTATTCAGCGCTAAAAGAAAACACATCCTTGGCTTCCTGAATCCTGCACAGTCCAGGATTGTTTTGTCTCATGAGTTAGTGGTATGTTGTTTTGTAAATCTTCCACTGAACATCATCCTGCCAGGTTCTCTTGCTTCCCTCTTGTTTTCCCGAGGTGTCAAGCATCTATTTTATCTGCTTGCAAGTGTTTTTTCTAATGCAGCTCTGAATAATCATCCCCGGAGTGCCCAGGCCAGCAGTCACCTGCATGAGCATGACATCAGCTGGTGATCCAGGTGTTATCCTCAAACTGCAATGCCTTGCTGTGTGGGTTTTACACAGTGAAGTACAATTTATCAGAACAGTTCTTTTCTCTGCTTTTTGTATTTTTACAACCAGTGGATATTTTGGATGATGGTTTTAAGGACAGGGAGCTCAGCAAAGGTCAGCAATGCAGTCTGTGTATATTTTAATGTTCACAGAATCATGGAATGGTTTGGTTTGAAAGAGACCTGACAAATCATCTAGATTCAATGCCAGTTCCATGGGCATGGACACCTTCCACTAGACCTGGTTGCTCAGAGCCCCATGCAGCCTGGCCTTGAACACTTTCAGGGAAGTGTTCAAGGCATCCACAGCTTCTCTGGGAAAACTGTTCCAGTGCTTCCCAACCCTCACAATAAAGATTTTCTTCATGATATGCAGTCTAAACTTACCCTCTTTCAGTTTGAAGCCATTCCCCCTTGTCCTGTAGCTGCATGCCCTTCTGTGTTCTGCACACAAACACACCTGAAGCCTTGAAAAATGTGGTCAGACAACATAATCCTTATTTTGGGAAACTTGACCCCAAATTGCTTTTTAATTCCTCAGAGACTTACCCTTCATGAAATCTGACTCTTTCAGAGACCTAGAGAGAAGAAATTCTCCTATTGCTCTGAATATTTGTTCTCTGAGGATCAAAGCATTTATACACTGTCTTGTACAACCCTCATAATACAGGAGGATTTCTATAAAAACTGGCCATTTATTCACATTTAAAAATAAAAAATATAATCTGAACATTTGAAAAACTATTTGCCTAACCCCTTTCTTTTCTCCTTTGTACTTTTCAATTCTATTATCTTTACACTTTTTGGAGTAAGGGATTCTCTTTTGTGGTGTTTTTATATGGGACAGATAATAGGTGCTCTCTTTTGAAAGGGAGCTTTCTCTTCCAAAATACATGGGTCTTACCACGAACTCACAACAATTATAGCTGTGCATGCTTTTTATTTCTTTACAGTTTTTCACATGTGCATCCAGAGCGCTATGCAGAGATAATTCTTACTATAATATTCACAAAATTATGTTTCTTAATGCACTTATCTTTTAAAAAAAGTCTTCGGTAAAAGTAAAAATTCATCATCTCTAAGGAAACAACAAGAAAAAAGCCTTCAGAATTTCTTGACCTATTAAAAATAAATATTCATTGAAAAAAGGAGACATCTTGGTGATAATGATAGCAGATAAGGAGGAAGGATTATCAGGTAATATATTAATGTCTGAAAGCTCAGTTCCTGTTTTATTTCTGCAGATAATCTTTTACACCAAATAGTATTTCAGCAATTTTTCATTTTCTTTATGATTGTTTTCCAAAGACTATTAGCAAAATAAAGAAAATAACATTTTTCAAACTGCTCCATGTGTTGAATAGGAATGGAAAACAAACCCAAAAAGGAGCACTTTTTCCTTGTTGGGAAATTCTCCGGCTAAGGCACATTTTTGGAAAGAAAATCTTACTTGGAAAAGCAGTTACCAATTCCTCCAAACAATGTGTCATGGTTCTGGCCACACCAGGGTTAATTTTTGCAACAGCCAGGAGGGGTAGTGCCAGGACCTTGGGGTTATACAATACAACATCTCGCCCTGTGAAAGGGGTACAGTGGGTCAGAGGGTCGTGTTCTTTAGGATTTGCTAGGGAATGGGGTTGGGAAGCTCCAGGTTCCTCATTTGGAGGAACATGCATCGTTTGTTGCTGCTGTACACTCTGCTTTTAGTATTGTTGTCAGTGTTTATCTTCTTATTTCGTTGCTGTTTCTAGTAAATTGTCCTTACTTCAACCCATGATCTTTACCTTTTCGTGCCTCCAATTCTTCTCTCCAGCAGCCACAGAGGGAGGGGAGCAGTGAGAGAGCAGCGCATGGTCTGGGGGGTTTCAGTGGGAACACTAAATTGAGGAATACCATTCCTAAACCATGACATGCTGCACTGAGATCCCACTGCCCAAAGACATTCAGGCAAGCAGAGAAACAGGATAAATGGAGGAAACAAAACATGATTGAAGAAAACCTTTTTTTTTTGTTTTGTTTTGTTGTTTTTTTTACAACTGATGTAACTATTGAAGGGGTTACACTTAAAAAGTATGGATTTCATGACGTCAGGGATGTCAAGAACATTTGAGGCAGAAATTTTTGAAAGTCAAATTGCTTATTGTCATCACACTTCAGTCTAAAAATCAATCTCTCCTCCACTTAATCAATTGACCATGTTTCATTTTAAATATGTGCAGATGGACACAATTCAAATTCACAGTAAGACAAATTGTGTAATAGTAATATGTTCAATATCTGGATAAATGCCTATCTGATGCATGAAAACATCACCTACTGAGTTGTCTGCAGGTTCAAATTTCAGCAGAAAGGCATAAATGTGAGAGTCAATAGTATTGCTTTTTTACTTATGTATATACAAAGTGATCATTCTTTATAACAACAGTGAATATTCCTCATCCCTTTAACACACATCTTCTCTGAAAACCCTCTGCTTAGCTGGTGAAGAATTCAAGGTCTGTATTTATTGCTCAAGATAACCACTTCTTTGCAGCAAATGGATTCTGGGAAAATACCTTATTAGGATTTAACTGTTGGCTACAGGTTGCTCTGAGAAATAAGACGATGTGTATTTTTGAGTACTTCACCTGCCATAAACAACCTTCACATCTGTAGATAAAAACTATTATCTTCGTGCACTTGATTTACAGAGCTATTAGAAGTGGCTCTGTATTTAGCAGAAGCCCTCTTGCAGCACAAGAACCTACTTCACCTGCCTGACATCAATCAGAGGGAGCTAATCATGATCATGACGCCAGTGCAGCCACTCGGAGGATGGTGGTTTGGTCAAACCCTGGGAAGACAAGGGGTTCATGATCACCGCTCTTTATACTCCCACTCCTATCAGTGAAACTCATGTTTTAGCGAAGTATATTCCCTTTTTACATAATAGGTGCTAAAAGTGGAAATGAACTACATTGGAATGATGATTAGCAGCTTGAAGCTCATTCACATAGCATATGACTCCTATTCTTCTTCCTCAGACAAAGGATTTACAGCATCTGATTTATCCACGGGTTGAGGCTTGCAGCTGGGACAGGCACAGCCCACCCACTGAAATCAGTAAGAAAGTAATATGTCAGGTTTGCAGGAACAAACCTTATAAATTGGTTTTTATAGGTGTTCCTTGCCTGATTGTGTTCTCCTCATCCATAACTGACCATAGCTTTGAACTAAACAGACAGGTAAAGGCAAGCACCCCTCATTATAGTCACTAAAATAAATGGTTTAACTGTCCTCACTCACTGACAAAAATCCAAATCAATTGATGGTTTCTTATTCCAGTTCTGTGTGCTACTATATCCCCTGGCAGAAGATAATTTGCCCAGTTGAAAGCCACACTGAACAGTTCTTTCCTGATCAGAAGTGAGTGAACTGTGCCACTCATGGAATATGCAGTGAAATAAATTCCACAAATGGAAGATCTGTACCCAAATAATTTGCCTACTCAACTTCAGGAATGACTGAACACAGAGTAAAATTTTGGAGAATAGTGTAATCTGAAAACAGAGGCTAAAAGCTATCAGAAAATATCAGAATATGTGCTTGAGAAGAAAAAAATTCAAGTGTGAAAAAGATGTGGTTTTCTGATGCATTGATTCTCATTTTTCCTGTCAGCACATTTGTGTTTGCATTCCATGTAGAATGAGTGGTCAAATATTTACCAAAAAATGAATGTTAAAATTGCAAGTGGAACCATTGTGACGAACACTCATGCAAATGTGTTTGTGGTTGAATAGATTGTGCCTTTTTACTGTCAACCATGAAAGCAAAACCCTGTGACTGATTTAATAAATCTCTTCTGGGCATCTAGCTGGAGTTTAACACAGTGAACACAGGATATTTGAGGCTTGCCTTTGTGCACAGAAAAGAAATAATCTCCAAATATATGTGGAAAAAAAAGTAAGTAAACTCATCTATTTGAAGATACTATTATTTGGATGGAAAGAGAAGATAAATTTGTCAGATAAAATATTTATGGAGACTTTTAAAAAATGTTATTTTCATCCTGACCAAAGCACATCATAACTGAACTGTGTACAACTGAGACATAATGAAATGGCTTTCCTTAGATATCCAAAACTTATACAAACTTATTTAATATTTTATTGTCCCAGTATGACATTTCATGAGATCAGACTGACAGCTTTTGACAAAGAACAAACACAGAGCAAAGCAAAAATGCACTAAAGAAATGAAAAATGAGAAGAAGTTCTGAAACCAAGAGCAGTGTAGCTTTCCTTTCAATTGATTTTGTTTGAACACATAGAAAACAAGACAAATATTTAAATGAAGGTGTCAGCCAATGATAATCACATTTCAAAGGAGGATGGTATCTGATCTTAGCAAAGGCTGAAATGAGTTTGTATGTCACCTAAATCAGATCATTCCCTGAGAATAGAAGTAAACCACTGAAAAAAGAAAAAAATTCCCTACTCTATTCCAACAGAACTTTGTAATATGTGTTAAAAAAAAAAAAAAATTAAATTAAATAAAATAATAAAAAAAAATAGAATGAAAAAATAAAGCAAAATAAAATAAAAATAAACCAAAACAAAATAAAATACTGTTTTTTTCCAGTAATGTGATTCTCCATAGCTCTTATATTATTTCTTATTTTCTTGTAGTATTCTATTGGCTGGACATAATGAAGAATTTCTCAGTGCCTACTGACGAACTCTGCTTCAAGTGTGATGAAAACTCAACTTCTTCCGTGGAATCACGGATTCTTAAGTAGATTTTAAAAAATCATTTTTTATATACATAGTTTTAAAAGAGATTCTGATGAGAAAATAACTGAAACCACAATGTGTGGCATCTTCTGCTTTAAGGAAGGAGAAAATTAGTATTATACTAATAGATAAAATGTCACCAGAAAGTTCACCTTTCTTCACAATACTGTAATTAGTATTTCATATACTATAATTTTACTCTTGATGAGATAAGCACTTTCTGAGGAAATTTCAATATCTATATTGCTAGTGCTGGCAAAAAAAGCAATTTAAAATGACAAATTTTAATACTTAATGGAGGTCCAAACCTTTTGATATAGTGGCATGAATATCAAATATTTTAGGTACCTTCAAGGTTTTAGTGACTTTATAGCACTGCAAACAGGCCATGCTCAGCCCTTCCTAATTTATTCTGTTTTCCTAGTTCTTTTTGTCAAAGTCATCCTTCTGCATGGCCCAGCTTGGCAGAAAAACTGTATTTTCCCTGCCATAGTGTGAAAGACTGTCAGTTTTGTTCTGATCTGAAGAAATCTGAGATCACTCAGAGCTCCCTTTCATCAGCAGGTGTCAATTGAGCAGAAAGAAAATGCTCCAGAACACCTTAAAAAATCCAGGGTGCATATTTGTGGAAGAAGTTGCAGCCAAAGACAATATATTTCTTCTTATCTTGTTGGTGTGCAGGGACTTGTGTCTGCAATTTCCAGACATGCTAATTCTGTTCCTAAACACCAGCTTACAAAGGCTGAACCACACCACAAAGCATTTTTAAAGGACTTGGTCTACTTTGGTGTTTTGCAAGGATTAATTAAGTTGTCACAAATGAAAAAAAAAAAAAAAAGAAAAAGGAAAAAAGAGAGACAGAAACTTTTTCACTTTTTTTCCTTTTTTTTTTTTAAAGACATACTGGAGATCAGAAAAGTATTATTACTTCACCTTTGAAAAATCCCCTTAAGGCAGCCAGAAGCCATGAAACCTAATGGGACGGGGTTCTGTTACTGATCAACCCAAACTCACCAAAAGGAAAACAAAAGCCTTCGAATATTTCAATTAAATCTGTTTTAACTTAACCTGAGACAGGCTTCTGGGTTTTATGTCCAAACCAGGTGGAGCTAGATGCTTTTTGACTAAGAGTATTATGAAATTTGCCATTGGTTCAAAGCCAAAACTCAAAGGGAACAGGTGTTGACCTACATGGCTCAAAGGCAAAATACATTCTTGCTTTGTCACGATGAAGATAAATTCCCAAATTTTTCTCCATTGGAGTGGTAAATCTTTGGTCTCATGAAACACAAAACAGAGAGAGAGAGAGAATTGACACTTTCCCGCTGGCTAGGCATATCAGCTGTATTGTCAATGGAAAATGCAATTTTGGACTCTTAAATTCACTCGAGCAACAGCTTCCACCCTCAGTAGGAGGCACTGCGTGACAAAGAGCTTCCCTAAGGAGGTGCGTGGGGACAACTGTTCCTGTTTTGCTCTGAAAACAGGACACTGCTCCCACTGCTGCAGAACAAGCACCTTTACTTTCCATGTGAGCCTTTGTAAGGTTGCAGGTGCCCAGCAGTGGGGGGTGAGGGGGCAATGCCTCAGGGACAGACAGTGATAAAACCCAAAATTGGGCAAATCTGTGCTGCTTTTGCGCTGCAGTGCTGACACAGTGAATCCTAAAACCTTTGTGCCAAAAACCTTGTTGCTAGTGTAGCCAAGAGGAAGTCCTTCTGTTAGTTTCAGTGAAACCAGCATGTGCTGGTTTGCTCAGTTCACCCAAAAATAAGTTATAGTAATGTGGAGAGTAAAGCTTCCTGCCCCAGGTTGTAAAACTCAGATAATAATGTTACATAAAACTTGAACAAGTTAAGTGACAATTTGAGCGGACCTAACCTTCATAATGTTTTTTTCTAAGAGAAATTGCATATGATAAGGAAACTGACATCAAGGACTATAAAAATGCCCCCCTACAGAAATCACTAATTTAAAAAATTGCCAGTATAATTAACAGAAAACAAAATGGAGACACATTTTCTTTTTAGGTATTAAATGTCCCAGGAACTCTATGTCCTTGCAAATGCTTAGGAAACAGCTTCAAGCCTAGAGCAGGAAATTAGTCATCATGCTTGGCTAAAACTGATCCACATGTCTAGCCAGAAATGTTATTGCAAAAATTAGTTTTAGAGCAATTTAAATTCTTTGTGAGTTCATGAAATATTTTATGAACACAAATGATAAAGAAGTAGCCATTTCAGAGGCATTTATTTTAGTTTAGGATTAAAAGAAAAAAGGCAAGTTATATTTATTTTAAAAGAAACAAGTAAAGGGTCCAAAATAGCCTCAAAACCACAATGCCTATGATTAATCAGATACTAAATTGCTAGGTTGTCTTCGCTCATCAAAACAAACAGCCACTCTTCAAACCTCAGTAAAGAACTTTGTAACAATATTCCCCTAGGGAATGGCATGAACTTGTGTCAGGGGAGGTTTAAGTCAGGTATTTGGAGATGGTTGTTCACTCAGAGGGAGGTTGGGCCCTGGAACAGGCTGCCCAGGGAAGTGGTCACAGCACCAGCCTGACAGAATTCCAGAAGCATTTGGAAGATGCTCTCAGGCACACAGTCTGACTCTTGAGGTTGTCCTGTGCAGGGCCAGGAGTTGGACTTGATGATCCCTGTGGGTCCCATTCAACTCAAGAAATTGTGTGATTCTATGAAAAATAATTCTTAACGAATGGATGTAAAAAAAGGAGAAGTTATTGACAAATCTTTCCCCAAAGCTCTTAAATCACCAACGGTGTCACAGATATCCCTGGAGAAAAGCTCTGCCATTAGGAGATGTTAATTTTTGTCTATTAAAACCCTAGTGTAGACAGAGCATTTTTACTCGCCTTAGGAGAATAATAAATTTTCCAGAGGTCAGAAATTATTAATCTGTTCAAATAAAAATGTTCTGTAGGAATGTGTCGATGTTTGCACAAGTATCTTTGCTCTGAGTTTAAGTCCCCCAGCAGCCTAAATGCTCCAGCAGTCGCCTGTAAAATTCTGTTGCAGGGCAAACTCAAGTTATATTGGTTCACACCTTTGTTGAAAGGTACCAATAGGGTCCCAGACCATCAGGAATTGCTGTTTAGGAGCATTTCTCTTGGTCTGCCAGTCAGAGTTGCTCAGAAAGATGAGGCGTGCAGAGGAATTTCTATTTAACAGTCATTTCACTGAGTTTGCCTGTTAGTAGTAGATTGTCCAAGTCCAGCCTAAGGAGAGAATCAACATTTTAAAAAACATTTTTGCCTCTTGCTGCGGGAAACAAAAGTAACCACTGCTGATCCTCCTCTGAAAGGTGCACAAGGTGAAAGTAATTACAAATAGAGTAATTTCTCAGTAACTAAATACATACTCTACATCAACATTTCAGACAAAATTTTTCTATAAGAGAGTGTTGGATTAAAATACTTTCCACATCTTTACTTCTTCCATATTTTAACATCATTGGATGGAATCAGCATTTGAAATCAGTCCTAGCCCTGATGGCTTGCTTGCCTGTGACCAGCATGTGACCCAGCAGTTCAGGGTCCAGGGATAATTGTTGAAAGAAACGTAAAATGACTTACTCGGGAGAATACCTCAGCATTTTGGAAGCCTTGACATTGTCCAGGCAGGTCCAATTTTAAATTGTTTATCAGTGGATCCAGCCATGCACTGCTTGCCGGTTGCCTACGTGAGAAAGTTTTCTTTCTTAATTACATAATTCCATGTATACAGTGCGTTGTCCTGGCTGTATTTAATAGAGCAAAAGAGTCCCCTCAGTGGGCACATAGTTGTCTGGGACATGTTCAGAGTAAAGGTGGTGTAAAACAGCACTGTATATAGATAGAAAAGGATTGTGTCTCTCCACAGCAGTGCAAAGAATCTAAGAAAAATCTTATTAAACAGATGTGAAATAGTAAAAATATCCTGGGCTGTGGACAGTGTAGGGTAGGAAGGCTGTTGGGCTGCAGGAGACAGTGTTCCTGGATGACTCTCCTGGGAGATGTGTGGGGGAAAGGGGAGATGTGACAGAGCAGAGTAGGAGACTGTCTCTTCAGGACTGTGAGGTGAAGGAGAGAGAGAAGAGGGGAAGGAAGAACACCAAATAGAAGCCCAGCCCAGCCTGTACACCTCCCACTACAGCCTTAATACAGAAATAGGCATATATAAAATGTTCCCAACTGCTGTCCTCTGGGAAGCAAGCTCTTGTCTTTCCTTGCTTTCATTACATTGAAACTTGAGGAGAGAAGTATTTGCAAGGGCTGAGCCCCCTGGCTGATCTTAAGAGAAGCTACAAACACATAGCCCGTCCTTCAGATGCTAAAAGCTGCTCTCAGATTGGAGTCACAAAGACAGAAGTTCAGGAGCAGCAAAACTTCCCTTTCACAATGATAAGTGGGTGTAAATTGTTAATTTAGTCTTGGTTTATTTCTTTTTTCATTGATGCAAGTCCACCTATAATCATGACCATACTACAGATACATATATGTAAGTGCACTCTGTATAGAAACATGTGGCATCCTAAATACATAAAAAAATTGCATCCTGTTACCACTGGAGAACTGCACATCCCTGTTTTGTGTGAATATTGTCTGTGCATAGGACATGCATAAACTTGCACTGTTACTTTTACATTAAAAAAATCATAATAAGATGACAAAAAGGAAAAAATTGCTAAGACATAATTTTAGTAACTTCTTGACAAGCACTTAATGTCTTCCAGTCAAGCAAGAACAGAAAATATGTTAGTTGCTTTTCAAACTCTTATTCCAATAAAAAGTAATTATAGTGATTAATTGCATAATGATTACTGTAATCACAGCCTATTCTTAGTTGATTAAGAAAGACAGAAGCAGCTCACAGAAAGCTTTCCACTAAAACTATTTATGTTTATTTTATTTGTCTTTTGCTAATTTTCTTATCCGAACCCATGAGTGGCAATATTTCAAAGACAGCCTTGCCAGTTGCTTTGAGACTAATCCACAGTCCATCAATTGAAACTCCATTTAAGAGACTGACAAATGTGTTAAGTGTTATTATAAAGGCAAGAAATTCTTTTACTTGAACTATTACTGTTTTTTCTGTTGCTATTACAGTTTTTCCTGCTTTTAATTGAGTACTTCTGCCTCATTAGAATATTTTGAAAGAATTTCCATGTACTTTTAAATACATATAAAAATTTTAGCATAATGCATATATTGAGAAGGTATATGAGCTCTCTGAAGAGATGATAATGGGGTGAATAGATATGGGACTTCATTTTGGGGGTATGGAAGTCTTGGATGCTGGTGAAAACCATCACATTTGTATCAGTTTCGGTGGAGTTGTCATAAGCGACAACATTTAAGACTCTGCCCTGTCATGCTGTTCCTCCTCACAGTCCATTGGGACATTGCCTTTTATTAATTTGGTGCGCAATGGGATCAGATACTGCTGTGACAGTCAGCATCACAAAACTCAAAATAGAGAGGCTGAGTGATGGACAGAGATCTCAAAATATTGCCTGCTTTTGACTTTTGTAGGTAAATTGAGAGAAGAAAGCAGCTAATACTCAAGGCAGGTGCTATAAAGCCTGTAACTGCAAAAAGACTCAGTAATACCTAGGTCCCATCCATGAGCTTGGTGCTGCTGCTCACATACTCCTGCATGTGAGACTTCTTTGGGCACAGAAATACACAGTGGGGATGAGTTCGAATGGTAAGTGGCTGAAGTGCCTGCAAATATTTGTGACAAGTATAACACAAAGTCCGGAGATGCCAAACAAATAGAGAAGAAGCTGTGATACAAGAGGACCATACTGCCTCAAGGGGAGTCAGCTCATCCCTGACTACATGAACCTGACTCTGTGGAAACCCTGCTGAGCTCAGGTGCAGCACCAGCAACACGGCAAGATCCCCTGTGAGACTGACCCAAGATGCTCTCCTAATACCATATTAGTCTACAACAGCCTCAGAGTGAGCTCACCTCTCCTCAGTCACATCCCAACCCTTCAGCCAACAGCGCCAGCCAGCCTTTTCATGACGACCCAAGTTCAAGACAAGCCAGCAGACTTCAGCCAACTTTTGGTTCGTTGACTGCAAACAAGATGCTAAAGGCACTCAGATAAATGTCAATGCACACGGTAGCTGTTGCAGAGGGAAAACACTTTCCTCTGTATAATTCCTCCACCTGGTGGCCAGGTCAGGGAGTTGGCTAGTCCAGATGCTGGACGCAGGGCAAACCAGTTCCCAGCTCATCATTCCCTTCCTGCTTAAGATGCTATTTAGGCTGAGCAGCCAGATAAACTCGAACTCACATGGGCACCGACCTTTTGCTTTCTGGAACTGGACAGGCAGCCCCTAGTTGGTCAAAGAGGTGCTTTACTGGTAAAGAGTGTCATAATCTTCCAGAAATTTTTTATCTTTTGTTTTTCCTCCTCAGCCCTGAAAATAATAACTTTCTTCAAAAGTGAAACCATTTGCAGAATGGGACCAATTGTGAAAAATACTGCATTTCGATTTAAAAGAAAATATATCGTGGTTTAAAATTGTCAAAATGCCCTGTTTTGACATTTGGAAATGAAAATAAAAGAAAGTTTGAAAGGTCACTATCAAAACAAAGTGATTCCAAATTTCTAACTGATTTATTAACTCAATTTCTTTGAAAGAGTTCTTTCATTATTGTTTGGCTGCTCCCCCCCCCGCCCCCCCAATTTTCCTCTTTTTTTGGTTTTTTTTTTCTATCCTCCTTATTCCTGAGATATTTGGTACTGGGATATCTGTAAGGCGGTGAGATATTTAGACATCCTGTAGACTTTTCAAATACACCAGTATGCATAACTGCTTTCATAACTAATGAGAACAAGAAGCTTCTTTACATCCCACATCTCTAAATCTTGAAAGTACTTGCAAAATGGAAGACCTGCTTTCCACCTGGCACTCATGTGTATACTCCATCACACTGTTTTATGGTCCTCTCAAGTTAAAAGACATGCAATTATCACTACTGCTTTTTATTATAAATTCATACATGCATTAGAGGTGCATTTCTCTCTGTCTCACTATTTTTTCCTTTGGCTGTAGCTTTTTGGTTTGTTCTCTATTGCTTACTACTCCTCTCAATATGTTCTTTGCAGTGAGGATATATTGAACCTGTCAAGTTTATTTAAAGAAAAGTTAAACTGGGGAAAAATCAGGAGTATGTTGCCTAGACAGGGATGGTAAGGTATTCAAGACGAGGCCTTGCTCCACTTAGCAGACTACAAATCCTCCAGATGTCGAGGGAAGCACAGAAAAGCAGATGATAAATGGCAAGCGAGAAACTGTACATTGATAAATGGGACTGCAAAGAAAGAATATATCTCCAGCAAATCCTTCATTGTTGCCTGCAACTGAGTTGAATTGCAGAGTGCTATTTTTATAATCAAACCTGCCAGTAATCAGTCAATGGGAGGCATGGTCCTACATGTGTATGAGCCTACAAAGTGAAAGGGAATTGTAACAGAGAACAGGGAAAGTAATCAGGTTGTTTCTGTCCCTCAACAGATGCCCATGTTTCTCATCAGCTGTGGACTGAGTGTCCTTCAGGGAAGGAACAGGAATGATAAACCCTGAGAGGAGAACAATCAAAGAAAAGGTATGTGGAGAACTCAAATACAGCCGCCTGTTGTCTTATAAAATGTAATTGAAGAAATGAATCAAAGGCTTTTCCTTCTCTATAATTATATGATCTTTGTTGTTCCTTGGTGTGTGGTGTCTTGAAGGAAGTACTCATGCCATAGTTGGGCTAAAGACATGTTACATGCATTTACTGGGTTCTCTTGCACATCCCTTATTGAGCCTTCTCTATTCATTTGGTCCCCAGCCGCAGTAACATTTGAATGTTTAAGAGGAAGAAGGGCAGAGAGGTGATCATGAGATAATCTATCTTGCTTGGATTTTTCATGGGTTTTTGAAGGAAATCCATTATTTAGAGCTAAAATCTTAGGAGAAGGACAGATTCAGGCTTTCGACTGCAGGAACTCTTTAAATGGCCCCAGAGTACAGCCTGAATCCAAATTAGTAACTTTGGTTTCTTATGCAGAGACAGAAATCTGATCTCAGCTCACTCCTCTTACACAGTTGGTTTGAGTATAACTTTGTTTTTCATGAGTATGATTTTTGAGTCACAACCCCTGCATTTGGATGCACCCCGCAAAACAGGCAGGTTATGGAGTTCCAGAAGTACTTTGTAATGGTGTATCTTAGAATCTTTGCAAGGGAAGGGTCATTTTGGTACAGGTGCATTTATAACAATGTATTGTCACTTGTGTGGCTGAAGGCCTTCATCTGTATGGGAGAGTTAAATGAGTTCAGCCAGAACATACAGACAGCTTTATTCTACTGTTTATAGATCTTTCAGCCCAACTGAATCCATCCAACACAGAGGCTCCTGGGCCCTGCTAATAACTGGACAGGGATTACACGAGAATCTCAGGTGCTGTAGAACTAAGGCAATAACATTAGGGAGCATAAACCACAAACCCAAAGTCAGTGGAAAGATTTAAATGAGCTCCATTGTCACTGCTGTACAGCAGGATAAGAATCAAAAAGGAACAAAAAATAGACATCTCTTTCTATCTACACATGTTTGCACGTTATATCGATATTTATATATAGATGTAGGAGACACATTTCATAATAGGGTACCTTGAGGTCTTAAAAATTGAATGATAGGGTTTCTTGTTTGTAATCCAGCTACTGAAAGAACTTCAACTTGCCATACAAAATATCCTTCCTTTCTTTTCCAATTCAATTTTAAATACCTTCAGGAAGTTTAAAGTCACATATAGTATGCAAATTATCCATACTCTGAAACATCACATTGATTTACATTGTAATTGTTCCATTACTGACAATAATGGAAGCTGCATGTCCAAGAGTACTTATTAGGCAGGAACTCTGCAAAATGGGCTGACATTGTTTTGCTTTTGTAGCAGTTATTACAATGTGAATGGGAGAATCATAACGCACCAGCCATATTGCAAGATATTGAAAAGCATTCTGGAGACCATCTTATTTCTCAGACGTATACTGTAAAGAAAAAACCCACCAAAATTTAAAAAAAACCAAAAAACCCCTCCCCATCTATTTGGGACTTGATGAATACAGCTACAAATACAACAGCAAATATAAAAAATACTAGTGATAGGGTCCATGCCATGAAAATTCATACTTAATATCAGCAAAGTTATGAAAAATAATGATGGGGGAAAGCTTGCATATATTCTAGGTCTAACTAGTTCTGGCAGTGCTGCCTACATTAATCTGTGACAAAATGATGGAATGGAGGATTTTTATACTTTCTCTCTTCACTCTTTTTTGGACAATTTTTCTCCCTCCCTTACCCTTAGTGAATGTAAGTGAGCTCTGTAACTTTAGAATATAGAGCTCTATAACTTTAAGGATGGACTGAAAATAGACCCTGTTTTTGGCACCCATTATGGGTATAGAATCTCAAATCAAGATAGAAATGAAAAATGAGATCATAAGAAACAGCAAAGATACACATTTGATTTATGAATTTGTCAATACAGATCGAAGGAAAAGATTTTAAATTAAGTATCAACAGTACGTGTACTCAAGGAAAAGCAGAAGCAAACATACAATAATCCAATGCCACTTGCTTTAATTTGATATGTTTGATGCTAATTATTAAAGGTATGCAAAAATTAATAGCGTTTTTATTATGTTCTCCTGAGGTTTGTAGTCATGGCAGTTATATTGGAGGGTCGGGTGCAAATAAATAAAGCTCAAATATCTTTGTTTCTGCCTCCAGGCACAATGGCATAAGAAATTTGACCTTTGGATGACAACTCTGAAACCTCTAAGAATGGTGACTCAAATATTGAGTTCATTGTAGTCTCAGAACATTCCTTGGACTTCTGTGTGTCTCAAAGATTCATAGTTAATATTTGTGTGTAAGGTGAAGTGGTTATTTCCATAGAATTGTGGAACAGGATAATTTAAGGTGGGAAAGACCCTTAAGATCATTGAATCCAACCATTGACTGAGCATTCCCGTCTGACTTGGTATCATCTGCAAACATATTAAGGGTGTACTTGATCTCCTCATCCAGGTCATTGATGAAGATATAAATGAGGCTGACTTCAATACTGAGCCCTGGAGATCACCGCTTGGGATCAGCCACCACCAAGAATTATCTCCCTTTACCATTTAAAAATGTCTAAAAATAAAAAGTATAAATCTGTAGCCAGGTAGACTATAACCCCACACTAACAATTCATGTCAGACCTCTGTCACATAGGTAAAAATGCTTAAATGGTATAGATGTTTTTTTCAGCATTCATTTTTGACCAGGATTATACCCTGACGAAAAAAGGTCCTGCTCATAGAAGAGGAAAGCAACTTCTGCAATTTATGGTGTAGGAAAGGGTTTGCCTGGGATATTTGGGCTATGAATGTGTAGCATCATTCTATGTATTTAAATTTCTTTATAAATTAACCATGGACTTTGCTGGGAATTTTCTGCTGTATGGTAACATTGGGCATTTTTTTTCTATCCTTTTTGTTTCTCTTTCTTTTGTAGAGTGGGATCCCCGCAGGATATGATCCTCAGCAGAAAATCTGAATTGAGGAAAGAAAGCAAAGATGATTTCCTATAGAATTTGCAAGAATGCAGATTTTTTTTTTTTCAAATGTCCATGTGCTTCACAAAATCTTCTATTTATTTTTGCCTTAGGTAGTGATAATTCATTACAAATGTATGTGATGATAAGAGAAATTAGTTTGAAAGGAAGAGGCCTCTCAGAGTCACTCCTGCCTCTTGCTGCATTTGTTTGTGTTTATGTAAGCAAAAAAAAGGCATGCATTATCTTTTTATGAGCCTTGCGATTTATTCTGTTTTGTTGTCAGACCTTTGGGAATGCATTCTATAAACTTTATTGAGACAAGATATCTAGAGGCGTTTGCATATTTGTGAGCTCAGCACAATATTACTTTTTAATGCACTTTTGACTTTGCATGGAGAAAATGGAGTAAGAAAATGTAAAACAAATATATTTCAGGTGGCTTCATTTTTATTACCTGCTTTTTGTTTCCTTAGGTTAAAAGCAAGTAAAGATTCAATCATTTAAATTTAATAAATGCTAGATCTACTAGCTTAATTTCTGACTCTTTCTGTGGCTAAAAATTAAAACTACCAATCAAGGTTCCAATTAAAAAATCTATTAAGGACAGTGGTAACTGAAAGATGCATTTAAATGTATTCTGGTATGGTTCTTGAATTGGGCTCCCTGATATGTGTCTGTTTTCAATAAAAAGACTTGTACAGATTTTGCTGTGGTTTTAATTCTCTGTGTTCTTCCTGGTATTGACTGAAATTGGCATGAGAACGTGTGCAGTACTGTGCTCAGCACTGCAAGGGTATTCACGTGCTGATGCAAGTCCAGCAGTAGGCCTGTGAAGGTAGTCAAAGGCTCAAGAATATGTGATGCATAAGCAATCAGATGCTGAAAGAGCTGCTTTTGGACAGCTCAAGAGAGAGAAATTGAAGTGTAATCTTATTGTGGTCTTCAGCTACCTAATGGAAGGATTTAGAGAAGTTGTGTATGGGACCTTCTCAGAAGCGTGCGGAAGAAAAGCGGGTGAAGCAGAAAGGAAAATCTTTTCACTGAGAAGGTAGACAAACACTGGAAAAAGTACCCAAAGAAGTCTGTCAAGTCCCCTTAATTGATGGAAATTTAAATGTATTTTTTTAAAACAGATCTTAAATTATCTGTACACATTTTATTTCAAATTATTTACATGGGTGGTTTATCACTGTCAGAAGAACAGGTTTAGATATTAAACACAATTAAATATGTATTTGTTTTATTTCCATTCTTTGCAGTTCCATCTGTGCTGACATCTCAGAACCCCCCAAGGACATCAGGGATTCAAATATGAGAAACATTTACCCTTTCTTGTTTATTTTAAAATGCAATATTGGGATACCACAATGAAGTCAAAGACCCACTGGCTCTCACCTTTCTTTTACCCCTTCAGCTAATTTTTTTGTCATGATTTGTGCCTTCTTTTTACCTGAATTGTCGATTAGTAAATTAGAATTCATGAGCACTCAAGGGAAAAAAAACACATTAGACAGTATTTCTGGAAAATTTACTTCTACCATACAGAAGCACTTCTGATAGAATCTGGAGAATGAAACTCCCTTTGGAAAGGTTTCTGAGTTGTTATATTTTCCTTCCCTGATAAAACACTTGATTTTGAAATAACATCCTCACTGACAACTTGGGTAAGTGACACAAAGCATCCTCTCTTCCTCGTGGTGTAGAGGTTTCTCTGAACAATTTCTGTCCCTTTGAACAGAAATACAAAAATATAATTTTTATTTGCTTTATGTTCTAAAAGAACATAGTGATTTTCATGTTCTCTCTCTCTCTAACCAAGAAAGGCTATATTTGTCCGCACTGGCACTCTTCTGTTTCCTCAGTTTCCCCATTTAACAGATGGGTGTTCCCATCGTTGGGCTATTCGAACACGCTGTGACACAAGATGTGCACCTGTTGCAATCTTGTTTCATTATGCACACAGAGAAAATTAAAATAAAAATAAAAAAGTAAAAAGAAGCAGTTTCTCCATTTAGACACTAATTCAGCAGTGCATACATCATCATTATTCAAGAAAACGTGCCATGAACGTGTTGATGGATGTGCTTAGGTGTTATGTTGAATTAGGGACTTAATGACGAAAGACAAGCAGTAGAGCTGAACAGTTCATATTTGGAGAACCATGCCCCCACGGAGCTCAAATGTTAATGACAATCATACACTGCATCATGGTGAAAAAAATAAAGATAAATAGATTTTGAGGAAACTGCAATATATGTTGTAACATTACAAATACTCACAGTCCCTAGAAGGGTTCAGACTTTGCTATGAATATTAAAATTTCTGAGTTTTGTTGAAAGTAGAAACAATATGAGTGAAGCAATAACATACTAGAACTTGGTGCCAGAGGAGGTTGTGGAGACACAGAGTATCAGGAAGTTCAAAAAGGATTAGAGAAATTAGGCAGACAAATTAGACGAGACAAATTAGATATTAAATGAGCAAAGTCAATACTACACTATTGAGTGACTGACAAAACAAATAAGAAAGCCTTAGTCTAGAGGGACTTTGATGAACTGTAAGGTTGAATGAGCAGAAACTTCATGGAGTTTGGCAAGGAGAAGAGCAGTGTCCTGCACATGAGCAGAATAAAATCATTTATCATTACAGCTGTTAACAGAGAGACTGAAATAGGAGTTCTGCTGAAAAGGACCTGAGAGCAGTGGGTGGATGCTGTATCTAGCAGGAGCCAGGGGCATTCTCACTCTGAAGAAGGCATGGTCCATGTTTGTATAAAGTATGAGGAGCACAGCCAGGAGACTGAGAGTGGATGTAATTCTCCCCAGTGCAGATGAAGCTACACCTGGAAGAGTGCTCCGTCTTGGACCTCTCAAATTCAGGATATAAGTCACTAAAACAGAGGTAGAAAAGAGTGACGAGTGTGATTGAGGCCCTGGAGTACAGAAAGCAGAGAGACAGAGGAAGATGGGGATGTTTAATGTGATTAAGGTGAGTGAAAGAAGAAGTCTAATGACACCCTAGAATTGCTTTGAGACCAGTGACAAAGATTATGGGGTCCAATTCTTATTAGTGGCAGATGCTAAATCAAAGCGGAATGGACACAATCTGGGGCTTGGGGGACAAGATATTGAAAAGATCTTTCTCTCTGAGAGGATCACATAACACTGGAACAGGAGGAAGAATCTCCATCCTTGGAGGTTTTCCATATTTTGTTAAACAACTGTTGCTGACCTGATTTAGCTTTAGCAGCATTCATGCTCTGAGCAGAGGTTTTGCTAGATCCAGGGCTCTCTTCCATCCACAGGTTTTGTGGGGTTTTTTTTGTTTGTTTTGTTGGTTGGTTTTGAGGGTTTTTTTGCTGTGGTTTTGGGTTTTTGTTGGTGGGGGTGTTGTTTCATTTTGTTTTTTTCCTTTTTAATGACATGGACAACAGAATGGTTTAAACAGATATGAAAGGGAATATGGAGGTGTGTACCTCTAATATTCCTAATACAATAACTTTGGAAAAAGTCACCTTCATTTAAGGATTAGACTTGCATATCCTCCCTAAACAGCCTTTCACTCTGCTACTTTCAGAGAAAGAATAAGTGTTGGAAATATTGGCGGGATATTTTTGTGTTTTAAGAAGACAATTAATAGATGATGTCTCTCTTCACACATCCTCTCTTCCAAGCATATTGTTATCTTAAAAGTTATTCTTCTACTCTTTACTTTGCCCTCTGACAGGTAAAGGAAAATGAAATCTGTAGCATTTGCCAGTAGCAACATTTAACTCAGGACTAATGACACGATATAGGAAAAGACATCACCATATCATGTGGCTCTTCCTTGTCGACTGATGTGTCCCCTTACAGGGTATTGATGTAACACTATAAGTAACAAAAACTCAGCTTCTTGGTGGAAAATAATAGCCTCACAAGCATAGCATAAAGGAAATATATTTTCAAAGGTCCTCAAGAAAGTCAGGATATGGAGAACTCATGAAATTATCTATAATACCACCCAGTCATATAACCAACTACCCTATTTCAACCATTAGAAGCAAAAATATCTGTGTGTATCTTCTCTTTAAAGAGTCCACAATCAGTATGAGCAGGAAAAAACTCATGGTTTAGAGGTAATTTTTTGATTTGGTTTGTTTTTAGGCAAAGGAATATAGCTGGAAAAATCAAGTTGTTCAGGCTTACAAACTTTAGGGCACTACATCAACATCAAATGAGTATCCTTAGATGGTCCCAGACACAACCTACAAGAGAGCTACAAAAGAACCTAAAGATTTTTGCTTTGACTCTAGATGTGATGGCAGCAGTCTTGGAAAACTCAGGGGATTTTCCCAATGATGCATTTGCTGTATAACATTGATTTTCAGCAGACATATCCTCTCTGTCCATTATTCTCCTTCCCTCTCCTCTTGAAGTATCTTCATGATCCCTTCTTGCTGAGCTGGAACCCCATGCAAAAGCAGTGCATCAGTAAAAAACCGGATGGAGCTTTATGTACTGTTTACACAATAAAAATGATTCCATTCCACAAGTAAATCACCCTTAAAATGGAGACTCAATGCACTATCAAGCAATGCTAGCCCAGTACTCTGAGTGTGCAGGTATAATGCTACCAGTGTGATTGCCCAGGGAATACAAATGCATTAACAACTAATAGGATTATTGACCTCATGTCATAGAAATGAAATATTTTCAATTTTGAAACTCTGCTCTAATTGTCATAATTAAGAACTCCTTCTCTCCTTCCTTGACTTTCTTCAGGGAGTAGATGTATGTAATGAGAAAGACGTACACAAATTCTTCATAATGCTGGCTGGGTCCAGATAAGAATATAGCAAGTTGACAACTGATATTTACACTATATTTTTGAGACTATTTCATGCACAGTGATTAGTTCACTAGTATATTCTTTTCATATACGAAAACAAGTTTAAGAAGTTCCTTTCCTTCTTTTTCTGGGTAATGTGTCTGTCCTCACATCAGTACTCATTACCCTCCACTTTTGCACTGAGAAAAATATCTGTAGATCTCACAAGGTAATGTGGGCCAGAGAAAGGATTCATGTAATGGAAAACATTATTTTTATGCTTTTGAATTTCATTCTGACTTTACTCATTTCAGTTTTATTTGCTAGACCTGTTTTAAAAGGTTTAAAATCATTTAAAAAAATTACTTGTTTGTTTCTTCCTTGGTTGCTTAACAGAAATTCCTTATTCTTTTACCTCATATACCAATATTAGCCCATCCTTTAGCTACTGGGTTCTTCATTGGCAAATAACAACTGTGTCCTTTCAAGGAGTGTATTCATCATTGGTCAGCATTTCCCTGGGGAAACTGACTTCCCATAGTGTGGATGGATTTACTCTTTCCTGAGTAAAAAGCTGGTTGGACGGCTGGGCCCAGAGAGCAGTGGAGAATGGAACTGATTCCAATTGGTGACTGGTCTCAGGTGGCTCAGTGTTTGGGCTAGCCCTGTTTAACATCTTCATGGGTGACCTGGATGAGGGGATCAAGGGCACCCTAAGCCAGTTCACAGATGACACCAAGCTGGGCAGGAGTGTTGATCTGCTGAAGCATAGGAAGAGCCCAAAACAGGATCTGGACAGGCTAGGTTGATGGGACAAAGCCAATTGTATGAGGGTAAACAAGGCCAAACGCCAGGTCCAGCACTTGGCTCATTAGAACCCTGGGAAGTGATCATTCCCCCCGTTCTTGGCCCTGGTGAGGTGGCACCTTGAGTCCTGTATTCGCTTTTTGGCCCCTCACTACAAGAAATACATTGAGGTGTTGGAGTGTGTCCAGAGAAGGGCATTGGAGCTGGGGAAACCTCTGGAGCACAAGTCAGATTAGGAGCTGCCGAGGGAGCTGGAGGTGTTTAGCCAGGAGAAAAGGAGGCTCAGGGGGCAACTCTTTGCCTTCTACAACTGCTTGAAAGGATATTGAATGATGGGGGTTTCAGTGTCTCCTCTCAGGTACAAAGTGACAGGATGAGAGGAAATGGCGTCATGGTTTGCCAGCACTCAGCTAGTTAGATATTAAGAAAAATTTCTTCACAGAAAGGGTTGTTAAGCACTGGAATAGGCTGCTGAGGGAAGTGGTGGAGTCACCATCTGTGGAAGTAGTCCAAAAGCATGTGTATATAGCCCTTGAAGACATGGCTTGGGAACATGAGAATGGGGCTTGGTTGAGGGTTGCACTTGACGATCTAAAGGTCTTTTCCAATCTTAAAAATTCTATGATGTTCCAAAGTGCCAATTTAGATTTCCTTTCAGCCAGGTTTAGAGCTGACTTCAGAAATTCCTCCTGTGTTGTACAGGGACTGGCTTTGGCTGGGAGATGTCCTGTAGGACCCAAGGAAAAGACTCATTTTGTGGTTGGCTTTTTAACTGCAGGGATGCTGTTCTATATGATGCAGTGGAAAGAGCTGATACATTTGTCACCTTGTTTTTCCATGCAACTACAGGATTTATACGGTCATAAAATTCCTGAACATGTCACAAATTCACAATCCACAATTTCACAACTGTGGATGGAAAGCAGATTTAGAAGGGTGTTCCCTCCTGCCTATTTCCCTGAAAGTAATGGATGAGGGAAGGAGAACTTGCCCATTTGAAATAAAAGGGCAAGAGAAGTGAGAATGGGATGGAAAGAAGCTCCTTTCCTCCATTTCAGAAATCATAGGATTGTAGAATGATAACATTATTCCAGAGTAGTCCCACAACTAAAAAAAAATCTTTTACTTTATATCACCTTCAGTCTTAATCAGGACATAAGTACCATTTTATGGTTATTGTCACACACTGACTCTTTCCATTGCCCCAAAGATTTTTTAAGCCAAAAATGTGTTGTTCAGATGCAGAAGAGTATGACTGAAGAAAGCTAGACCCCTGTTGTGGGGATGATATGGACATAAAATCCTGTCCAGCTATAAATATCTAGTACATTTCTCACTCCTTAAGAAGGCAGCAGCAGATATACTTGCGTTGGGGTGATGACAGTGAGAGAAGAAATAAGAAAAGTGGTTTTCCTTCTTATTTAATTCTCCCTCCCTCTTTTATTTTAATGGTCTTGTTCATGTGGAACAGATAATATACAACGTGGCAAAGGCAGCACCTCTGCTCAGGATCCCAGGAACGGAGGTGAAGTCAATTCTGGAATGCAGTTTGCCACATGTCAAAGGCGATGAATGGGGGATGATTTATGAAGTCGCCTGGGCTGATCCCTTCTATGCCAGGGTTCGTTCCAACAGTGTTTCTGTGTGTTTAATGGATTAATGCAGTTCAATGAAGTTTATTCATGAAAGAGAATGTGGGCTCAGCATTTTCTTCCAAGTAAAGTGCATGAAAAACACTGTGTAACAGAATTCAGATTTCATTTGGCAGGAACAGGACCCAAGAGAACAAATTCACTAACCTTTACAGCATACCTTTCCTTTAGCACAAGTGACAGAAATGAGATACTTAATGCAACTCTTGATTTGTATTGGAGTAGGGAAGAATTCTTAACAATGCAACAAAGCACCACCTCTAAACACAACTGAATGTCCCAGACCAGCACATATGATACAATAAATATCTCTAGAAAATTTTTAGAAATGGACACTTCCTTTTTGGAGTAGGAATGATGGATAAAATGAACAAAATCTAAAACTAAGTGTCTTTTCCGTATACATGCAGACAAAACAGTGCTTTTCAGGAAAAGTTTATACTCTTCCTCGATTGTAAAAACTATGAAGCAAAAAGTAAAAACCATGGACCTGAATGTTAATCCTCAGAATGGAGGATCTTGAGGGAATGCTACTGATGATTGAAAGATCTTTTCAAACTGTTTAAATTTAAAGGAGTTTTCTAAGAGTAAAGAAACTGAAGGAAAAATATGAAAAGTCAATTTCAGTTTGTGTAGTTATTTTTAAAACACATAAACATTTCTGGGGCCAATACACTGAAAAGAAAACTGTTGGAGGAGAAATACTGGATTGTTATATAAAATGATCTGGTAAGAAACATCAGATAAGAACAAGTAGGAAAAAATTTAAAAGCCTAACAAAAAGAGATATCCCCCTTTAATCTCATTTCTTTAATACTTAATGAAAGAAAGAATTTTTCTTTCAGATTTTCAAGCCAAAAAGATTTCAATAAATCTTGATCAGTACTGTTTCAGGCGTGTGGTGTGAATAAATATGAAGGTTAGGATGCCTGTAGGTTGTATTTCTAATTCTGGTTTTCATGTATTGATAATTACAAAACAATCAAAATGATTATAAGATGTTATTCCATAACTAGTAATTTCTGAAGTGTTGTATTGCTTTGTAAAGAACCTTGAGGTCAGAAAGGGATAGAGAAAAAAATGAAACTTGGGATTTTTTGTCCTTTTCTAATCTTCCTGATCTTTCAAATTTTAACCTTATGAGTGTTGGGAGAGATTGCATGTCTGACTGTCAACCCTCCTTTTTCATCAAGTGGGAATAACATTTTTTGTGTCCAGAGTGAAAATACAGTTATTGTTTTCTTGCTCTATGGCATGCAATACTCTTATATGAGAACCATGCCATCTAACTCAGTTCTGGAAAAAGAGTTTGGAAATCTTTATGAAGAATCTCAGTATACAAAGGGTTTTTTTTTTTTAAATAATAAATTTTTTGAAGCATGCCTTTTTGTTTCTGACCATGCAGTGGCAGGGGCAATTACCAAAATGTGTGGCTTCCTTTTTTTACGAGGCAGCATTTCTGGGCCATCTTAGTCAATTCAAGGGATTTTGTCTAGTTTGGAGTGCTAAACAAGAGGAAAACTAAATAACATTCTCAGTTTCAGATAGCCATTTATAGTGTAGCATAGAATAATACATTTTTTTCCATGTGTTGACATCTCTTTGACATATGGAGATTTGTTATGTATACACACATTTGTTATTCATCGCTGCAAGAGATATTTGAATAAATATGAATAAAAAATATGCAAACAAATTTCTTCTTAAAATACTGTCTGGATGGAATTTTGCATCTTCAATACATAGTTTTGGTATCTTTTGGACTAATAACTCCGTGGAAGGACTAGGAAATGTACAGCTTTAAACAAGATTTTGGGGCTTTTTGTTTTCTTCTTTTCCATACTGAAAGTAACACAATGGGGGAAATAATGTAGGAAAAAAATTTTGTTTCAATTATGGAGTTACACTGAGAAAATACCAAAAGTTTGGTGGTTCTGAGTATTAGAATTTCTTGTTTGGGCATTAAGTATTCTTATCCTGTCTATCTTACGGAAATGAAAGTGGTATGGAATAGGTGTTAGAAATTAAAGCCATTTCATATAATTATTAAATGTGCCAGTCCATTCTGAAAAGGGTGTAGCATTAAATGGGCTTTGTTTGATATTAATCAAACTTTCCTACCTGAAATACCTTCTAAATTTAATGGCTCTGTTCTGTAGTCAAGATTGGCTGTCATTCAAATTCAGTCTATGGGAGAATATGTCTTTTTTTTTTTTTTTTTTTTTTTTACTCCAAGATTACTGTACACAGAGCCAGACAAAGCCTCACAGAAAAAAAAGTAATTATATGAGATGAAAGATAGAATAAAACTGCGGGAGAAAATAAAGGCATATCATTCAATATCTCATATGTTCTTTGTCATGGAAGTGATTTCTGCAGTTGTAAGGAGAATGATGATTTACTAGGAGTTAGATTCTTCATTTGCTAAAGCAGTGTTATACTCTTACTGTGCATGTCATGTAGATAAAGCTCAGTAAAAGGAGAAAATAAAAAGGAACATGTCTCAGTGGCAGAAACTCCTCTATTTTGCTTTCATAGGATGTTGCCTGAAAGTCTAGGTTTCAAAAGATCAGTGTTCTTCACAGAAATCAAGCATGCAAAAATGTGAAGAAGTTGTTACACAACATCGGATTTTCACTGAAGTTAAGTTTTCACAGGAAGGGAAATGCTACATAACAAAAGTGAAGGGAATTTTACTGATTTACATCCTTTGAGCATCATAGAAAAATGAGTTATGGCAATAGATTAGCTATACATACCACTGGGATTTTTTTTCTCCTCTTTCTTATTTTTCCCATCCCAGTGAGACTGGGATTTGAGCCCATTTTTCCAGTAGAAGGGGAGTGAAAGAAAGAGAAACTCCTTTTGTACCTACTGATCTAACATCAACCTTACACTTCTGGAGTAGGGTGTGCAAATGAGCCCTCTCATGCCCACAGAAATGAAACAAATTTTCCGTTCAAACAGCAACTATGGGCTTTGTTCTTCAGTTGCAAAGGTAAAGCAGATGGATCACATGCTATTTCTTTGTGGCTCTCCCCCATTTCAGAATTCATATTGTTTTACTCAGCTCTCTGCTCTCTAAAATGATTTTCATGCATCAAATTGTTGTCCTGGGTCAGTTGGGATGCTCAGGGACAACTGAGACTGTCATCCATCCATTATTACTGTCTCTCCCTGCAGACTGCAGGTTCCAGAAATGACCAGTCCACATGCTGCCATGTTCACAGCATGATTTGAATTTTAATATAAAATTCCATTTATAAAATTAATTAAAGTTATAACTCCAGCACAGGAAATTAAGGCTGGTAATAAAAGACCTAGCTGCAAATAGACCATGCAAATAGTTTTGTGTCATTCAGTGCTATTCAGACAAAACCAATTCAATTTTATTTTTTTAAATTTGAAATGAGATCAGCTTGGACAAAATCATATTGTATGGTATTGTACAGAAAAAAACACTTTGGAAATTATATAACTTGACCTTTTAATTCCTTGGAGAAAAAAACTTCTATAATTTTGAAATATTTTTGTTTCAAGGTGGGTGTTACATAAGAAATGAAGAAATATTAAAATAATAAAATATCTAAATGAAATTATTAAGCCAATATAATGAAGTGATAGAGGGAGTTTTGCTCTAATTTCAGCTGTATTCAACATGCATATTTTTAGTGAACAAAAATCAGTTCTTTGGCAGTGTCTAGTTGTCTCCCTCCAAGAAATTAAAATGAAACTCTTCATTTTACCTTGATTTTGTGAACATATGACAACTGTCATATACCCTGATAATGTTAGAGAATTGATAGATAGGGTAATAAATGAAAAAATATTTAATCTGATCTGTCCATTGCAAGATACATTATTTTCTTAACAAAGCAAATGCAGTAGATTTAATTGAGTCTTCAGTGATATACTTCATAAACTGTCACATGGGTCATTAATGCAGAAATTGGAAAGAAACAGGATCAGTCAAAAAAAAAATTAAACAAAAACCAGGAAAGAGTCCCAAGAACTGATCTGTATAAGAGCCTTATGAAAGTTTCTTAATGATTTGGATACAGAAGCTAAATGTGAGTTCACAGAATTTGCTGATGATTCAAAGAAGGACAGCATAGCAGGAAAAAAAATCTAAGTATCATGGCAGACATATTATTAGATCAAAGCAGGAAAAGAATATAATTGTAAAGAAATTTAGGACATCAAATAATCATGAAAAAGTAATTAAAATTTCTTAGATGAGCTAGGGGATTTTTGCTCATAAGTGGCATGGGAAGAGGATGTTGGTTCATCACAGGATGTCTGAAAAATATCACTATGTAAGACCATCAAGAAAAAGGCAAACGTGGAACTGAAGTGCATTAAGCAACACATTTTTAGTGGAAGTCAGAAAGTAAATTTAAGGAAAATAGAATGGTTTAAGAAAAAGAGCATATTATTTTTACCAAAGGAGACTAAAATGCTTGTCTCATCCCATCAGGTTAAGTACAGCCTGAATAGGGAATATTATTCCTTTCTGCAAAAGGCATCGTGAGGAAGAATAATTATCTCCGTGAGGCTGGGTAAAGAATAAAAGTATATATTTCTCATAAAGTTTTGTGAGTTCAGGGTGGCATTTTTTGTTGTTGGAGATGGGAGGGCAATTAGATTTTGTCGTTATTTTAGTCTGGTTTCTTTAATCCACTTATATTTCTATTCCAATTTGGTAATACTTACAGAAAGGACACTGTTAAGTGTAGGTTTTAAGACGAACACTGCAGCAGATATAAATTCTGTTGGTGCTTCTGCCTCTGAACTGCATATTCATCATATTTTAAGACTCTTTATTTCCCAGCATCTACATGCCACTTAATTAAAACACCTAATTTAAAGAGTCTCCTAGTTTACTAATATTTTATGCATACTAAAATTAAATCCTAACTATGGGGAGCGAAGGGGGAGAAAGCCCCTCAGAAAAAATGAGAATGTCATGATATCAAAAGGGTCTAGCCACTTAAGATGATGTTATTTTCAGCTGTAAAGTACTGAACATACTAGCAATTTTACATTTAGAAAACACTGAGTATGCTCTCCTGCGATTTAGTATTTTCAAATATATCAGCCTAATATTCATATATTGTCTTTTTTTAAAAAAAAGTCTTCAAACATTATTCTTTTGAAGTTGTTATCATATCTATAGTTTAAAAAAGGATGATTTCTGGTATAGAGATTTCCCTACAAGCTAATTAATTCCTCCCAGGGGAGGACGTGGCTTTTTTTTTTTTAGTGAAGCATTAGGAGTAGTTCCTAAAATAATCTATCAGTACTTTTTTTTTTTTCTGTAAAACAGAATTCTCAGACTTATTTATAAATGTGGAATAAACACACATGGAAAATATAACTACCCATGCTGCTTTCCAAATGGTTCAATTACAGGTAGAACTCTCATGGGAGACAACAGTTACGTTCAGTGATGACTCTGATAAATACTTTCTCATTTTGGCTGAATAACATAGCAATTTCTGTATTTCATAGGGACAGCTGAAAAAAGAAAATAATTGGTATAGCATTATTGCCTTGTCCTTTATAACCTCGATCTTAAAGAATAAATGTCCCTTAAAATGTGATTGAATGAAGACTCATTAATGGAAGTTATGAGAGCTAATCAGACTGTCAGTCTGCATTTTTTGGTGTCCGGAAAATGAAAAGCAAGCAAGACACTTACTAGAACAAGTGAGACATGCTTTTTACAGTGATAAAGATGCAATCCAATACAAATCTACTGAATGTCATCTTCTCTTGGAGTCAGAATGACATCTTTATTCTCCACACTTTTAATCCTGCAGCACCTCACAGCAGCAACTGTCAAACTAGTGCTAATTCAAAAAGAGGCCTGGAGGTGAAAATGTTTGACAGCCTCTCTCAGTTATCCAAATGAAAAATCAGGTTATTTTCTTTCAGCATCCTTTTTGTCCACTTCTGCACACACTTCCTTCAATTTACCTTTCAATTTCTTTGTCATTGCCAGCCTCTCCAATTATTCAATCTTAAGATTCCTTTTCCTCTGCTGTTAATGACTCAGATAGAATTGTTTACAGTGTAACACCAAAAAAAAGTGTGAATTCCCTTGTATAAATGGTAAAGGTACCTTGTTTGTAAGCTGTAAACCTCATCAGAAAAGAAGAAAAGAGCCTCAATCTTATCTTTGTTTTGCAGAAGGACTCCCTGCTTTCTGAATATATTAGTTTGCATAATTAACATTACAGCAAAAGTGAAGTAAAGATTAAGAAGAAAGCGTTAGTGCCAGAGTAACTTGGAAGTAATCTTACAGGGCTTTGCCTGCTCTTGGCTTCTAATTCATTCTCTATTGACTCTCTGCTGTTATAAAGGCATGAAATGTGGACTAGTCATTTAAATATATGCATTTATGATAATTTTCTATCTCTGTTGCTATGAACACTATTAATTTTATAGTATGGAGAATACGCAGAAATTAAATATTCAGAATAATTGCTTAATCACTCCACAGTATTTAAGGTCAATGGGTCACAAGGTCACTCCTTCATTAAATTGCAAGTCATTGAGTTTCTCTCAAACACCCAGAAACTCTCATTATAGAGATGTTTGTGAATGGCATGAAATGTGGGATGGCCCCAAGCAAATATTAATGGAATAAGCTTGGCTGAGACATGCAGAGCACCATGATGCAGACGTTCTAAGGCGTGTCCCAAACCCGTGTGTATGTGATGAACTCAAAGTGAACCCAAAGTGAAAAGTCAGCCAGCAAAAAGATTTGTTGCGTGGCTACAGTCCTGTCTTTGGAGGTGGCTCAGGCCATCCCATCATTGTGGTACATCAGCAGCCTGGAATTCTCCTGGAATAGGTGTGAGTAGACACGAAGGAAAACAGACCACAGAGCCATCTAAGCGTAAGGCCCCTGTCCTGGCCAGGATCGGATTTTAAAGGTGTCAGGGTGACAGTCATTGCCCAAGGTTTCACAATCTAAAAATGTAATCATTTTACATCAAAATCATGCCATTTATCAGTAAAACTAATTGTTTTCAGAAACCTGCAAAAAATACGGTAAGCAAGCGAATTTTTGTATTTCTGTTGAATCTTAACCAACAATCAAGATTCAGTAAGCCAAATTTTAGCCAAATTGTTCAGCTGCTGGGCAAACTCTGGCAACAACAAAAGTTATAATTGTATTTGTGCATATTCTCTGAAGAGTTAATGGGATAATATCATATTCAAAATGCTCTTCTTGGGGATGACAAGAAAGAGAAAAACTGCACATTTTTGCAGAAAACAATGCTGATTTCTCATTCTTTCCTGAGTATTTTGTACTCTTAGCCTCATTAGATTGGCTATGGAGGAATTAATTTTGAACTATTCAACACAGCATTTTACATTACCATTTTCAAAAGATCCCTTAACTTTCAACCAAATATCACTGGCATCAATGGAAATAGGATTTTTCCATTACAGTCTGTGAGCTCTGGATCCTGTTTCATGTTTACAAGTGATTTCCGTGTTATTTTTTAAATTGTCTAAGTTTTTTGTAAGGTTGACATTAAGCTGTGAAGAGCAACAGGACTAAATTCACCATGTTAGAGCCAGTAGGTTATCTCCAAAAGGCTCTGATTCATTCATGAAACAAGGTTCACACAATCTGTTATGTATTACAGTTTTCCTGACTACATTTTCTTCTTTGTATCTTGGCCAAGACATTTCAGTGTTCCTGTTCCTTTGAGACCCTCTGTTTAAGATATGAGTGATTTCCAATGCAGAAAATTATTGCAATTAATTAATTGCCAAACAACTCTTTGTTAATAAACCCACCACTGAAATTCTAACTTTAAGTCCAGGGGCTTCCACTTCAGTTTTGTATTCTAAAGTGGTTTTTAATGGTGTGTTAAAAAACCCCAAATGTCAGGATTAATTTTGATTCTTTCATATTGCTCTGGACATACCATAGGAAATAAATAGGGATAAGAAAAGTTGGATGGGGGTTTCTGTAGCCATCTCCCTCCAGACAATCTTCAAACCAAGTAAATTGCATATTTTATTGATCATCAGGGAAATTCATAGTGCACAAGGAATGTCTCCATTGGGCAGACTGGTTCTCCTTTACTGACACAGTTATTTACCTTCCATTTGCTGTTTTCTAGAGAAGAATGAATCAATCTTTTCATCCTTTAAAACAGGCTGCTGGAAAGATGCATCATTCTTCATGGAGGATCCTTACCTCTGCAAATAAAATGTTTTATAAGAGGAAACTGAAAAACCTGCATTGCTGTGTGTGAGGCCTTATGAGCAATGCATCCATGGCATGTATAAGCAGAGTGTTAACATTTATGTGGAGTTTAACGCTCTTTTTAACTGCCAGAACTATAAAGTTCTTTGGTTCGGTGCCATTCTTGAGTTTCAAGGGGTGGTAGAGTTACTGAGGAGACAATTTAGCCTGAGCCTTTGTGCAGAAGAACAGTATTAGTGCATATCATCCTGTACCTGCAATTCCCATCCCCTCCTGACATCAGGGAGATTATCAGTTCTGTGTAAACGAAAATCCAGAAGGATTTATCATGCTCCTGCAGGTGTATGTTTTGGCCTCAGATAACTAAGCACAGAATCTGTATTTGTCCAGAACTATATGACTTGCAGAACAAGGATAAATACTGCTGATTTTCTAATTTTTTAAATAAATATCGCAGAAACATCACATTGCTGATCTGCATGGAATATAAGTTTTAAAATTCAAATGTTAAAACTTATAGAAGGATTTAAGAAATATGTTTCTACTCACTGCATAAGCCTAATATTACTCCAGCTACCGAAGTATGATATAATTTAAATTTTTCTACCTAACTCATATGTTTCATTCATCATATAAGTTTGTTCACAGAGAAAGAGAGAGTAGAAACAAATTTGCCAAAACCTGCTTCATCTCTGGCCTCCAAACTGGGACTGGAGCCAAATAATATCATGGCTCTTACAGCTGGTTCCAAAAATCCAGAAGGAATATGTTTCTACCAGAAATGTAACTAACTTGAAAGTAAAATCTCAAATAATGAAAAAGACTTGGCAGTTTTCTAAGGATCTCTTTCAACATCAGAGTGTCATGCTCACAGTGTATTATTCTGGATTCTTAGTTAATTCAGGATATTGCATCAGTTATTTGCCTCAGCAAACTCTTCTCAGTTGAAGTAGTGTTTTATGAGTAACTCAACTGAGATAGGATTTAAAAGATGATTGGTAGATTTGGGGAAATTACTTCAAGCATAATAGGTAAAATGGAGCATCGCTAAGGATAATGGGAAAGACTGTCTTTGTCTTACTTCTGGTATGACAGAGGTTGGGGTTGTGGGCTGAACTCCAGGCCAGAAACATCATAACACCTTGAATTATTTCATCGTGAATATTTCCATCAACAGGGCTTGATCAGTTTATTAATACACATGGAACTGGGATGTGACTTATGATATTTCCTACATTGTGATGACAGCCCAAAATGATTTATTTTGCCTAAAACCTTCTGCACTCCTCTCAGCTTCATCTTCTTCTATAATTGTGGGGGCATCCATTTTAGCAAAGTCTAGTATCAAACAACCTTGCCAAGCAACCTCCATTCTAAAGCTTATTTAGTGATTAACTGTATAAAATAATTGCAGGTTTCATAACATGTTTTAGTTTTCTTTTTGCCAGTTCAGATATTCACCGTCAGTGAAGCTGCTTAAAACTATAGAATCCTTATGGGGCTTATTCATCACTGAAGTCTTATTTTCTGAAGTAAATTAATGATTTGCTATTCCTGGAGACTTTGCTGTGCTTATCACTGTATTAACTTGCATCAAAAAAATCTGACTAAGCCATTTTTCAAACCTTGACAAAAATAGCCTAGAGACATTCTGTGAATGAAGGTCTTGAGGGAGAAAAAAGCAGGTATATTTTGAATAATGGAAATGTACTCAGTTAACATCAGGTTTAGCTGTCAGAGGTTATTTCTAGCATTCAGAATCCACCTTCCTTTCTAGGAACAATATGTCAGAATATAGTAAGAGATGATGTTGGGAGGATCTGGATAAAGAAAAGCCACGTTTAGCTGTTAAGACTTTGGCTTGACTGTGAATATTGTCTGAGTGCCAACTGGCATTGGCATTGTGCAGCTGACGCCTGGAGATCGATTCAAGAAATCCAGCAAATGCTTGCAACAGGCGGAGATGAGAGAAAAGGTTTTTAAATGGACAGGTATTTTATTAATGAAAGCGGTATCTGGGAAAATGAAAAATGAAGGACCGTGTTCAGCACTTATCAGCCAAAAGAATATAAGGAAGAAAAAAGCGGCTTTTGTTTTGGTTTTTTTTGTTTGTTTGTTTGTTTTCTTCCCCATAGGAGAGGAATAGTATATCCTCTGTTTTCTTCCATGAGGTAGTAATTAAAAGCTTTACTAAAACTAATAACCTTGGAGGTGTCTTTCCAATGGTAATTAACATTGTGATGAATGTTAACAAGGGGATCAAACAGCTGACCTGGGAAGAACAGGTGGTTTGAAGACAATTTCTTTAATTAGAAGATTCCTAGGAAAAGGATCTTTGATAAACAGTCATAAAATCACAGAATTATTAAGACTGAAAAAGACCTCCAAGATCATCAAGTCAGATCTTCCACCAAATACCACCATGCCCACCAAAGCAACTGAATTTTGATTTCATGCACTCTCCATCTATCAACATCCTCCTTCTTGCTTGGCTGGTCAAACAAATTTCCAGTTTGCTTAAAAGTCTAAATGGACAGGCTTTAGCCACCACAAAACCAGAGACTCACAGAATCGTAGACTCATTAGGATTGGAAAAGAGCTCCAAAATCAAGTCCAACCATTAACCTGTCCTGAAGCCCTGTGGTCATAGCTGCTGTTCTTTTTTGTTTGAGGGGCACAGACTCCATGTAACGAAACCTCTCACTCCATGTGTGTTTGGAGGGGAGTACAACATGGCTGCTTTCTGGGCTGCACTGTAATAGAAAGGTTGGATCCTGAGCTACCACATGTCAGAGAGTGAAATAAGCAGCAGCTCATACCAATCAGGAATGGCATGCAAATTTCAAAAGATGTGGACAGTTGCAAAGTTGTAGGACTGGTAAAAAACGGGAAAAAGAAATGAATTAATTCTTGGACTTCACCTATCAGACTTATGCAGAGATTTCGACGCATATTCCAAGCACTAATTAAAAAAACAACAAAGAAAAGGTCAGTGAACTAAATAAGTAGAAAATAAGGAGAAATAAGTAGGAAAAAAAAGTAGTGCTTCTGACAGCTCTTGAATATTTTTCAAAGAAGTTTAAATAAGCATGAAAAATTATGAGCTAAAAATTATGATGTAATACAATAAAGAATAGGAAAACAGGTCCTCTCTCAGACATTCTTGTAACTGGACTATAGGAATGGTGCCTAATTTGCTGCTTAGTTATTCCCAAAGATCTAGTTATAGTGAGATTTATTTTCTATTCCACAATTTACTTGGATTTCATTTTGGGAAGAAGAGTAGGGTCTAGGGAACTTGTCAAATTTGGAAATGACAGTGGTCTATGTAAGACTAGTAGGGTTTTTTAATGCGGTTTACAATAAATTTTCAGGTGGCTCTTTTTTCAATAAAGCAGTTTGGATTTATTGCAAGAGCAACTGAAGAGACTAAATATATTATTTCCATGAAATCAAGTCAAATACATTCAGAAATTAAGACTGAAAAAATAATAATCCTGTTCTGAGAGTCTTACTGGAACACTGAAAAATGAAATGGTTTAATTCATGTGTCTCTTATGGTTTATTGCATTTAATGTTTCCCTTCTAAGTTAATTAGGGATATTTAGAATAGAATACAGTTAGATATACAACCTAAAATGCAAAGAAAAGCCCATATGATTGCTCTACAATTCAGAGACTTATCACTATAATCCCTTGTCTATGATTTTCACCCTTGTGGCTTGATAAATAATTTCTTTGTCATCTCATGTACCTGACCTGATTAACAAAGGATTGATTATTTCCTAAAACAGTTTTGTAATTAATACCAGTCACACTCCATCCCTCTTGTTGATCCTTGCCTCTACATGTTTCTGATAAAATATAATTGTGTTAATTCTCCCTGGATTGATTAGATATAATGTTCAAAGGGAAATATACTTTATTGCTGACCTAACATACCTTTGTTAATAAGAACTTTTTTTATAATGCACTTCAAAGATGAAAGTTTCTTAATTAACAGCAGAAGCTTTACTGAACCAAGTCTATTACAGTCTCAACACCATTTCCTGAGGCTCTATTATTTTCTTTATTAACAAAATCCATTGGAGATATAGGCTTGAAAATAATATTTAGACACAATGAAAAATATGCTGTTCTGAATATCATTAATAATTTTAAAAATAAAATTTTATGAACTAAAGGTTTTATGTAAAGGAGGACATTTAAAATGTGTACTTGGAGTGAAGTTCACCACTTCACTTCCATTTGGAGAATTTAAATGGGACTCGAGTGGTTCACATGCATTCAGATCTGCAGGGGGCAAATTTCACCCTTAATCAAGGCAGTTTTTAACTATGCCATTTGAAAAAGTGATATTTGCTAGCTCTGAAATTCTTCGTAATATTTATGATTAGTTGATAATGTGCTTTTTTTAAAGTTACATTTATGGTAGCTGAGGTCAAGAAAGATATTTACCAGGAAGAAATCTACACAGTAACCATTCCAACCATTAATAGTAAAATAAAGGATTTTATACAGTGTGCCACAATAGTATGCATAATTCACCTACCTGGAAAGGCCGGCCAGAGCCCCTTCAAATGACTTTTATTTATCCATTATGGTATTTACTTGGCCATTCATGGTATCTGAAGACCACATCTGTACTCATGTCCTATCTTTAACTACTTCTCCTTTAGTAATGTCAATGCCCACTATTAAAGGAAAAGGAATAAAAAAGACATTCAAAAGAAATTGCAGTGTTTGAACCTGCCTGATGACATAGGAATATCAGGCTTAAGACTTCTTTCAGCAAAAGTAGAGTTAAAAAATGTACTTATTTAATTCTGTAGTCCTCAACTTCTCATAAAGAGGTGGTACTATGAAAATAATGAAAAATGCAGGTGCATTTGGAACGCTGGTTCTTCCAATGGAAGACAAAACCCAAAACGCCCCAAAATAATTTCTAAATAGAGATGCAAAACATAAATTTTCTCTGAAATGTGCTGCTCAGACATTGAAGCTTGTGGATTTGAGACTTGAAGTGTAGCCCTGTATCTGTTCCTCAGTAGGCAGTATTGGCAGCTTTACACATTCATGGTAAGATTAATTAGGCCCAGCAAAAATTGCATGTATCATCATTAGCATGTTGTGGCACTTAAGCCACCCCAAATTTGAAGACTGACATTGACCTCTAAAACTCCTAGAATGTATGCAAATTATTATCTCCCAGTTTAATATGCAAACATGAAGGGGAAAGAAAACTAAAATTCCCAAGCATTAAGTAGTTAAGATTTTAGTAATTTTATTCTGATATTACTTAAATAGTTGCCAACAGTTTTTTAAAAGTTCTCTTTCCAGGAATATAAAGAAGTGAGAGATGCTTTAAAATGGATTTTTATTAGTTTAAAAAGAACACTGATGAACTTGCCTAAGAGAACATAAGAACTTCTTTATTGCTGTGCATTTCTATGAAATCCTAACTTTTTATACATGTATTTTGCTTGAAGAGCATTAAAAATCAAGGAAAGACAAAAGATTATGAAAAATGAAAGGACCTGTAGTCCACTGGTTATCACATTGATTATACACATTATAACTATGAGCACATGTCGAATATTAAAAAAAAAAAACCTCAAAGGAAATCTTGGAAGAACATAATACAATGACAACGTCACTGAAATCCATCAGACAAATAAGAAAAAAAGGTATAAAAATTCCTTCATTTTTAAAAAAGGAAGATATTATGAGAGTATGAAAGATAAAGACCTATGCATTGTTCATATGCAGTTTGGTCACAGTATTTGCCTTCTTTTACCTTTCAAATACATTTTACAGGAAATCACTTTGTTTTGGTTTTTCTATTCTCCCAGAGTCTTGGGTTTCAACTATCTATATATCACTGGTATATTTTTTAATTTAGATACCACATGCCCAAATATAGAGTGGAAAGAGTTTGGGTAGAGAGCAGATCACCAGAAAAGGAACAGGAGAATAAGATTGTTGATTACAATAATATTCTGTCATACACACACACACACACACACACACACAGACAGAGAGATACACAAACATATGAAAAAGTAACTTCAGACTGAATTCACAAACAGGATTTTTGTAGTTGAATGACGTGAAACAACTTTCAGTTTCAGTCAACTGTCCTACAGGTGCACGGCTCTGGGATATCCATTTGTGAGCACTGTGTTCTAAAGCATTTAGATAGGATCCAGATGAGAAAAACAAAGGAATACAAACCTTGACTTAGAAGGAAAGTCCCCAAAAGATAGTGTGGTTGAGTCTATGTAATGAAATTTCCTATGAAAATATACTAATGATCTCCACAGAGAAAGAGATAATAAATTTTTCTGTGTACATATTGGGGAGAGAATAGTTGTGGTGGGGCTAAACTGCAGAGGAGGAGATCTAGGTCAGATAGTAGGAAGAAATCTTTATAACAATAAGAATAATTAAGCATTGGAATCTGCAAGAATGGCAATGGAATTCCTGTCACCTGGGTTTTCAAAAGAAGGGTAGAAATGTATCAGCTGTTGTCAGTATGACTCTATCCTGGGGCCATGGAGAGACAAAATGATTATTGGAGTTCCCATCTACATGTATCTAAACTCTATCAGTCTAGGATACTGCCTCTGCCACTTTATAGGCATCAGTTTTTGTGAAGATGTTCATAAACAAAATCAAACCACAGGACATGAACTTATTCCTGTTGCTGATACATTTTTGAGCGACAACTAGACAATAATGTCTCCTTGTATGAATCTCTTCAGGCAGTGATAGAAAGCTAAGGACACTGGAGACTGTAGCAGTACTGCAATTTTGTTAGGTTTCTGGAAAGACAGAAAGTCAGAATGTATGTTTTTCTTGTCTTGAAGCCATTCATCAGCCAGTGGCTGTACAGAAGATGATCTACTCTTAGATGTGATAAGATATGAGAATGAAAATAATCTTCCCATTGCTTTTTCTCTATAGAAACAACTGAATACTGCAGTGGTAAGTGCAGCAAAGCAGAAGATTTGTGCAATGCATTTGTTGAACTCTGTAAAGAAAATCTGATGGTCCTGCTGGAAAAGGAAAGGTCACCAAGAAGAGAAACTGTGCAGAAATATTGAAGTCAAGATCATTAACATTACTCCTAACTAATTTCGTAATTTGCAGATTTTTCTTGAAAAATTGGTATTCAGGCTTTTGACCAAGGACACTACAATAAATTAATGAAGACACATGTTGTTGGAAATTAGTTTTTAAGGATATTAACAACTAAAGCTTGCTGCTGACAAGTCAACAACTGTAAGAGATGCAGAATGCAATTTGCTTGCTCTGAATTGTGATTCATCATAGGAAAAATATTATATCTATTTTTTAAATATGAAATAAGTTTTCAAGTATAAACCACAGAATTTTAAAATGGAAAACTCACACATTTTATTTATAAAAGGCTATAAATAGAGTAATGAAAAATACCTGTTAATTACCAGTTTGATTCAATGTTGTTTCAAGGAGTTATAAAGAGTCCACCATCTCAGGCTCAACCATGAGAGGCAAAATCTGTTCCCATATTGACAGTGCCATGAAGACTATTGCTGCCAGTCACTTCAGGTCAAGTTCAAATGTGACTGCATTTGTTTTAAAAGTTATGGTGGAATTAGCAATTCCTAAACCCTAATTTCTAGTTCTACATTTCAGTCAGTGGTGAAATCAAGTCAGCTGAGCTACCAGCAGCAGCTTGATTCAGTTCCTTATCGCAGGCAATGGTACCGTTTGAGAAATAGTTTGAGATGGGGTGTCCCATCTGACCTCCAGCTACAGGTCCAGGAAAGCAATGTCTCCTGTAACTTTAGCATCATGGCTTTCACCTCTCTAGATGCCTTGAACAGCCTAGGTTAACATCAGGGGTCCATACTTAAGCAACCAAATTGAGAAGTGTATGTTAATTTATGAAGAGAGAAACTGCTCTCTGGAGTCAACTGACTACACCTGCAGTTATCATAATGGGAACTTAGAAACCTATCTTCTCTGGAGACACCTCTACCTTGGGAACATAAACATACGTGAAATTATTTCCACATTTCACACAGGAATTTTGACATCACAATGGCTGAGAACAATTTACTTGGAAGTTCTGCTTTTTTTGATGTGTTTTCCCTGTAAAGGCCAGCATAGGCTAAACCCATTGACCCTCTGGGCACATTGCAAACCCCTTGATTGAGGCTTTTGCCTTAGGGGAGAAGCAGGGCATTGGGCAAGGCCGGGATTGTATTGTGCAGCTGAGTCTCTTTCAATTTAGTTTTACATCAGTCATCCATTACTCATTCTTGTTAATAATTTACATGGGCATCCAGAGAGACTGTGATGAGTATAATTTAAAAAAAAAAATAAATAATTGAAGGAACTAAAGTAAGAAGTGTATGAATGAGGATGTCACACTGAAAATGATCTATTGCGGATGATGTATACCATAATGGGAAAATCAGGTACAGTGTTCCTATATTGTTACAGCAAAAGGACGCTTCCCTAGTGATGTTAAGTAATCTGAGGCTTTAGAGGCTTCAGCTTAACATGGGAGGTTTTTCTTTATTCACGTTTAGCTAGAATAAGAGAAAATATATCCACTGGTGAGTCAGCAGCATCTTCTCTATTAACAGATATAATAGTTGTCCTGTCACAAGGATGATCACAGGGGTTGTCAAAAAAATTACTTAAAATTGTGCCAAAGCACTGTTGAATAAACTACATGAAAAAAATGTGTACCAGTGAATCATGATAAGTAATTCCTTTCATAGGTAAATGTTACTCAATCAGAACTCAACAATACTGCAAACACCTTAACATTGGTAACATTCCATGCCCTCAATAGCCCTGCTGAAATGCAGCATATATATGACTGTTTCCAAGTTCAACAAAAAATCATTTTAAATTGAAAAACTTAGAATAAGACAATGTTAAAACAGAAACAAGAAATGGGGAGAACCAAGGGAAGGAAATAATTCAAAGCAAGGATACTATATTTTCCTGCAATCATAGAATCATTAAGGCTGGAGAAGACCTGTAGGATATAAAGTCCACCCTTCTTCTTTGACCTAAAATCCTCACATCCACAAAACCATACTGTGAAATGCCACATTCAATTGTTTATTGATCACTTCTAGGCAAGGTGACTCTATCCTTTCCCAAGAAAGTTTGTTTCAGTGCTTAACCCCTTCTTCAGTGAAATTTTTTTTCCTAATATCCAAACGAAATCTTCCCTGATAGAATTTAAAGACATTTCTACTTGTCCTATCATTAATTGCCTGGGAGAAGAGAGTGATTCCCTCCTTGCCACAGCCTCAACCAGTTTAGCACAACCTTTGCTTCAGCTAGTACATATCTTATGATTCATTAATATTATAAATATATTAATCTTCATATAAACATAGTTTTTCCTTAAGAATAATTTCTTTTAATTGTTTCGGTGTGTGTCAGTTGATATTGAGGCATGATTATTGCAGGTTCAACCTATTTCAGTGCTACTCTTGGCTGGCATTAAAGTCATACTACTGGTCGTCCTATGGGTTTCATTATTTTTCATCTAGTTTTTAACTTTTTCTTGTTTTACATATTCTTTTTTCTGTTTTACCGCAATGATTTGGGGTTTTTCCATTCAGCTATGTGTAACATGAGAAACTAAGCAAGACAGAAAAAGCAGTGTATGAAAGTTGCTATGTCTTAAAAGAAATACCAAAGTATATAGAGATACAGGTAGGTATAAAAAAAAGTAGATATGCATTTATTTGTATATATGGTAATTGTAGCAGAAGTGCTTATATAAAGAGGAATATTCCTTAAAATAATCTCAGCATTATATTGTAAATATGTATATGCACATACCATGCGAATACCTTAAAATATTACATTGATACCTCCAACAGTAAGAGAAGATTTAACCTCTTCCAATTTCTTGTCCATTTTCTGGAAACAATTATTTCCAGCATGCCCAGGCAATAAGGGAATTCAAGCACTGAGAGTTATGCCATGTTGCAGTAGATAGGAGGGCAATGTATGTTGCCCAATGCATTTTCCCCTTAATTATTAGTATTGCTCATTAGAACTGATTCATATAATTTTGTAATGTTGGTAGAGTGAGGAAGGGGAGTTAGCAAACATAAAAAGTTCCAATATTTTGCAGATTTCACTTACAACTATATATATGCCACGATTTTAAAATTTATTTCAAGTTTTATTTTTGGGATTAGTGGTGTTCAGATCTTTTATAGATTTATGTTTCATAGATAGTAATCAGAAGAATGATACCTCAGAAGAATCCCTTAGGGTAACCACTGCCCTCAGTTCACACAGTCCTTTTTACAAAATCCCTTATGTCCACCAAGCATCCGCTGTTTTATTCCATCTTCAATCCCAGCTGCTTTGTGTCAAGCAAGATACTGTGAAGCAAATCTACACCTACAGTTTCCTGAAAAATAAAATATGGTGCCCCATATGCTATGGGTTATAAACCACATCCTTCTGAGGGCATCACAGGGCTAATAAGTATGACTCCTCATAACTGTGAATGCTTTTAAAATGGGAAATTTTTGCACTGTAGTGAAGGAGTGTAAAGGAGTGTGTGCATGCTTTATACCATATTTTAGCTTCAAATGACCAGAAGAGGCTCAAATTCAATAGAATTCCAAAATGCAGCAGCGATTTTTGGAGTTGCTTTTCTAAATGGTTGCATAGACACTGAAGTGAAGAAAGGCTGAAACACCTGCGCCATTGACACTAGACCCCAGATCAGTATCTTGGGAAACCCTGGAATGTGGGCAATTTTCCATTATACAAGTGAGGTATGAAGTAGTCACAACAGGTGAGGTAATGTCTAGAACACAATTCTGCCATTTCTGAGCTGAGCATCTGACTTGCTCAGATGTTGCATGATAAAACACATATGCATCACATAATAAGCCTTTTAAACTTCCTCATCAGGCTGGGGTTGGAAAAACTTTTTCCCACCCAATACAAAGCTGCAATACCCCTGCAGGCAGAAAGTAGGCATTTTGGAGCACTTGGGATAATTTCACAATAAACTAGAATGTTGAAAGATAATTTCTGCACAAAATTAAACACCTTTGCAGTTAGATAGTCCTAGAAAGTAGATGGAAAGGATTTTTTCTCTTTGTGATGAGTCCTCCAAGGCTCTACAATGAGCCCAGTATTGTGTAACTTATCCGTCAATGACTTGGATGAAGGGGCAGATGCCTCTGCAGCAAGTTTATTGCCAACACAAAGCTGTGAGGAATGGCTGATGCCCCAGAGGGCTGTGCAGCCCTTCAGAAGGACCTCCACAGGTTGGAGAGATGGGCAGCGAGAAACCTCCTGAAATACAACAAAGGCAAATGCAGGATGCTGCACCTGGGGAAGAATAACTCCACAGAGCAGCACAGGCTGGGGATGACCCACTGGAAAGCAGCTCTGCAGAGGAAGGACCAGGGGGTCCTGGTGGACAGCAAGCTGTTATGTATTCGGGAAGAGAAAACATTTCTATGCTGCGAGAGGATGCTGGATGAAAAGTATATGCCTATGTGAGGAATAAACATCTAGTGCAGTAAACAAATGCTTAATAGAGTTAAGCATAATCAGCTCATTAAAGTTCGATGCAAAAGTGCACCGAATGTAGAGATTGCACTCACAAATAAGAATTAAAAAATAATCAAATTACCGTTAAACCAGAGATAAAGCATTTAAATTTTTTGTGTCCATGTGATATGTAAGCTGATGTAAGTTCTCACTGCTTCAAAAAAAAAGAAAAGAAAGGGGTGAATAGAACTACTTGTTTGTGGCATAAATAAATGCCTTGCTGTGGGCTGCTGTGCTGTAGGCTGTACATGTACATAGCCTGTTATGAAACCCTTACAGAGGTTTTTGGCTCATTTCCTGTACTAAGTTTTCAAAATTTCTCCACTATATTGGCATTTTCTGCAACTTCTTTGTTCATTTTTCATTTCAGCTTGGATCTGGTCCTTTTTTTCCCCCCGCTTTAGTAGTCTTATTTTCCTTTGTTGTTCTCAATTGCAGTTTTTCAAGGATTATTTACGTAATAGCTGTTTCTTCCCCCTGACTCAATTCCATGTCTTTCCTTTGGATGCTGTACTTTGGATGACCATGTTTGGTTCCAGCCTTTTTTACTATCATGGAGGTTAACTGTGACGGAGGTCAACCGGCAGAACAGAAAAATTACCCTTTGAGACATCCAGAAAACAATTAGACACAGCTTTGGGTATCCTGCTCTATATGAGTCCCTTTATTAGGAGACTGGACCATGGGCATACTGAGGTACTTTCTGACTCTTCGATCCCATGCTCAGCTCTTACCCTGTGCTGACCAAGATTCAATTCTGGAGTAAGTTCAAATGTGTAAGAAGGTTTTATTGTAACATTCAAGATGCATCAAAGGGTCCAGAGACTGAGAAATGCAACACAAGGTGAAAAGCACTCTGGAATCCTAGCTGTGTAAAGGCTCTCCTGCTGGGACTGAAAGCACACTAAGAGGTATTCATGTGTCTTTGCTTTCCAGGAGCAAATCGTACTGACACACCCTCCCATGTAATTCTTTCCTAAAATATTATTTTATCATTCTGAATCTGCTGAAATTGTGGTAACAGATTTCAGGAAATACCCCGTACTTCACATTTCTTACACTGGGCAAAATAGATGAGTAGATCATATGTGCCTGTCTTGGAGATAGAATAGCACCAAGTCTAGAAATAATGTATTATTAGCAAAGTCCTTGCTTCAGAAAATATTAATTTGTTATGCCTGTCATTCCACGTACCATAAGCCAGTATCTTAAAGGTTTCTCCATAATTATTAGGGAGACTAAAATCACTCATAATCCCAATCTTACCTGGCTCCCTTATCTAACCATAGTATTTCTTTCTCCTGCCTTTCCTGTCATGTTGGTCTCTCACAGTCCCCTGCTATTAGGCCTTGCAGCACTATCTATGAGCTCAATCCAATTGATTCTCTGTCATTTCAGTTCTTTTATGTGTCTTTTATTTTTCAGCTGATAAGGGCAAATCTTCCATTTCAGATCTTTCCTTCCAAATATCCTATAATCATGTATTCAACATAAAACCTTGCTTTCAGAGAAAAAAATAAAAGAAAAAAGGAAAAAAAAAAACCACAAAGACTCTCACTGTACTGTGATTTCTATGCACTTTCATGCTCGTTTCTGTAAATAATTAACTGTAAATAATTAACTCTTTGTCATTGGAACAGGTTTACATTAGCAGAGAAATTTTAATTTTAACATGTTTCACATCAGGTTTTTTTAATCCTGATTCCATAAGCTTATACAATCTTAATGGGATATATATGTGCCTTTGTGTCCATGTGTCTGCATGTTTGCATGATTGCAGGCTCTTTAAATTCTTTAAATAGTATTGAGCAATGTTGCTGATTTCAAAGTGAGTCCAGCAACTATGAAGAAGTATTAAAAAATATTTTCTTTAACTTTCATGAAGCCATGAAGCAGTAGAGAAAAACCCTTTCTAATGCTTCTACTCAGAGCTGAATAAGCTCGACCTACTAAGCAAAGAATTCATGATGGGGAAACCTGCACTAGGGTGGCATAATTTTTTCTGTCCATGTTTAGTACTTCTGTGGATAATTATGCTTTGCTTTCTTTTCATTACCAGACTTCACTCTTCCTCCTCCCCTTAATTGATTTGCTTTTGTTTAATTATTAAAAATAGATTGAGAACAAATGTAAAGGACATTGAAACACAAATGTTAAACACATTTTCCTCAGAACTTTTTAAGGGAAAAAACAACAGCAACAAAAAAAGATCCTTTTTTATTGCCTCTTATTCCACCATCACTGTTTTACAGCTTCTTCTAACGAGGATACAGCCAGACCTTTCTGATGCTGTCATCTTTTCAGCTGCATACAAGCAGTATACTGCATTTGCTGAGGGAGGGCACAGCACAGCGCTGCCAATCACTAAAATGATATCAGTTCTATGCTTTGGATACTGACAGAAAACAATAACCTAACACCAATGTGATGCATAAAATAATGTAATTTTAGCTGAACTGGAGTTGTAGTACCTGATCTCCTCCCAACATATGAGCTCTGTGGACAATAAAGATATTATACATTCCGTATGTTGCCTTCTGTACCCTTTTGGGAGATTCTGTTTCCTACTACCCTGCTATATGCCAAGCTAGCACACTTTGCATGGCACACAGCTGTGGTTTCTCCCTTGAAGAAGTGAGAAGCTCTCTCTTCATGCTTCACTGGCTCCTCAGACCTTCTGCAAAATCCTTCAAAGGCATGTGAAATAGCACTGTGAGTATGGGGAGCTGACACAGTGCTCAGTGAGTCACTTTGCTTCTGGCAGCGATATAGTGAGATCCTCAAAGTGCCGTCTCTATTCAGATCCCCCATTCCTCGGTTGTTTCCTCCACCTCTTGCTAAGATGCATTGTGTGGGCAGAGCGCCTCAGGTCAGCTTTGCATCTGGGGCTTCTTTCTACCGTGCATGGTCTGTTCAGTCCTGGAACCCTTCCACGGAATTCATTCACATAGTGTGTAAACGTCAGCCTAAGTCAGCCTAAGGCTACTATAAGGAATTTAAATCTACAGATAAACAAGATAGAGACACAGGAAGGACAGGGTGCCTAGTTTAGGCTTACTGTAGATTTGTGTTCATCTCTAAATTCAGCCATAAAGCATCCCAAAAATTTGGCTTAAGCTTTTGCATTGCCACTTGCCCTCCCTTCCTGTGAATGTTAGTTTACCACACCAACCAGTTAAGGCACAGGACTTAATCTGTTCAGTAGCTAAGAATTTTGTCAAACCTTATCGTTCTTGTATCCAACACCTTCAAGAGAAACTGCTTACTTCTGATTACATAAAAATGAAACCTTTTATCTCTTGAAAGGTATTAAATGTTAAACCACAAAACATCTCTAGAAAACAGAGGTTGTCTGTCTCCTGTGATCCTTTTTCTGTTCCTATGAGAAAGGTAATCAATGAATGACTTGAATCTGATACTATTCTGCCAATCTTGAAAAAATCCAGAAAGCTCAGAAGTACATAAGAGTTAATTATGAACAGTAATACTATACAGTACATTCATTATGTTCCATGTAAAAGAATATTTTTTCAGACAAACTATGTCTTGAAAGGCTTTTCGAAGTCATAATGTACACCTTAGAGATCCAAATAATAGCAATTGAAAAGAAAGAGCAAAAGGACAAGAGATAATCAGTGAAGAACTATTTTGAGGTGTGGTTTGTAAATGGATAGAGAGGCAGAATGTGATAGAAAAAAATTCGCAACAACAAATTGTAGGGACAAAATTTTAGCAAGAAACTACAGGCAGGTGTTACATAAATGAAAAAGGAGGACACTGGTGAAGTTGATGAAATACTGCGATATAAATAAAAAGCTAGAATGATCCCTACCAGGCTTTCCCTTTCAACTGTGCTGGAAATGTGCAAGCAAATTTGTTGGAAATATATCTGCCACCTAAATGGTAAATATTTTAAATATTCCCTCAAGCTGTAACTGTTTTCCATAGTTTGCTTTTAGCAATGCATACTTATGGAAAACTTTCCTTACAAAACCAAGAAACATGAAATCCATTGAAACCCAAATTTTTGCTAAACATTTTTTATTTAGCTACTTTATAATAATGCACCCAAAAACTAATTCTATATGTAAAATTTATGAAAACTGTGATAAGACTCATCTCATCTAAATCTGACATTTCCAATGGAGAACCTGACATCTGACCTAGCCACTCAGGGGTCATTCTTTAGTCTCTGGAGAGAAACAAAAAAATTTGGTTCATGGTTCATCTCTCTCTGCACATCCGCACCAAGTTAGATGAATGGTGCCCTGCAGCGATTGTTTTCCCTCCACAGAGAACTGAGGGCATTTCATTTCAGCTCCTACACTGAAAACCTCTGTAGATAAATGAGATGAAACTTCTCCTGGGCACCACACACTCCATAAACCATGAGACCGCTTGATTCCCTCCTTATGTATGGCCTGAGATGGCCAAACTTCTAGCTGTGCTGTCTCATATTAGACACGTGTTTGAGCAGGATTCAGGTCTTAATGCATCATAACACTATGAAAAAAACATGTCTTGGATGAGCTTTAATATCATGCTTTTAAAAGTTTTCAAGGGAAAATCATCTTGAATGCAATCACATGGCACACACACAACAACTGAGGCATCAGGTCCAGCCAGCATGAGTTTAGAAAAGGCAGGTCCTGCCAGACTAACATATCTTTTATAACCAGGTGACCCACCTGATGGATGCAGGGAAGGCTGTGGATGCTGTCTGCCTGGACTTCAGCAAGGCCTTTGACACCGTCTCCCACAGCATCCTCCTGGAAAAGCTGGCAGCCCATGGCTTGGACAGGTGCACTCTTCTCTGAGTTAAGAACTGGCTGGACGGCTGGGCTCAGAGTGTAATGGTTGAATGGTGCCACACCCATCTGGTGTTCTGTCCCCCAGACATCACTGTTGGGCCCAATCCTTTCTAATATCTTTATTGATGATCTGGATGAGATGATTAAGTGTTCCCTCGGTAACTTTGCCAGTGACACCAAGTTGGGTGGGAGTGTTGATCTGCTGGAGGAGGGAAAAGCTCTGCAGACAGATCCATGGGCCAAGGCCACCCATATGAGGATCAACAAGGACAAGTGCCAGGCCCTGCCTTTGGGTCACAACAGTGCCACAGGCTGGGCAAAGGGAAAGGACCTGGGGGCTGGTCAACAGCAGCGGAACATGAGCCAGGGTGTGCCCAGGTGGCCGAGAAGGCCAATGGCATCCTGGCCTGTAGCAGCAGCAGTGTGACCAGCAGGAGCAGGGCAGGGACTGTCCCCCTGTATTCAGCAGTGGTGAGGCCATACTGTGAATCCTGTGTGCAGTTCTAGGCCCCTCAAACCAAGACACTGAGGTGCTGGCGCGCACACAGAGAAGGGCAATGGAGCTGGGGAAGGGTCTGGAGCACAAGTGCGACGAGGAGCAGCTGAGGGAGCTGGGAGGTGGCAGAGTTGTCATCCCTGTGGGTGTTCAAGAAACCACTGGACATGACAACTAGTGCCATGGTCTGGTTGACGTGGTGGTGTTCAGTGAAAGGTTGGATTTGATGACCTCAGAGGTCTTTTCCAACTTAATTGATTCTGTGATTCTGCGAAAAAAAATTTCCTCTCATACACAGGCTGACCAAACTGCCTATAAATCCAAGTTTTTAATTTTAACCCCAACCTCCTTCATATCACAGTGCAGTATTTGATCATTGCTAAGCTTAAATCAACACTTGCCTAACTCTGCTACGAGTCACAGCTCTGGAGTTAGCAGTGGGGTATATGAGAAAAGACCTATTTGTAGTATTTATAGTCTGGATAAAATACTGTGACAGACATTTTCATTTGAGTCTGTGTCCAATTGCCTTGACTTTCCCAGGTTCAGTTGTCAATTAATGAAACAAGCATAGGGTTTTTAAAGATGCTTTGAATTGTTTGAAATGCATTAATTTTCTTGGTTTTCCACAGTGACTATAAATTGAATAATCTTGATACAATCTCTGTTTTTTAAGGATTGGACACATTTAATCCTGAGACAGCTTGGTTATACTGTGTGATCATTGTCTTATATTTATTAGGTGTGTGTGGTAAAGGCAGTATTGACATTCAGAAGCTCCATCTGAAAAGACTTAATCAAACTGAAGACAATGATTTCTGACAAAGGGATTAATCTTCTCAGATATGGACTGTTATACTCTGTGTTTGCATGCACAAAAAGTGCCTTGGATGTTGGTCAAGTTGCCTATAAATATTCAATGAGTAATGATAAAACCAGACAATCAACCAAATCCATGAACCTCAGACCCAATTTCGTATCAGTCTCCACATCTTCCTATCATTACATTGTTAAGCTCTGTGGTATATGTTACAGGAATATTTTACAGATCAAAAACCTATAGACATATTTTTTAATTAGGTTCTGCCACCATCTCTGCTCCACAAACACACCTGTACTGGCTTTAATTTTGTGATGATTATCTCCAGGACATTTCTTGAAACAAAAAGAAAGAAGAAATCTCCCTAGCTTGAGGATGATAGGCTTCTTTATCTGAAACAAACTAGCTCTATTAGTATGCTGCCAGAAAATGGGAAAAAAAATACACTTGCTGACAGACTGGAATAAAATTTAAGATATATGTATAAATAGGTTTTTTTAAAATATATGAACATCTAATTCTAGTTCATAACAATATTGAGCTTGTTTTAGTGTGGAAGTTCCTTAACAAAATGTAGAAAGGCCACATAACACAAGATGGTCATCAAAAATGTGTCTGTGCATATTAAGAGCATTTATTAATCATTAAATGAATATGATGACCCAGGTAAGAGTCCTGCTTTGCAGTGTTTGATGCCCTAGCCAGAGTGACTTGGGATGGTCTGTGCTTTTGTGTGCATGGCACACCAACAGAAGGCTACCCAGGGGAGCTGTGGCTGCCTCATCCCTGGCAGTGCTCAGGGCCAGGTTGGTTGGGGCTCTGAGCAGCCCGGTCTAGTGGAAGGTGTCCCTGCCCATGGCAGAGGTCTGGAACAAGATTAACTTTGAGGTCCCTTTTAACCCAAACAACTCTATGATTTTATGAAGTCATCAGTGGGTGTATTTCAGTGCACTTTTCCCTTCAAATTAACCATTCACTCAGTCCATACCTAAATTGAGCAAATAGTCTTGAGAATGAAATCATAAACTCCTGCTTGGCATGTGAAAAGCCCAACCCTGACTGCCATCCATGAGGACATGAAAAAGGCCTCATGCTGGCTCATCTTGAGTGTATTGTGCCTGCAATATTGCTCATCACCAATGAACATCAAAGAGGTTATCTAGAGAGGATTTAAATAGAATTATGATATTTTTCAGTTGTCAATTCAGCATCTATTGCAGCAAAAATAATGTCACACATTGACACAGCCACCACTAGATTCTCCATTTGACTTTTCACAGAGAACTTTATGGATTTTGTGATTTAAATTTCCTTTGACATTTTTTATTACACAGTTTTGAAAAAATGTCAAAAGGTAAGAAGAGAACAATGAGTAGTATCAGAAAAATGGAGAATGTCATGAAAGAGGCAGCCTTTTGGGTTTGAAGGAAAAAAAATCTCTTCCTTTCTATAAAAAAAAAAAATTATAGAAAGGAATAATAGCTATAAATGTAACTTACAGGGAAATAAGCAAGGTTACAGAAATATTATTGAGGCTGAAAAACTGAACAACTTTTAATGGTTTACCTTGCAAACCAAATTCTTTGTCTCAATGCACTAAATGCCAGAGACATCCCCTGTGATTGTGTAAAAAATGTCAATGTGACAGTTAATTGACAATGGCCTTACTGCTTCTCAGAGGAAAAAACAGTCACTGTAATACCTCATAATGAAATGCATTAGGCAGCCTAAATGTTCTGATTGCTACCAGCTTCCCCTACAACTGATTATATTTGTGGGATTGTTAGAATATGGCTTATAATGAGAAATCAACTCAACCTTGACAACAGAAGGATGTTAGGTTCTCTTTAGTTAACCTCTGAATGTTATGAATTATTGCATAGAGAGATATTCAATTGCAATGCATGCAGATCAAATCCTTGCTTCTATTATTTTGTCAGTTGTTTACAGAACATCAAGTTCATACCTATCAGGGTTTTTTAAACTATTATGTGAATAATTAAATCATACTGTCTCCCCTGTACATCCCTGCAGGACTGAGTAACATCACTGTGGTTTCCTAACATTTGTTCTATAATCCATATTACTCCCAAAGACATTTTCAGTAATGTAGTTCTGCTCAGAGAGTTTCTTACAAGTTTTTTTTGAGCATTTCCTATTTTTCATGGCAAGGCAATTCATTTTATAGTGTGTAACAATGTGTATCTGGTATTTCAGTATACAAAGAAAAGCTTTGCAGCAGAAGTTATTTCAGTACCCAGTTTTTGAAAGGCAGCTATTTTGCAATTTGAGATTTTGTGCATTTCACAGTCCAGAAATATGTAGCTATTACAAAACTAAATGTGTTTTATGTATAGATTTCTGCTTGGAATCACTGATTTTCCACACAACAGGAACTTCTGTCTCAAGGCTAAAATAATCTTTCAAAAAAAAAAAAATGTAATTTGTTAGGTTTTTTAAATCAAATCTTTAAATAACACCTAATCAATAGCAAAATTACCTTTATTTACTGTGTGGCATAGGCTGTACATGTATAGGTTGTGCAGTTTACACACCTTCATTTCTACAGGACACTTTGGGGTCCATTCAGCTGCCAGATCACATCAAAATCTGAAAGATTGTGTTGTAATATACTCTCAACACTGCAGCATTGTGGGAGTCTATCAATTCAGTCAATGGTAGATGCTCCAAGAGGAAAGGTGGTGTCAGGATATTTACAGTCCTTATCTAGAAATCTGCTAATGATGCTGTTGTACTTCCACTGAATCGTTGATTTTGTTCCAACTTAATTGCGTCAATGAATGAATGTTAAGGCTTAGGACATTACAGAGGATGAACTGAGAGAATATACATCAGGCCCAACTCTTAAAACTGAGCAATGAAAAGCAAGACAGAGAAGAAAAATTGAGAGGGCTTTTCTATTGTTACTATTTTCAAACACCTTGATAAATTCAGTGTTATTGTTTTCATTGTTCTCATGCCATTCACCAAGAGTTTTCTTCAATATTTTTAATGTTAATATTAGTTTTAAAAGAACAAAAGGATTTTATAATATGTTTCTACATTCTGAAGATTTTTCTTATCAGGGTTTGAGTAGAAAGACAAATTCATGACTGAATTGTGATGGTCTTCTTCATCCAGAAATTGTAGTGGTAGTCTAATAGAACATATGACAATGAGAAAAAGTGATTTTGCTACTGAATACACACTTTCTTGTCCTTGTTTTTACTACTATTATAGTAGCTTAGCATTTCATTTAACATTCATGCAAATTTATTGAACAAATAATGATCGCCCAATCTGCAAGTCAATTTGAAGTATTAAGATGCTAAGCTTTCATACTGGGTCAAAAATCCTCCTCCCACAAAAGCTAGAAAACCCAAAGCCAGCTGTATTAAAGCAAACCTGTAAAGACCTACCTCTCCTGGCAACGCTAGTGGGTGCAATTGTAATATTATATTAATGAGCTTTGGGAATTAATGATTTAAGAATTCCGAGCCTCTCAGCTTTGATCCATTAGTGGGTATAGATTCAGTGGGAGTTAGCACAATTGGGCAAAAGCTGCCTAAGTGGAAAATTGATCCTGGTAAGTGCTAGCTTACTTGCTTGACACATTAATGGTTCCTGTTTTAGTGCTTTGAACTTTTGCTCTGTGATAATGTGAGTTCAAGTCCCACTTGGGATGTTGAACTTTCAGTAAAGTCTTAGAGTGAACAGGGGGGAATCTGTCATTCCTTTACATTTTAATTAAAAGGATAAGTTGAAAGCAATGGAGAAAATATAATGAAATTACCATCACCATCTTCTAGCTCTGGAACTGGGAAATAGACCTGTTCTGTCATTTAGTCGTGGGAATGGTTGGCTAGGGACTTGAAGCAGGCACTGACAAGTATTAAAAGGTGCTACATCCAAAGTCTGAGCTCCTCAGTCACTGTGTCCCTTTTTGCCCAGCCTGCTGGAAATAAAAAAAGTAAGAAAGAAAAAAACCCCAACATAATTCCAATGACTTTGAACAGAGTTTGCACTTCTAGCACTTCTAATCAGACATAATATAAATAAAATGAAATAAATGAATAGTTTCAAGAACACCTTGCAGACTAATTAAATAGTTCTCATAGAACTCTTGGGAGATGGGCAATTAAGTATTTTCCCAAACAGATAATTTATAAAAGTTGGGTAGAGAGATGAACTAGGGAAAGGCACCTAGGGAGTCACAGTTAATGATAATGTGGAACTTCCTCAGGACCCATCCTCTGCTAAGATTTGTTGAGTGAAACTGAAATCTACAGAGGAAAAATTGCATTTTCCTGGGTTATTAAACAAGGCTTTTACAAGTAGGAAAATAATACCAGATTTAAAAAGATTTAAACATTTATTCCTCCTTCTTTTACCCTCAACATCCATTTCTGCCTCAGTAAAACCCAAAATTTAACCCTTTAATAGCAGAAAGCTTTGAGGCTTCTCTGAGGTTAGTATCACTGTACATGTATTCAAGAAATTCAGCTCAGAAGCACAAGATATCTTTTGTCCCTGTATAAGCTTTCAAATATGGATTTTTACAAAGATTTATGGGCATGAAAACTTTCTCCTTGAAAACCTTACCCAAATTTCAGAACAAAAATTTACACAGGTTCCAAATTAATTTGTAAGGTCCATTGTACTTTCATTTTCCAGTTTCTAAGGAGGGCATTCACCAGAAATCATAAAACTTGTGCTTTGTTTTGCAGACTCTTTAGGTCTGAATAAATGTTTGATCTTTTGTATAATTATCCAAGTTGACCTTGAGGTTTCTCTTAGGTCTGCTACTGCAAAAGAGGAAAAAAAAAAAGACTCTCCCTGCCACTGGTAGGTAGCATTTTTATTTCTAAAATGGTCAGAACTGAATAACTACAACTCTGTAATGTAAGCACTGGTACTTATTCTTGTCATCTTCCTGGCAGGGTGACCAGGGCAAATGAAAAAATTATGTGTGGTTAACTCTGGCATTAAAATATTAATGTCAAAACTACCTTGGATGGCTAAATACCACCAAATATAAGTCTCCACTGCACAGCCCTTGCTGTATCATCAATTCAAAAAAGACAAAGAAAACTCATTTCAAGTTGAAGGCTTATCCACATTTTTAATGTCCAATTTTCTTCTGAAACAACGTCTTTCAGCAGACAGACATAACTGTTCATGGGCTGTTCTCACAACTGCTTTTACTACACTGAGCCCAAGAGCTCATAAACAGGCTCTAATTAGATTTCTTTCATATTATTAACCACCTTCCAGAGTGTTCTCATCTAGTAATCTGTTGCCAAGCTTATAAAATTTGTTTACTGCTCTAAAATTTGGTGGATATTGTAAGCAAAAATTGCAAATTATTTGGATCCCTAGAAAAGTCTGGGCAAAATAATTTTAGGAGGAAAATGAATGAAAAAACCCGTAAGCCATCTTCCTTTTTTTATTTTAATGGTTGATCCTAAGGCAGTATTAATTCAATCATGCTGCTAAGAGGTAGAAGGGTTGGAAGATTCTCCACGTACTGTGGGACTTAGATGTAGCTGTTGGCTTTTGGTCATGGTAGCTTGGCATTGCTTGGCTTTCAGCTTGTGTGAAGTCATACTAAATTCAATGAGAAATAGCTCACAGTTACATGGACCACTGCCTGAACACTAAGGCTGGCTTCCTGCTACCAATCTAGTCCTCTTCCTAAACATTGCCACCCTGACAGACAAAAATACTGAGGATAATCACCCAGTTTGGCCAGCTCGACTGTTTATCTCATATTTATTACCAAGGAGATTTTTGGGACTTCAGGAAGGTCTCAGTCCAAGGGTTTCAGGGTCGTATTAAAGGGACAGCAATACTAAATGTTTAATCCTTGACTCCTCAACAGAAAAGAATGTACCTCTAATTATGTGATCAAAACTAAGCTAGTATCTATAAGTTTTGCTAAACTGGGCTACAATTGGATATATAACTAGTGTTCAATGTCCAGCTAAACACTTTCCCAACCAAAACCCTCTGGAAATGTTTGCAGTGATGTTTAGGCAAAGCCAGACATCCACTTTGCATAAGGTGGTCTGTATCTGAAAAGCAAACCATGCTCACAAATAGAGGATTTATGATCAGACACATCCTTTCAGTCTTTCTTTTCTTCCCAAAACTTCACACAGGCCTTTGCCATTATCTATCTGAAAGAAAATGAATAAATAATAGAAAAAAAATGTGGGTGCCCTCTGCCCTATAATCCCAACCAATATTTGCTCACATTATCTGACAGAAGGGCCAAACACAGAGAAAATGAATTCCTGGTATCTGATAAACAAGTGGGATTTATTTACACAAATTTGTTTAATTCTGGTCTCCTGCTTGTCTGCTGGTTCATCTGCTCTATTTCACTCATTTCATGCAGCAGAGGGTTTTTCAATTATAAATCTGGGCAGCACAGTATATTTGAGCGTTCTGTCAATTTGATTTGTTTTTATGCCTGTAATGAATTTTAAACTCCCTCCTCAAAAGTCAGCATGTACAATCTGGAAATGGAACTTCTGGCTTTTTTGGTGGGATTACAAAAACCAGATAAATAGAAAAAGACTAAAGATAACTATATCAACCCTACAGGAGCCAGTGATGAATCCCAATAGACTGAGAACAGTATAAAGCTCCTTACCCTTCTGTTTATTTACTCACTATCCTCCATAGTCTCCTCCTCTTTTGTATTTAATCCATTGTATTTATTAATGAGTCCCTGATCATTGTTTATATGCTACACTGAACACTTAAGAAAAGCTAAGCAACAATTGGCTTAAATAGTTAAAATTTTTGGGCTTGATGATTTCAATTACCAGAAACCAGACTACAGTATTCCTCTCCAGCAGCGAAGTTTCGCATGGGAAAGAGCAGGAAAGGTGTCTACAACTTTGGGCATAAGGTCTTCATGTATGATGAAGCTACACCAAGCTGAGATCATCAGGGCTGGGCAATTTCTCCTGGAGAAGACAAGGACTAGGTTCTCAAGGGAAATTGGGATATTTGTCTTGGCCTTTTCTCTCATCTCAAGCTGCAGGATGAATGGAAGGCACATGTTTTCAACATCATATGTGTGCATACATATATTTTTGTAGCTAAGACTATTCCCTGCACGTGTAAGGTTTACCCTAGGGAACTGAGGTTATGTTAGTTTGGAGAAATGCTGACTCAAGAGGTGCCTTTTTGCTCTCTACAACTACCTGGAATTGTAGTCAGGTGTCTTGTCGCATGTAACAAGCGATAGGACAACAGGAAATAGCCTCAATTTGCACCAGGGGAGGTAGAGATTGGATATTAGGAAAGAAATCTCTTCTGAAAGGATGCACTGGAACAGGCTGTACAGATAAGTGATGTAACCACTGTCCCTAGAAGTGGTCAGAAACACGTAGATGTGGTGCTTAGGGTTTAGTGGTGGATTTGACAGTGCTGGGTTGATGGTTGAACTCCATCTTAGAGGTCTTTTCCAACCTTAATTATCTTGTGGCTCTATAATTCACAGAGCTTGAGCTGTATTTACAATATATATAGAAAAGTTGTCAAAGAACTGATGTTTCATCAAAGGTAAATAATTAACGTAGAGCCTCTAAGCAATGTTTTTGCTGCCTCTGTAAGAATGAAGTCTGCTCAAATGCCAAAATTCTGTTGAGGTACTATGGAGCATTTCACTGATGAGCTTTCCATGATGTGAAAGCTGGAGGTATGAAATAGTAGTGCATTTCAGGACAGTCCACCCTGTTAAATCCCACAATGGCAATCTGATGATGTCCTCCTGTTCCCTGTGCCTGATGAACAAGGATGTGTTTTTCTTGTTAGATGTGTTAAATTTATTGACAGCCTTAAGCAGCAGAAAATACACTGCTGCTCTGAAAGTCAGGGCATTCCCAGGGCAATCATCAGTAAGTGGCTAGCAATCCAAATGGCAGAACAAGTCTGTAAGAAATCAGAGATCACCAAATGTTCAATACTTACTGGCTGGAAAGTGGATAGCTAAGAGCTCTGAGAAATCACGTAATTAACCCAAAATTCTCTCTTGTCAATAGAATGCACTTGCAATGACAAGTTGTTTTGCTACACAATAGTGCTGTCATACCTTTTATATTGCTCTGTCGGGTTTGTGCGGCAAGGTTTTGGTGGCTGGGGAGCTACAGGTGTTGGCTTCTATGAGAAGTTGTTAGAAGCTTCCCCCATGTGGGACAGAGCAAAAGACATCCAGCTCCAAAGACGGACCCACTTCTGGCCGAGGCTGAGCCCATAGCTGCTGTGGAGCTGCAAGGCCTTACAAAAGGAAGGCCTTGGTACCCTTGTAAAATCCTTGCTCACTTCTGTTACTTTGGCTAACTAGAAAAGCATTCTGGGAATGACTCAGCTAAACTAGAGGTGAAAAACAAGTTACATAATTGTAAAACAATTATTAGAACCAATAAGTGCTCACACCGTGGGGCTCATGGTTGGTTACATCTGATGCCTGTTCCTATTGTGGTCTATGGTGGTTGGTTCAGCACATTTGTTGTGCCTCACAAGTATGTAAACTCATAACTAACAGTTTGAGCCCTGGATTTTTGCAATAAAGTGCCTTCACCATACCATCATGGAGATCATGTGTGCCTTAATGCTGCACATAGCAATCATGGCAGCACCTCTGGGATAATATATCGAAGAAAGTGAAGAAAATGGGGGAAAAAATTGGACAAAAACAGCAACCAAAGAGAGGAATGAGAATATATGAGAGAAATAGCTCCTGAAGGTCAGAGCAGGAGGAGGGGGAGGAAGTTCTTCAGGCACCAGAGCAGAGATTCCCCTTCAGCCTGTGGTGCTGACCATGGTGAGTCAGGCTCTTCCCTTGCAGCTCATGGAGATCCACAGCAGGGCAGATATCCACCCTACAGCCCCTGGAGGACCCCATGTTGGAGCAGGAGGAGACTGAAGGAGGCTTGTGACCCCGCAGGAGGACTGTGCTGGAGCAGGCTCCTGGCACTCTGCTAGCTCTCTCTTCACTGGAGCCATGCTAAGCAGGTTTGATGGCAGGACCTGTGGCCCTGAAGGACACCCACGCGGGAGCCTTTTGTTCCTGTCTCCTGTGAGAGGGACCTCATGATGGAGCAGGGAAAGAATCTGAGAAGTCTCCCCTAGTGAGGAAGGGCTATCAAAGACAGTGTGTGATGAAATGACCACAACTCCCATTCCCCATCCTCCTGCTCTGCTGAGGGGGAGAAGATAGAGAAACTTGTAAATGAAGTTGAGCTCAAGGAGATGGGAGGGGTGGGGGGGAGCTCTTTTGATTTCCTTATTACCTTCTCTGATTCGATTTGCAATGAATTAGTTTTCTCAAGGTCCAGTCTGTTTCATCAATGATGCAACTGGTGAGTGATCTCTTCCTGTCCTTATGTTGGTCTCAAACCTGCCAGAATATTTTTATTTCCCTGTCCAGCTGAAGAGGGGAGGCATAGAGAAGCTTTGGTGGGCACCTGGCATTCAGCCAAGGTCAACCCACCATGCTTGGTCAAAAGTAAATGGGTTCTTTCCTCATTGTGAAAGGGGTAACTGAAGTGCACTTAAATCTGTGCAGGTGTTTGGTGGTTTGCGGCACACATACTAAAATATTGGCATCTTTGCAATCTCTCTTTTTCCATGTGACTTGGAGTTTCTGAACATGCATATGAGTGATTGAAAGTAAATTTTACAGCTTATTGAGGTCTAAAGGCTTTATTTTATTTTCCTGAGTCAAGCTATTACTTTAGCCTTTATAGGAGTCCTCAATATAGTTCCTATGGCAGCCACACGAAGAGTTTGGTGGCTCTGATGGAGCTAGAATGAGTTTTGCTCACGTGATAATCTTTTTTCCTGTCTCTGTCACCAATGTCTCATTATTCTTACTTGTTGCTCCAATTAAAGAAATGGTCACAGGGAAATGATGAGAGAAGCCAATGTTCTGTGGAGTGCTGGAAGTGAAAAGATACGATTTTGGGACTGAGAAGCTCTATGATGCCCAGACTCCGCAAGGGGCAGAAATGAACTTGCCCTCTTCTCCTTGGGCGTGATTGGCTGAGACTTTGGTTTTTGAGGTTTTGGGAGAGAGTGTACAGCAGAGCGAGCTCCCAGTCTCTGATTGCTCTATCTATCATTGATGTCCCAGAGCTAACCCAGGAAAGATAAAATTACAGAGATGTCCACCTTGGGTATGTGCTTCTTTTCACAAAGAAAGGAAGACACCTTTTACAGTCTGAAAATCCCTGTATTGTTAAAAGACCATAGGTGGCTTAACTGATAGCACAAGGTGATTAATTATTTAGATACAGTTACATGACTGGAATCTCACTGTTCCTGAATGAGAAAACTCAGGTCAGGAGAGCATGGTGTGGGAGAAGGGCTGTTTCAACAGGCCCTTGTTTGCATACAGGACTTACATTTACCTTGAGAACAGATGAAAGGAGTAAGTTTTAAGCCTGTCAGAGGAAGAAAGAGCTTGTCAGCAAATGTGCAAATAAAGGTGTAGATGCATCCTGACAGCAAGAGATAAGTGACCTTGTAACTCTGACTTTTACTAATAAAAACCACTTTTCAATTACATCCAGAATAAAACCACTTATTCTTTATGATAAGATATAATTTTACCTGCAAAAGCATATATTGCACATGTATGATGTTACTGAATTATCCTCTGTAATTGTGTTAACACACAGAGGGAAAGGCAAATGGATCAATGGCTCCTCAAATGAATTGGCACAAGGGAAACTTGCAAAATAAAATTCAGTGAACACCAAACAACAAGGGGCAAGGTGCTTAGAGGAGAAATTAAGCACAACGCAGGACAGGAACAAGTTTTGCAAAACAGGCAAGGATGCAATGAGATTAACAGAAGCAGAAAATTCACTTTTTATGTAAGAATTCTTCCTCTCCAGTTCTTCAAGGTTTTGAACTCCAGGTTGGATCCCAAAATGTTGCTCTCTTTGAGCATTGTGCATATGAGAAATTCCTTCATTTTCTTCTCCTGTGTATTTCTGTAGCTGCCCAGTTGTATGTGTGCATTGGCAGGTGCTCTAGCTCGGCTCTCAACATGCGCCTGAAATGCTAATATAATTTTCTCTGGATGACTTGCAGGAATAGGGGTCAATGAACCATCTGAAAAAACCTGGCATGTAGTTTACATTCAATCCATTTAGTGCCTTATTTTACTGAGGAACTAGCTTTTGAATGCATTTAGGCGCCTGTGTGGACTTTGTGTAAGTTTCCAGCTTATATTCATAGTAATTGTATTGACATTTGAATTTTTCTAAACAAATGACAGAATCTTACCTGATTTGGTAAATACAGCTTCTGCTTCATTGTTCATGGCATTATTTTCTTGCAAAACTCTAATGGCATTACACAACACTATTAAATACACGAGCTCATGCCACTAACATCTTGTTGCACAGGTCTGATGTGGGATTTCCTGGGCTTCTTATTAGATTTCTCTCCTCTTTCACTGCTAAACTAAAGCTTCACTATGCTGTCAGGCTATAGTTCCTGCCAAAACTCATTTAGTAAACAGGTGAGGTTTCTGTAGATGTCTGCACCAGAGCTAATCATGCACAACACCTTTAATGGTTGAGAGAAACAGACACTTGAAGGCCGTGAGTCATCAGGTCTGAACAAGTGAGTTGGCTGGAGTCGTAAGAGATCCTGTTATTGTTCTTGACCTTGAAAAGATCCTAGCTCAGCTGCAGACATCCACATTGTTGACATCTATGTGTAGACAGAATAATCCCACAGCTGCCCTTCAGCAGCCACACTGTAGCATGCAGAAATTACTTTAAAAAATTGTTTAATTTTCTCAATTTATTAAATTAAGACATTATTTGTAGGATCAAATCAAAGCTTCTGTTGACTTCATATTTTCTTTTTCAACTAGCCTATTTTTATTGTTTTCTATGTCTATTTGTTTTGCAGTTAAAGAGTCCCTAAAAGTATAAAGCTGTTGGGACTTCCACAGCTGAAATATCTTAAGTGAACCTAGTCAGGAAGATAGATGTTTTGGACTGAAATGGAGAGTATGGATTTGTTTTTCATATCTCTATTACTGAAAGTGCTATGAGTGGATTTTTCAGAATGGTGCTATAAAAACAAAAGTTGATTGATTAATTCAAAACCTATAGCTAGGAAATATTTTCCAGGGATACTTACAGGAAATACACAATGGTCTATGAAGAGAAGTAATTTGCTATGTGCACACTGATAGGCAAATTTATTGTGATCTGATACCTGTGGCTATGGCAGTGAAAGATATTACAAAATGACCATTTTTGCACTTACTCCATCCTGTTATGCTGAACAGAAGACAAAGTTATCAGAACTGCAATCTTAGTCTTAGTGATTACACTTTTCAGTTGTTTAAGCATATAGGAAACATGTGAATATGTGGATATAAGAATACATGAGATTTTGACTTGAGATTGCAGCAAGTTCCCTAGAAACGAGTCCTGATTAAATGAAAATATCTGTCAGTGCACTATTCATCTTATGCTACAAGAGCAGTAACCATAGGGAGGGTGATTTTGCCAAAGTTTAATGCAAGTTTGCCCTTTGCCTTCAGAGATCTTTGAATCAGGCTGTACCTGTTTCTAAAATAATGTGTATGTAAGAAAACTGGGAAGAGTGTTAATGGGTTTGTACTATCTACTTAAGAGGCAGGTTAGACATGAAATGCTAACAAAACAAGAAACTTGAGGGAATTTACCTGAGGAGAAATAATGAAGAAGTTGAAACAAAAACGTCCCTTCCTGAATTGTTCTTTTCCTGGTGTGGTTGAGCTAATCATGCTGTTGTTCCTCCATCAGCATTTTCTTCCCTTCCACCAATCTGTTTTCCCCAGCTGGCAGATTTAGATGTATCCAGCATGCTTCTCATGAACCATTTTTACTACAACATTTTTTGTAATCAGAGTTAAACCGTTGGCTATTTTCCTGAATCACAGTTTCTTGCTTCTAATGCAAAGGTTTGTCCCTTTTGACCTTGCTGACATACAGGGGACAACTCCTGCCTCACTGACTTCACCCTCCCACTATCTAATGCACAACCTATTTCTGATGTTTTTCAGAAATATATTGAACTCGATTTAATTTCACCCAGTGATGACACTATGGCGTTGGAACTTCACCCTTCTAAAGGTTAGGCATCATCTTTTAATTACCAGCTTAAATTTATTAATGATAAATTTATACTGAGATTTTTTTGGTGTCAGTTAAGCACCCTCTTTTCCTTCCTAACATAAACATAGTTTTGATGTATTTAAAAGGCTATACTAGCAGTTTAGTTACCTGAATTCAAACTTATGTGTGTACTGTAATGAATATAATTATTCCAAATGTTTGTAATGCATGCAGGAATAATCAGTGGCATTTCCAGTGAACAGAGAAATAAAAATATTTTTAGTCATATCCCATGTGCTTACCCTAGAAGAAAAAGATATAACCATTAAATTGAAACTCAAGGAGAGAGAAAAAAATTAACACATGAACTCATTTATTCTTCAGTGTACTTTTCTCCACAGGAAAACTATTTTTCAGATTTATTGATATGGATGAATAAAGGTTTAAGAACAAACATTCGCTTCTGGTATGACATTATTTCATGGTTAGTTAACAACATGATGGGCATTGAGAAAAGAGCAGCATATACAGATATCTAAAAAATGTAATGAATATGCTGCTATAACACAAATACATAATACAGTTCTCTTCCCCATCTTCATAAAATTACTGCTTTCTCATTTGTGCCATTTTTTTCTGTTTGCTTTCTTGGTAGCACAGTAGATGTATGGATGTGAAACTCACATATCAGGATTTTTTTATTTCCTTTTTTATGAAAAAATGTGCTAACTTTAAATTGAATTTTGTCATAATGAGGAATAGGAAATCACTGATCCTTGTTGCTGGTATTACTGTGTCTGCAATTCTTTGAATTGCTGTCTGTTTCTGAGGCAAAATGTCCTAATCTGCTTATTTAAAATTACATCATTGATTAGGTGTGAATAAATAGACCCGTGAAATAAAAGGATGTCATGATTAGACTTTCAGATACTCCTGGCAACATGCAGGTTTAAAACCTCTTACATATTATAACCCACCCACTGCTCCCCTTGAGAGATATAGTGTAGTTCTGCTGGAGTCCAACTTAAGAGGTTCTTAACAGAGAGGTCTTAAGCTACTTTTATAAAAAGAAAACCCATGACAACAAAGCACAAAACAGGACTTTAAAATATCTACTGAAAATCTGGTTTTGATAATGCTAAAGGTAACGTTTAGGTAAGGCTTATTCTGAAAATGCTGCTTAGCACGTTAATCAGGATTACTTCACTTTCAACTCCTCTCCTATGCATGTGTTCCATTTGATGCACTTTTAATCTCTGGGTTTGGCTATAAAAACTTTTTAGACGAGACTTGTTTTATGTTCATCATTTAGCAATTTTGTGGAATAATAACAGGAAGCATAAGAATGAATCTTTCTGATTAGATTAGACTTCCCTTTTCCTTGTACCTATAGATCTGAAAACAAATTATGCTTCCAAACAAGTTTGAACACATCCTTTTGAACTAAGGGCAATATTTTGTATTATTAATGAAGTAATAAATACTCAAATTATGTTATTATATCATCAGTTTAAAATCCTAAGCTATAGAGAGTATGCACTGGGAATTTGAAAAGCCAGTGCTGCTTCACAGCCCTTGTACATTTATATTTTTTGTGCACCATAGTTAGACTATTTGGCTCATGGGTGCTGATAGCTATTGTGGAGAGGACACAGAAGCAGATGCAGAAGGAAAACCTGTCTTTGTCATTCACCTGCTTAGGAAGTCAGCACACATTGGGAAAACAACCCCTGAAAGGTACACATCAATTTAAGCCAGTCAAGTTGTTCCCTCTACAGAAAATGAAAAAAGAAATGCAATTTATCCATCCTAGGTATCTAGAGTTAGGAAAGATAAAAACAAACATTAGTATTGAACCCAAAAAAGAGAAAAAGCATGTTATATTGCAACAAAAAACTTCTTAACGCAAGATCTAATTTTCATTTTATGGCCAAACTTTAAAATTAGAAATAAATATGCATATATTATATATTTATTTCTTTCCTCTTAAGCATTGTTTGCAAGTTGTCTTGAAAGAATTCTCAATTTAAATTGGCTAGTGATTGATCCTATGTCATCATTTTATGTAAGAATTTCATAAGAAGTAAATGTAAGAGCAGAATTATGCTTAACGAGGTCATCGGTGTTATTGTTATGCAAGGTAAAACCTAGAATCTGCAAGGTTAATTACTATAATTTGAAAAAAGACTGTATAAGTAAAATTCAGATGCTGTTATATCTATGTAATTAACTTGTAATTGAAGCATAATTGCACAGCGGTTTTGCTTTGCAGTAGGTTGCTAAACAGGATTTGCACAGTTACTTATGAATGGGTTAATTACAAAAATTTTGTCATCATACTAAATTTATTTTTGTGGCAAAGTTCCTTCAGATTATCAAATAGAGAGTGTATATTTTTTCAATTTTCTTCACTGAAGAATGTTTAATAACATTTACATGTTATATGTAGACAGCATGCAAAAGTTGTAGTGAGTTAAACATGAATCCATTATACATTATGCATTATTTCTCATAACACAGAGCTCATAAAAAATACATATCACTTGGGCTGATAAAGCTGTAAGCAAAAAACAGAAGACTGAAACCTTAAGGCAAAAATATTCTAATGAAATGTAATAAATACACAATAGGAATAATACTCAAGTAATTTTAGAGAAGTAGTGGAAGTGACAGAGTCATCCAGTCTCATGTGCCCTCCCGTTACCCAGTTACAGGGAATGATGGACAGCTGCTTCAGGAGGGGAAAGTATCTCGCACTACAGAGGAAACAAACTCTTCTAAGCTATTTTTCTTGATAGATGCAGTAGTTGTCACACAGAAAAGGGAAAAGGGAAAAGAGAAAAGAACCCTTTAGAGCATGCTGTCCCTTGAGCAAAAAACAAAACCTGCAAGGTGGCTTTAGAATCTTGGTAAAATGTTGGAACAACTAAGGAGAAGTTTTAATGTAAGCTTATGTTTTATTCATTAAACTAGTTGCTCATTCAATGTTTTGGACTCAATTTTTAATTTTTTTTAAAATTTCTGTGGAGCAATAAAACTTGTTCTGATCATAGTAAGGAAGCTTTTACCATGGCTGTGGCAGGTCCTAAAATGGTCTCTCTTTCCAACACAGCTAACAAAGCAATTCAAAGCAGGGTGTTCAGAAGGTAATGACACTGTGCCTCTACCTTGATGCACAGGCTAATTAGAGAAATTGTAACACAGACCTCTGAGAGCAAGTGCTGGTGAGCCCCAAAGGTCTGTGCTATGTGCCAAAGCAGCAATCAGTGAGCATGAACCCCAGGGCCAGGAACATCCACACCTGAATGTGACCCGAATGCGCCCAGTGCCAGCCTGGGCAGAGGGCAGCTAGCATGACCCAGCCCTCTGCATCGCCAACAAACCCAGATGGCATCCTGCATCCAAACTGCATCTGGGAACCATTCTTTGCTCTGCTCGCTTCCCAGCACTGCCTGGAAATCACTTGACAGAATGTGATTTGGCCATGGCGTACAAATTCTTCCCTCTAAGTATTGTTATTGTATATATTATATAGACACAATATATAACAATAAGATTTATTTACACATTTTGGGACACAAAGTAAATAGTGTAAGTGTGATGCATAATCTTAGTTAATTATAATTAACGAAATAATTTTTTAACTGTTCCATTGACAAAAAACTGAAGAAGCCAAAATTAAGACAGAACTCTTCAAGCAGGTATTTGTATAGGAAATTCACAAATCAAATAGTTTAGTTATAAAATCCTGAAAACTATTTTTACAAGATGAATTTAAAAAATCCTATGAAGTTAAGCACCAGCTTAATCAAATGGATTATGATATCTGTGTAAATAATTTAAAATGGTTATTTAATAGAAGATCAGATCTGCAAATTGTGATTTTTGCTTAAAAACTAAGTACATTTCCAGCAGCAGTGAGCATCTGGTGTGGGCCAACGTACAGCACATCAGCCTGGATGCACAGAGGAGCAAACTCATGATGCAGTTTGAGCCAGCAGTTTTGGCAAAGTAATGACATAATGAGGTTTTAATAGAAATGCTCCACGAAAATGCAAAACTAATAAATAAACTGAAGAGAAAGCTCAGTGGAGACTCCCATGCATTTTTAATTATTGTGGCTGGGGTTTCCAGCTAAAATTTTCATAGGAATGAAGTGAAAAAACAGCATTATTTTAAATGCTTAAGCCCCTTCTCAAGCTGAGCTTGTACTTTTAACTATCTTGAAGATCCCTTTGGAATATCTTGCTTTGGAGTAAGCAAGCCCCCCCTGAAATACTCCATCTGTCAGAATGATGATATAGGCCCTCTTTGTCATCATGCAAGTACTTTAAAGAAGAAAGAAATTTGAAAATCAGAAAGTCCTGAAGAAGCTGCCCTTTGAAGAAAGGAAAAAACAGAGAGATAAGACATTATTGCCGAACAAACTACATTTATGAACAGCACCGTAAATGATGCCTCCCTTTAACAGCAGTCATCACCTTCCCCTGTCACATCACACAGACACAAGAAAATAAAGAGTTTTGAAACCTGATTTTCTATCCAGTGGTAATAACATTAGCCACCTTTAAACATTTTTCCTTTCATAGCTGGAGATTCAGTACTCTTTTATAACTTTTTGCCAAAATTGAAATTCTATCAAACAAGGCTTCATTTGCCAAGCAGAAGTAGCAATGTCCATTAAATATCTGTCAGGCTGGTGTGCTGCCGGAATACAGGCACAAGAATTTATATTATTTGCCCAACAACCGTATAGCAAAACCACATCACAAAAATACCCAATTTCTCATCGTGAAAATAGGATGTATAAGCACTAGAAATAGCTGATTTTACATCCTAACCTCAGGATCTGCCTCAAAATACCATGTTTCATGAACTTTATAGACTTGACAAAGTAGAAATGTGGCTAAGTATCTGTTTTATTCAGCTCTTTCTCTCTTTATTTTTAATTTATTTTGGGGGGACATACACATAATGAATTTGGTTCCAGATATTGATCTGATATTGTGATTCTCCATATCTACTCAACTGTACAAAATTATGTCCAAAGCTATTATTAGAAATAAACGGGGTATGAACAAAGACTATGAAAAGAAAACAACAAAAATTCCCTTGGAAAGTATATTAAGAAGGCTTTTGAATTGCATATGCAACAATGGAAGAAATGAGAATATGGTACATCAGGGTATAATAGAATCATTTGTCTCATCTATACAAAAATTCATATAAAACATAAGGCAAACAATGATATTGTACATATGCAGTGCTTTGATGAATTAGCTGAGATGGATCTACTACAAAATACCAAATGTCCTAACTCAGGCATGTTTATATCTATATCTATCTATCTATATCTATATCTATATCTATCTGTATCACCTATATCTATATCTATATCCGTATATATATGTGTGTATATATATTAATATATATGTGTATGTGTATATGTATATATATATATATGTAACACTTATAATGCCATTGGTGTATAATGAATGCAGAATGTACTAACTGGGTCACAAAGCCCAGTTTTAATACTGTCAGAACTTCATAATATAGATGTTTACTAGTGAAAGAAACAATGACAGACCTATTATGGTGAGGCTGATAAACAAACCATTCAGCTGTAATTGTGATGTGCTAGTTGCGAGGACACAATCTCTGGTTTCATCACACTGCTCATAAACAATGTTGGTTTTCTGGTGCAATGTCTTGGTTTAGTTTTGTTTTAAAAGTTCTGTAGCTAGTTCGTTGCCCTGTGATAGCTGAAATCATAATTTCTGATAACAGCCAACCAAATTATTAGATTAAAAAATAAAGACAAAAATGCACAGAAAAACTCCCAAATAAAAAAAACATATAAACCCTCTGTCATAATACTTCAAACTCTTTACTTATCCTATTTGGAAGTTTGCTGCCATCTCCCACACTGCATCTCACTAGTCCCTCATTGTTCAGCAAGAAACAGAGATAACTTATACTCCCTCACAATGTTCTGCTTGAAGGATTGCTGGAAAAGGCATTGGCTGGATTGTCTGCCTCAGTGTTTTTCTGAAATGACTGTTTGGCGTACAGTCAAATATCTGAAGTCCTGAACTCTCAATCTGGTCACTTCAGAAAGAGTCCAGGGAAACCAGTTTCTTCTTACAAAACCAGAGAATTCACAGAATGGTTTAAGCTGAAAGAGACCTTCTGGTTGCAACTCCCACACCGTGGACAGGGATACTTTGCACTAGACCAGGTTGCTCCATGCTAAAAATGGTTAGGTGAGGTCTGGCTTCCAGGCATGCAGAAACCAGCTCTCCAAAACTGCTCATCTTTTAGGGTGCCCTGATGCCTCTTTAACTGACAAGAGACACGCTTGTGACCAACACAGAAAAAGCAAATCTGAACTTTTAGATCTATTGTTGATTATGGAACAAATTCTCCTCAAAGAGATTTGTTGTATTTTTTCTTAATTCTGACCAGAAATAGAAAATGATGAAATCATTACAGAAAGAATGTTGAGAGCACCTCAGCTTCAGTTGAACTATCTTCTTTTGCCAAAGAACTTGTTTTATTTATGTTTTGTTAATTACTGTATATGTTTAAATTCCAAGAAAATTATATTCCCCTTTTTAATGTCTAAATTAACTGGATGCCAAAACAAATATGATTTTTCTTTTTAAGATTCTGGGTTTCAAATAAAGTGTACTTTCTCACAGAAAACAGTTCCATCCATCCCTTTTTGCCAAGTCATCACAGCATCATCAGTATCCACAGCCACCACAGTAGCCCGGGGTGGGAAGGACTACGATTCTGTACCCTGCCCATTTCCCTTGGATCATGAGTAGCCTTTGGAAAAGGCTTTGAAAAAGCAGCATCTTAATTTCACAGGGTACAAGGACCACAAATGTTGCTTGCCCTAACATGGGGAGTGCATCTAGGCGAGACTTCAGCCTCTTCTAGCAAGCTGTTCTCTTGTTTTGCAGCTGAAATTCAACTTTGCCTAAGTCAAAAGACACTGTGAAGACAAAGCTTTTGTTGCTATTAGAATCCAAATATCAAACAGGCTGTTTTTCAGAGTGAAGTAACTCACAGAACTACAGGACATTACCTCTTAAGAAAGGTATCCTTGAATAATCTGTGCTTCCAATATGTTCCTTCCCACCTGCATATTGTCCCATTCTGTCAGCAGCTACGTTCTTAAGAAGAACTATGAATAGACACCTCTAGAAATGCAGCCTGGTTTGTTTTGCGATGGACCAGATGGCATCTAGTGACAGATATATTTCAACAATGCTTTCCTGGAAGAGGACACTGCTGTTCCTTTGACAGTACCTGAATTATATATACTGTATACATCTTCAGTAAAATATCTGAGATTCTCCAACAGTTACATGCAGAATTATTTGCTTCTGTTCAATGAGAAAGCACATTTTTGCTGTTGTTACTTTTTTTTTTTTTTTTTCTTATTTTTTGTTGTTATCTCAAGAAGGAAGAGGATTAAGAGATTCATGTTCTTTTCAGGGGCGGGAGTTTATAACTTTATTTTCACCAGTGAAGTTACATATATTTTGCATCAAACAGTGTCAAACAGACTGGATGTTTAGTGCTACAACTGGGCTTTACTTGATGATTCAACTTTTAAAAAATCAGGTTATACGTTTGCATGTATACTATATTCACTGACATCTGAGTGGGATCTGTCTGACAAAGGCTGTGTTGCTTTGCCTTGCCTCTCTCTAACAAAACACAGAGGGTGTCATCATTCACCATTACGGCTGGGATTCAGAGTCTTTAGAAGCCTGGCAATAAAACATATCGAGGCTTGAATACATTCCTTCCATTCATGGCTGGGTGCCTTCTAATCACCAGAAATCCTCTGAATAGTCTCTACCAGAATAAAATAAGGTTTCATTTAAAGTCTGAAATTGCTTTTATTTTAGGAATCGTGTCTTATTTTAGTTCCATAGTTCTGATTCTGTTCCATATTCAACAGCAATTTATTTCTCAAGGAAGGTCTAACTTATGTTCTGGGTTTAGGAAAATAATCAGCTGAAGTTTGTAGGATTCCGCTTTGTGCTATTTAAGGTGGGTAGGCAGGGGACTATGCTCAAACCCTGGAGGTTGCATCCATTTTACAAGAGATTGCTTTTTAACCACTCTTTGAAACCAGCATCTTAAAAATCTCTCATGTTTCACTGGCTCACACAGCTAAAAACAAGGGGTCTGTTTTTGAAAAAATGTAATTGTTCCAATTTTTATCCTACAATTCAAATCACATGTTGTTCTGTTCTTACACTTTTCAGAATTTTTCACTGTAGGTCCTGCTAAATATGAGTTTGCAAACTCTCTGGGCTTTCTCTCTTTTTCATAATAGCAGTTTGCCACTCAAACTTCTGCCAACAGAAACAGTCAGAATTTATTTGTATGCTACTTGAAAGAAATAAAGTGATATGTTTTAGAAGCAGTGGATATAAATTTGTGTTTAATTTTAGTAATAGAAGTCCTATAAGCTGACAGGTGTAAACTGGTGTCAAGATTATATAAAGAACTTAAAATTCAGTCAGAATGAAGCTTTGATATATTTACACTCAAAACCACATTTCCAGTTTCACACATTACATGTAAATAACCAGATATCAAAAGGCTGCTAAGAACTGATAATTCGGAGCTGTGGCTCTAGTTCAGCAAGAAATGGTAGTTTGTTTTCTCACACAGGAATATAGAAACATCATCTGAAATGCAGACATATGCTTTGAAGTACAGTAAGAGCAAAAAATTCTCAGCATCTGTTAACAACTGTTGGGAGGCTTGGGTTAGATCTTGGATATAATCTGTCAATTTGCATCAATCAAGTTAATTTACATTTCAAGACATAATGAAATGTGACCAACACAATCAAATACATGAACATAATATAACAGCAAAATGCATTCTTGATGACAGTGGATAAAGAAACTGCAATTTTGGTTTAACTCAGAAAACATTGTTTGATTTTTTAAAGTATTTTTGGGATAAAATGTGGCCTTTGCTGAATGGTTTTGGCAGTTCTCATGGAAATTTCAAAGGGCATGAGTAGGGCATTTCTAGCTACTACACTGCTGAGGATTTAATTTTCCACTAAATAAAAAAGAAACTAACAATTTGCAACTTTCTGTCAAGAATGGGTTCAACCATCCTTTTAATACTGATTGTATCCTATAGACTGCATAGAGGGTGCATAGTATTGCTCATATATAAACGTATTTACACATGTGTAACATTAGGTATTTTTGTCATAGATTTTAATTGAATAATGATAGACTTCTTGAGTAAACTATCACAAAAGCATCCTTGCTTTATCCTGCAGCCAAACCCTTAACGAAGTTGTGACTGGACATTAATATAACAATGTTAATCATGCCAACGCCATGTGGAGTAGGTGATCCCAGACAACAGCAGACAGCAAAACACATCTCTCATTAATTCAACTGTAAAAAGATTAAATCTATAAGATTTGCTTGAAAACAGACAAGTCCATCATGTGACAGAAATAATCTGTTAAGAATTGGTCACACCTTACATACCTCCATATCTGTATTTTGTTCAGTAAATACCTCTGATATTTTGTTATTTTGTGTATGTGCAATCCTTAAGAAGTTTCTTTAGGACACCTGAACAGTTTTTCATTTATATAATTGCTTAAAAACCAACTGTCTTTTCTGATCAACAAGTAAGTGAATGATATAAAGGAAACAGCACTCCTACATCCATTTTCTCCAGCCAGTGCACTGAGAGGTGTAGATGTGATGAGTTTCACACAAGACTGAGCAGGCTGCCAGACTAACTCCGTGCTGTACCTACTGCTGCTGGTTATCCCACCTCACAGAGCAAAAGAGGTTGGTAAATCTGTCTGTTTCTGAGAACTGGCCCACCATCATTCCTGTGTTTATCTTTGATTTAATAATGTGATTTGATTCACAATGCTGCTTAGAGCAAGGATTTGAAAAAGCCCTTACAAGAGATAGCCAGATCTGCTCCCACTGGGTCATGTTAGTGTTTGTGTACTCCACTCCTTTCAAATGCTACAACTTTGTTTGTTAATCCATGCCTCTAGAAAGAAGTGTGTAATTTTATATCAATACATCAACATTACCTATTCAAATCCAAGCTATACTAGAAAATGAATGTCAGTGGAAAATGATGCAGACTAGAGATCAATCCTTAAATTAGTTGTTTAGGGGTGGAGTGATCAAAAGCTTGCAAATCCTCTAAGTCTTATTTTCTTTGAGTGGGAGTGAGGGGTCCTAGCTTATAAAGCTGTTTTGCAAATTTTATGCTAACTATAGAGTGTTCCAAAACTAGATTTAGATCCTCAGGCCTTAAAATTCCTGGAGGGTGAATTACTTTACAAAAAGAATTGTTTTCTTTAGAAAAGCAATCTATCCCTGCAGGCTGGTAAAATTTAAATCTGTGATGGCATCTCTAACAACAAACCAAAAAGGCCCACAGGTACTGGTTTAGCTAAATAAGCTAAGTCTTTATGCCATTAAAAATGCAACAAAGTAACTTGAGTTTCTAAATGAAATATAAAAAAAGAAGCACAGAAAGGGAATTTCAGACATTACTTCTCAATCCATGAGAGGCTGCAACACGGCAAAATTGTAGAAAATCTGAAGTTATCTCTCTTACCTTAATTACAGATTTTCACCAATGTCCCAGAAGCAGAGAATATCTTATTTTCCAAGAAAAGAAACGCGTCCATCCTACCAAAGAAATAAAGAGGGGGAAAAAGGAAATTGGAAAGAGACTTGCAATTTCAGAAAGTTTGTTTCTCTTGTACTGTTATGGAATTAGAAAGTAATTATGAAGTTCTGTTTAGTGCCAGAGGAAAGGAAGTTTAATTATATTTGCTATGAGGACATCATAGTATTGTGAGACATTTAATGAGTGTTAAACTAAGACAGCACAATAGAACTGAAGGCTCTTCTCGTATCACTTATTCAAATAGCTTTTAGAAAGTCAACATCTTTTTATATCGGGGTTTATACAAGAGATTTTCTGAGCTGTTATCCACAGGATACACATTTTTATTATAATTCCAATATTTTACACTGTAAAACAAGTTATATATTTGTCTGTAGTAAGGTCAGTGAGCCTCCATTCCTGGACCTAAATATAGAATTACTGATAAATACACCCAAAGCGAAAAAACTGGTCCAGGTATATCTAATTGTATCAAAACATCTGTCCTATAATATGACTGTTCACTCTGTTACCCATCCCGTATCCCACTGGGCCAGCAAAGATACTCCATCCACTTAAGGTCTGTAATACTTAACATGCAACACAGACACACACATTTACATGTATAGAGACATATACATATGTACATTTAAGAAGGTAATACACAATGGTAATGTAAAACCAAAACTTTTAGCTTCAAGCCAGGACCCTTCTGATACCATCTTCACAAACTGTTAAAATACCACAGGAGATGGTCTTGATACAGGAACAGAACAGATTCATAGATTCATAGAAACAGAACCTTTTAGGCAGCAAAAGTTAGGAGTATTTTAATAGTTAGGAGTATTATAAATTTAATATAAAATTTAGGAGTATCAAGCCCAACAGATAATCCCTCACTGCCAAGCTCACCACTAACTGATGTGCCCAGGTGCTACATCAAGGTGTCTTTTAAACATCTGTGGGGATGGAGACTCCATTGCTTCCCTGGACAGCCTGTTCCAATACCTGACAACCTTTTCAGGAAAGAAATTTTTCTTAACATCTAATCTAAAGCTTTCCTTGCACAACTTGAGGCCATTTTCTCCTGTCTTCCTCCTATATTCTGGCTAACTGCCTTGAACACACTGATTATTTTTTCTTTTGAGGAGCAGAAGAGTATTTCCTGCTTTCCCTGAAATTGTCAGAGCAGTACCAGGTCCTTTAGTTTTGGTTACCTGGGGAGTCAAAATTATAAGAACACTTAGTTCCTAAGAAGTTCTAGAAATGATACCAGGTCATCTGATGACCAGACCCTTCTGTTGTTTGAGGTTGCAATGGGAGATTTTAATGCTGCTCACTCTGAACCTAAATCTGATGTGGGTCTTGGCCTCAAATCTAACCATCCCAGTGCCTGAGCTTTAGAATCATAGAATCAGTGACGCTGGAAACGACCTCTAAGTTCATCAAGTCTGACCATCAACCTAACACCACCACCATGTTCACCACTAAACCATATATATCTTCAAGTGCCCTATCCACATATTTTTTTAAGCTGTCCAGAGATGGTGATTCAACCATTTTAGTGCTAAAAGTGGCCAAGCCCCTTCAATAGTTTAAGCTCAGTCACCACTGTCATAGTAACTCTAGTCACAAAATAAATTCACAGGTAAAGGAGGTTTCTGCAAGTATTTGGCTCCAGTTGTTCTGCTCCTATATCCCAACTGTTATGCTTTAAGCAGCAGACTATTGACACCCAGCAGTAACAGTAAAAAAGATGAAAAAAACAAACAAAAAATCCATCAAACAACCCCAGGCAAACTCCCTGCAAAAAACCAGTGGCTGTAATTTATGGGGACAATATTTGTCACTGAAGTTTTGTGGATTGTGCTTCACGCTTAGGGAGGTAAGCCTACATGCTGCCTTTGCCTTTGATAGTTAAGGCAATGAATGTAAAAAAGATGAACAAGTAAGAAAATGTGTCTAGAAAAACAGTTTTCTTCTACAGAAAAACTGTTTTTTTTTTCTTTCTTGTAGTTTGCATATTTATCTGATCAAAATTTTGCTGATATAAATCATGACTATGTCAAGTGTTTGCTTCTCCCTCAGATTAATATTGTGGGAATCAGGTAGATGAATTTTTTACCTTGCCCTTTCACAAATCATAGACAAGAACAAGGATAAAACCCACACTTATGAATGTGATAGAGTTATAATGATTTAATGAGTTACAGTTTATCAGTTGAGTTCTGTGAATTACTCTTTGCATGATTTTCAGCTCTCCCAGCCTTGCAGGTTAATGCAAAACTTTAAATCAAGGGGAAGATGTATTAGCTTAAATAGCCTGACTTTGAATTCAGGATGGCTGCAAGGAGACATGCTGGCAATTAGTTGGGCATTGCTAGGAGAAAGGTGTATTGTTTGAAGGCAGTGTAACTGAAGTCTGTACCTAAAGCAAAAAGTTGGGGGTTTTTTCATCCCAGGTTTCAGTGAAAGTAGTCTACCTTGCACCAATATGAATGAAAGATTTGGATGATAATGACTCCTGAAATCTAGGAGGATTTTCTTCTTTATTTTCTCCCATTCTATTTTCTTCTCTCTAATTTTGGTACACTGGTGGTGCTTTTCGCTTTTGATTTGTTCTTAAAGTTGACCTTAGTTACTTCTCACACTGCAGGGACTTCATGGCTGTGCACCAGTTTAATGTTAATGAATAAAAAGCTCTAAAGTCTAACAATAATTAAATGGGCACTTGCAATTGATGACTTGGTGGGAAATGCTGTTCTTTAACTCAGAGGAAAAGCAAAATCTTGACTTGGGTTTGGAGAATGGAAAGATGAAAAATAAAATGAGAAAAAAATTCTATCAGAGCAGCTGTGAAAAAAAACCAACCAACAAACAAATAAATATAAAAATTTTGAAAATTCCGGCTTAAACTTCTTGTTTTACCAGCAGCAGAGGTGTCCTTCCCAGAACAAGAACATTGTATTCACAGAGTATATCAGAGTTAAAGGAGAGATGAAACATTAATTATACATATAAATATGCATATATACATACACATACACATACACATATGCATATACATATATATATACAGCATGCCAGAACAACCTTGTCCTCATGGGGGAAAAAAACAGCTATTTATGGTGCTGAATTTAATTACACGGAAAAGCGTCAAACACCTACACCCTGCTTCTGATCCCCTTGTAGCCACCTTGCTTCTACTTCTGATCCCTCCTTTTCCTGCTGAAGTTTTTATTTTGTGGTGAGGCGCAATAACCAGAGAAATCATAGTGAGAACAGACTAAGCAATCTGGACACAGGTCGTTCCTTGCCTCTCTCCCAGGTAAACTTGTAGGGCATAAAGAAGTGACATTGCCAATATGTCTTTGACTTCAATTGTACAGCAGGGTATGAATTGCTCTACCTTATACTGAGGTTTGCAAATAATAAATCAAAGGGTGGTTGATTAAAGGACTATCACAGGGACATTACTCAGTATAGACTGCAGTACCTGCCCAGTCTCATGAGCCCTGTAACACATGCTCATGAGAAAAAAGGAAGAAACAAATGTGTCATGTTTCACATTTGTGTGATTGAATTTTTCATTTGAGGATCTCTTTCCATGACTCTCAGACCCCACTTTTTCAACAATTGAATCCTGTAATTAATTTACAAACAAACTGTGCCTGCCATGAGCTCTTGGTCCAAACCAGAAACTCTAGCTCTGCAGAGAAGCCAGTAACAGTCTGCCCCACATTGCTCACCATGGCTACAACCCCAGCTGATAAACTTTCTTGACTTTGTGGTTATCTTAACATGTAAACAGGTGCATAATCCTATCTCCCTATCACAGAATCATAGAACTGCTTGAGTTGGAAGGGACATTAAATAATACCTCATTCCAATCCTCTGCCATGCAAAGAGACACATTGCACTAGACCAGGCTGCTCAAAGTCCCATCCAAATTGGCCTTGAACACGGAACCATCAAGGTTGGCAGAGATCTTTCAAGATCATCTAGTCCACCTGTGAACCCAGCACCACCATAGTCATCCCTAGCCCATATTCCCAAGTGTCACACCCATAAACCTTTGGAACACTTCCAGAGCCAGTGACCCCACCACTGTCCTCAGCAATTCATTCCAATGCATGACAACTCTTTCAGTTTTTTGTTTTTTTTTAACTAGTCTGAAACACCCCTGGTGCAACGTAAGGCCATTTCCTCTCATCTTTTCACTTAAAACATGCAGAAGAGATGAACCCCACACCACTACAGCCTGCTTTCTGGGAGTGTAGAGAGCCACCTCTTCCCTAGGCTATAGAACCCAAGCTCTCTAAGCTGCTCCTCAAAAGACATGTTTTCTAGACCCTTTCCCAGCTCAGTTGCCCTTCTCTGGACACACTCCAGCACCTCAATGTCCTTTTTGAAGTAAGGAGCCCAAAACTTGACTAGTACTTGAGCTACAGCCTCACAGTGCCAAGTGTAACAAGACAATCACTTCCTTGGCCATGCTGGCCACACTGTTCTCGATACAGGCCAAGATAACATTTTTTTGCATCATGATATTGGATAAAGGGCAAATATCAGCCGCAGGAAGCCACAGTTCTTCTAAGAAGCACATTTTCCAGGCCTGCTTTCCAGGTTTTTTTTTTCCCTGATTCTCTTTGGAAGGCTGAATGGATCATACATCCCCAGGGAGCAACTTTCTCTTACTAAGCTGTAAAGTCAGAGCCCATCTATTTTTCTGTTATCTCTGCTGTGATGTGTTCAGATTGATAGAATATGAAATAAAATTAAAATTGACCACTCTAAAACATCCAATATGATTTTGTTCATAATGAAGATTTTAAAAGGTCATAACTTTTTATCTGATTGTTGCATAAATTAAAATCACCTGTATGCTAAACTTTCTTCTATGTTTTATTTTTCTTCATCATTAGAGCAACATTGCACTGCACTTCTCCACTACATTATACTCTTGCTGCTCTAGTTCAGTCACAATCATTGTGGATAAACTCCATTACAGATGCTTCTATAAGCATCTCTGTGGTGAAGCTGAAAATCTAGGTCAATTTTTTCACTGAACAGTGAATCAAATTTCTTTCTGATGATATTGGAAAGTGTGATAGGGTAAACTCTGATGAACTCCTAAACTTTGATCAGCATTACTAACCCATAGCATGAAATTATACACTTCTATGTGCAGCAGCTACTAATAAAAGCTCATCCAGCTAATGCTTCATTACAGTTGGGGCTTATCAACTGCGGTAACACATGGCACTCTCACTTACTTCTGTGTACTTCCAAATTCTCTCATCTCTATGACACTGTGACCAAGCAGAAATATGAGAGAGAATTTAGCCCCATGAGTCTATCTCATGGGGGAATTACATAAGTAAATGAATATCACTGAAAACATGGATTAAAAGAATCCTAAATAAGGTGTTTAAAATCCCCTGCTCTCCTGGGCAGTTTCAGCATCTTCCTTCTTTTATGCTTTTAACCTGAATATCTTAACAGAAATAACATTCCTCTGAGTCCACTATGTTTCTGGACATGAAATGACTATCTAGCGTTCATAGTGCTTTATGGAGTAGGTTTGGGATTTCACTAATTTCACTTTAAAATACTCTGTCTTGCCAAGCAGCTTGGTGGGTTGGACTGACTGTCTGTGTTCTGCCTTATGCTGCAACCTTTTAATCCTCAATCAGTCCCACAGGAGCAAACAGACGTGTATGAAACCTTTGGCACTACTCAGAATGAAGACAGGTTGTGCAACCATAGATACTGATGTATCTGATGCTGTCTAAGTTTTAGGATCTTTTTTGGTCAAGTAGGACGGTTTTCCCCTATTTTTACCCTCACTGAGGGTAGGAGGCAACACCACTGTACCTCTGCTTCCTCCTTCATGGAATGGTGTAAGGCAATCTCCCTGCTATCCTTCATGCTGTTCTTTGAGGTCTTCTGATGAAAGGTGCTAAAATAAGCACTATATATTATTCATATATTAATTTGCTCTGGCATATTGGTTTCAGGAAACATCATTTAAACGCAGTAGGAAATCAACATCAAAGAAAGACAGTTGCACACAGTGAATGCACTAAGCAATGGAGCAGGCCAGGCTTGACACACCTCTGAAAAGCAAATAAAAACCATAGAAACACTGTAATCTCCTTATGACTAGGGGAAACAAAACAAAACAAAATAAAAAGGAAGAAAAAGAACAAAAAAAGAAGGCTCTATAATAGCTTTTCTATAACTTTTTGGGTAATCTTGTACAGCTTAGCAGTGAATTAGACCTTGTTGATAGAATTTTGTAGGGTAGTGCAAGATATGGATGGAGACAATACAGTTAAGAAAGTGGTGGTCCTGGAAAAAACATTATGTGATCCCTGAGTTCCCTGGCTTTCAGCCTGAATTTTTTTCAGGGGAACTTACTTCCTAAAGAGTTTTGAGAGGCTGCTGTTCTCTATTAGTCTTCAGAATATCTTGAACAGAACCTTCAAAAAATGGATTATTCCAAAGTTCCATGCCACTTCTGGGGTTGTGGAAAAAACTATAAGAAGAATTTATTTTAAATACATGTCCCTATTCAATCTCCAGGGTTTTTCCTAGAAGCTTTTTGTTTTTTTTAAACAATTTTATGTACATACATATATAGGGATGGTAATAGTTTAGGGGTTTTCCTAATTTTTCTCCATCACTTTGAAAAACTGTTTTCATATATACATATAAAATGAAACACTCTGAATTCTTGGGGTAAAAGTAGAATTTCACCAGGTAGCACCAATATATTCCCCAAAAACTTTATGGCATAATTACTTATAATGAACCTTGAAGCTTAAACTCTCGATTCCATAAACAAGCCAGTATATGTGCACTGAGGGAAGACAATTCACAGTAATTTTGTCAGCAAAATTGTTACAGTAAAGGCCTAAGCAACACTTCATCTACCTGTCACTTGTCTTGAAAGGGCAGGTTAGTTTTTCCTCAATCTTGGCACATCCAATTAAAGTAGACTTACAAGCCAGGCAGGTGTAAAGTGCAAGCCAGCACTTGTTCACATTAGCAATTATCAATGGAAAAAACACATAAGTGCTGAGGCTTGGCACAACAGTTCCCCTGGCAACTGCTCACGCTCAGAACCTCAGCAGACTAACATGACAGTTTGACATCTTTCCCCATTAAAAAAAACCCAAAACGATGATTGCATTCTCTCTTTCTCTCTCTGTTTTTTCGCTTTGCCTCTTTCCGTGTTGTTTTTCCAAAGCTCTTGGCAGTGACCCTGCCTTAACTCCAGTCGAACACATCCCAGCAGGAACTCCCCTGTCTTGCCAACCTTTAGAGCATCCTCTGTGAACACCAAGTGTTTACCTGGCCAAGCCTGAAGTCCAGGAAGGAAGGATAGTGGGTTGGAGAAGCTGCATTAGTGTTATTGAAACGAGTGTCAGAGACTTGTTGGCTAAGACAAATTCACTCAGTGCTGGGGAAAAAAAAAAAAAAAAAAGGATGAGAGGAAATGGCCTCAAGTTGCAACAGAGGAGGTTTAGATTGAATATATAAAAAATTTCTTCAGGGAAAGCACTGTCAGGCTTTGTAACAGCCTTCCCAGGGAGGTTGTATGGTCCACCATCCCTGGAAGTGTTCAAAAAATGAATGGATAGGGCACTTTGGGATATGGTTAATGTTGAACATGGTGGTGGTGCTAGGTTGATGGTCAGACTCAATGATGGTAAGTTTTTCCAACCTTAACAATCTATAATTCTAGGAATGTTATGCTTTTCTTGTCCTCATACCCTGGAATATCCACACACACCATACATCTGTAGCAGCTTGTCTTAAGATACTGGCCTCTCTGACTTATGCATTGACCCTGCAAACAGCTCCCTCTTTTATTCTCTACCTTCTCAAAAAACAAGAAAAAGTCAATCAGAAGCAGACTCTATCCATTTTGTGTACAGGGGAAAAAGACCCCTCCTCCTTAACTCTGCCGAGGAACTCAGTCCAAGCAGCTTCTGCACAAAGTACAGTGTCAGTTCATAACCAATTGCTCAACCCCTGGGGACAGAAAACCTTGAAGACTCAGCGTTTTCTGGATTAGGCTTTGTTCTGTGGGGTGCTCAGGGACTAAGTTATGTGAACTTATTGACTGTTAGCTGCCAGCTCTTTGATTTTGATTTGGCATTTTTATGTCAAATGGAATTAAAGAGTGAGATGTGTACATTCAAATTTTGGTAATTAGTCACCGTTACAGTTAAAGCTTACCTGATTTTCCTTTTGCCACAGTTTATGAGCTATTTCTGGTTTTTTGGGTTTTTTTTCCAATGTCCCATTTTCAGGCATTCTTTTAGCATCCATTATTTTTCTTCAGTCTTATTTTGTGTTTAATTTTGTTCACATCTTTCAATGTTAAAAAAATTTTAACATCTCTTTTGATTTTATTTTCAGTGATTTATTTTGTTCCCTCTTTCTTCCTTGATGTGTGTCATTCATATCTTTCAGCTCATCATGTTTTTACTCATTGTCATCTCTAAATGGAGAACAGTGGAAGGATTGAGAAGAATTGTGCTTTTTTTCAGGGTGGAGGAAAAAAACATTTGGGAAGTTGGGTAATACAATAAAAGATTTAATGGTGAAACTGAGTTGATAGTCTGGTCTTTACTCTTAAATTCTAGACAAACAGGACACATACACTGAAAGATACGCAGAAAATCAAAGTAAACATCTCACACTGTTTACAAGAAAATTCTGCATTTGCTTATTATTGCACATGCTGTAGCCTTAGACCTCACAGATTTCAAAAGAGTAGGTTTTGGCTGTGGAATAACATTGACCTGAACATTCAAGATGTGGAGCCAAATCTTACTGCCTGCGTTCCTGTGATCTTTTCCCATGGGCAAACAGAACCTGTGGTGTAACCTTAATTCTGTCAGCAGGATGAAGGCATAATAAATACAAGTAATAAACATTTTACAACATTAAACAATCTTTCACAGCTAGTCAATCTGACAATTTTGATCAGCATTAAATTTACTGGAATGTTTCTAATCATGAACGAGAAACAAAGTCATACTTCCTCTGGTACAGTTGCATTGATTGGAAGGGTGAACTAATAAACATTATGACTACTTTCGTATTCTGGGACTAAGAGAAACTTGTTCCTTTCCCTGTTATTCTGTGGGCTGCATTGCAATCTCTTCCGCAACAACATAATTTAATTTAAAAATCATGATGCTATAAGTACTTGAGAAGCAGTTAAAGCCATTCAGTCAGAGAAAGGTCATGTTAACATAAATATTGAAAAGAATGATAATTAGGCAAGAAAAACAGCAAAACACATTAAAGAGAAATGAGGCAATTTTTAAATGTTAACATCTCAATTCAGAAATGTTTACATTACATTTAATGGTTCAATTTTCAATGAGCATTCCACTAAAAAAAATTGCTGAGCAAAATTATGAAAGAGAATTACAACCATAAATGACATTGTATCCATTCTATCATCTTGAGAGAAAATGAATTGCCTGAATCTTGTTAAACACAACAGAATTCAAATAGTCCAAGCATGACTTACTGCAGAATAAAGCCAAGTACTCTCTTATTAAGAGAGTAAGGCAATTTTTTGATGATCGTTCATAACTTAAAATTCTGAATACTTAAAGGAGTTGCAAAACATTTGTTCCTATGAATTATCCAATACATACTGAGCTGGGTACAGGTAAGAATGTCTCAGCAACGTTGGCAGTTTCACACCCTGAAATACATTGTGGTTGCATCTCATAGTATTCCTTTCCACATAGCCCCACCTTGAGATCAAGAAACTCACATTAAATGACACTTTTGAAACTCCCAAACATTCTAAGCTGATTGTTGTTTTGGCGTGACTATTAACTTACAGTATATGCTTTTCAAGTTTAGTTTTGAGGGGTGGTTTATCTTAATTTAAAACATTACAAGAAACCATTAACGTTTTATCAAAAACTTCCTGGTATTCAATATATTGAGTCAATTTTTTCTTTTCACTTATAGCTGTTACCATTTGAATATGCTAATTTTAAAAAGAAATTTAAAAGTAAAAAACGTGAAATTCCCTCCCAGAGAAATGTGAACCAGTGTCCACTCAGGTTTATTACCTACATAGATGTCACAACCCGAGTCAGAGTGCCGTGACATTACAACAGGAGTATGACACAGTTCCCAAGGCAAGGTCATTGCAATACAGAAAACAGGGATGAAAAACAAAAATGGCTCGGCAGAGGCACAGAGCAATAAAGACACAGGCTTACAATTTAACTTTGGTTTTGTTTTATTCTTGTTGTATTTGCCACAATATAAAGCCTCACAATTTAACCTGCACAATTTTAAGGCCAGGAAATATTTCTGAGTTTATTTATTTTTGTGTCAAATGAGGGGGAGGAAAGGTAAAACAAAAGTTGGATACTAGGAAGAAATGTTTAAGACATTGTAAAAAGGAACAAATTTAACTAAGAATTTCTTCTTTAATTGCTACCTCCTACACCCTTCTTTAAAATGCAAATGAATCTACTTAAGCAAATTTTCTCTAAAAGGGCTGTCACGTGAGACCACCCTTATTTGCAGAGACCTGAGAAGCTGAAATTTAAGGGAAAATATCAGGAGAGATTTTTGAGCACTTAGAGCTACATGTGTATCTAAAATATCTTGACAGAAACCTGCTCCTGAGGTTTTCATTCTCAGAGGTCAGGTTGCCTTTCGTTCATGCAGCCCATTTGCCAACAATGTAATTTCAGCAGGAGTCAGTATGGGCATCCCAACAGCAGCGTGAAAAAATTGCTTGGCATTGTAAACAGCAAGATTCTGATTCTAGCCAGAAAAATTATGGGCACCATAAAGTCCAGCTACCTGTAACACTTCTTAGCACTTCTGTCTCTGAGCTCTTACTTGTGAATTTTATGTATTTAAAAATAAAGGTAGACAGTAAGTGCACAGAAGTGCAACAGTCTTGAGAAGCAACAACAGCAGAAGTAACAGAAGCTATATCAGAATTGTGACTATATTTTTCTTCTCCTTGGTACAAATACAGCTTTTTACCCAGCATTACTCATTTGGGATTATTATTGGGTTATTTCATACTTAAAAGCAGAACTGCTGTCATTTCTGTAAATAGGCTGTATACAAAATAAAAACTGACTTTTGGTCTGGACCAGAAGTCTCAAGATGAAGCATCTATCTGCAGAAAGTTTAGCAAAAGTGTACTTCTACAAAAGAAATTTCATCCTGAATTTCTCAGCTTTACTTGTAGTTTGAAACAGAGTGGAAAGTCTGTCCATGGGAAAACCTGGAAAAGTACAGAGTAGTAGAAAATAGCTTAAAAAAAAGGGAATGTCAATATATTCTTCTTTGATAGCCTACAGAGAGGGTACAAAAAACCCTTCCTGGTCTATGTTTTGAGCTTTTTTGTAAAACTTTTTGGAGAAGATGCTGCAGCCCCCTAAGCAACTCAGTCGGGTGTTTTGCTTTCTTGTTAAAGTTCCCCCAGCAGTTTCACCCAGAGCTCGGTGATGCAGTTGAAGCCTTTGCTTCTAAATTTATTCAGTGAGGACAAAGAGAATGTTTTACTCCTTTTCTCTTTGAAGCTCCTTTCTGCATATTTGGAGATGATTATCCTGTTTTCCTTCAGTCTTTTGGTCTCTAGACTAAACAGTCTCAGCTCTTTTAGGGATTACACCGATTTCATAATGTCTGTTTGCCATTTTTGGAATTTAAACAAACTCAACAGATGTATAGTGATACTAGGCTGACCGAACAGAGTCTTTAAAATGTAAATATGCTATACACAGTAATATTTCTTGATTCTTGCAGAGGAAATTCCTGTTGACTAACACTTATAAAAATAGCAAGGAACATACTGGGAGAAATAACAAGACTAGCACTGGCCAGTGGTTTATCATATCAAATTAGTGAGTCATAGCTATATTTTTTACTTATCAGAGGTCAGCCCTTTGGATGTTATCATTCCTTTTCTCAAAATTATTTGATGACCAATACACACATGATTTTCAAAAAAAGCAGCTATTCCAGATCTTATTTTTGTATGTTCATGTGTTTCTGATGTAACAACCATCATGGAAATTCCTGAAGAGATTTTGCAAATGGTATATAACTCCCTCCTGAGAGCTGGGCTGGAGTGATGACACGGCGCCTAAAAACCTTAACTTTTATGCTTATTTTAAAATCAGGATTTGGAGCCTGCACAAGCCATTTGATATGGGGAAGCAGCCTTTTTCCAGGGGGATTGACTACGCACGCAACAACTTAAATCTGTGGAAATGAATCAACTGAGTCAGCTGCCGATGACTGCAAAAATGGCCTGGATGCCATTTACTGTTACCTTTTTAAACGGGAGCTTGAAATTAGGAGAATTATAGCAAAACTGTCATTGAGGAGAGATCGACTGCCTGGAATTTGCAATGCAAACCTATTCTTATCCCTTATGCAGAAGGAAGCTAAGTGGGGAAAAAAAATTAACAGCCATAAGAGTTCTCTCCCAGATGCAGTTTCATCTTATTTATTGTTGTTATTTATTTATATATATATATTTAAAAGCTTAAATGATTTGTTAGCTATGCATCAAGCTAACCCCTATAAATGCATGTTTTATTGCAGCTGCTAAAGCTTTTAATATTGTTTATTATTACTCTCTCAGTTCATAGAAACGAGAGCCATGCTTTAAAACCCCATTGTGCAAGTCTCTGTGTGAGCAAGTGGCACAACAACAGATGCCACCTCAGAGGGCTCACAACACAGGGTTTTGAACGCATAGAGCATATGAGCAGATAGACATCAAGAGGGACAGGTGGGGTGGCAAGGTGGTATAAAAGTCAATGTGTTTACTTGAAGAAGCAAGCTTTGCAGCAGAGATAGGTGTGTCTTTGCAGAATGGAGGGAGAGGTCTTTCTCTTCCTCTGCTTATTTGTGCTTTGTATCACACTGGTTTGTCACTTTGTGGCTTCATCTAAAGTCCTGTCCTCTGCCTGATGCTTCCCGGGCTCCCCACTGCTGCTGCATAGAGCCTGTGATGGAAAGAGGGCAAATGATTTCTGATATAGACCAGCTCTGTGTTTACCTAACACTGCTGGGGAGTCTTTTGCACAGCTGGGGGAAAACATTCATACAAATACCTTTGATTAAAACAACCAGCATCTGTGTTATGAACATCTACCCCCTAAATAAGAAATAATTAAAAAAATATATTAGCAAAGGATTACAAAGCCTTCATAGCCTTTAAAGATCAAAGGAAAAAGAAAGAACAAAGAGGTATCTAGCTGGTTAACAAGTGCAGACTAGAAAAGCAAACAATCCAACTGAAATAAATCATAGAGAATTTGCTCTGTTTTCACACTGTGGAAGTTCTAGCCTGAATTCTTCCTTCAAGTTTGTCATGATACAAGAAGAAATGATTTACTAGCTACTCTTGACCTGTCTGAGTCTTTGTAGGTTAAAGCTAGTATCCTGGTTTCCAATGACTTTCACAGAAATGTGCATTCCCTCTTTTATAGTTTCTGAGGTAAAATCTCATCCAATCTCAAATCTATTCATCGTTGTCCACTGTTCTATTCAAAAGGATTTTGTATATGCCTATGCGTGTTCTGGGTTCATCCCCTACCTCAATAAGCCTTGCCAGTGTCTGAGATCAGCTGAAGTGGTTTCAGAAATAGTTGGTGAACAGTAAAACGTAACAAGTACTGGCAAATTGCGATTTCAACAGATGGGCTCCCAGCTAGGCATTTAATCCACTTCATCACTCCTCTTACCTCTCCCCAGGACCCAGAAAGGGTTTTGCTTGAACAAAATAATAAAATGGTTACAGAAGCATCACTTAATTAGAGAAGTTGTGGATGCTCCTTCCGTGGTTTTGTTCAAGGCCAGGCTGAACCAGGCTTTGAGCAGCCTGATCTAGTGGAAGGTGTCCCTGCCCATGGCGGAGAGGCTGGAACTAGATGATTTTTAAGGTCTCTTCCAATCCAAGCCATCCTGTGATTCTGTGATTTAATCACGCCCATTGTATTAATTTTAGGATTCACTGTTAAGGTAATTTCTTCAGTGTGAGAGAAGGCAACAGGAAAAAACAGGTCAATGACATCCAATTGGGGAGCAATTAAACTTTAGAAATATTGCCTGTGGTTCTGTATTTGCACTTGGCTGAATAGCATAAGCTACAGATAGAATCAAAATGTTTTGATTTGTTGGGGTTCTTTGTTTCCCAGAAAATATTTAGAGAGCATACAATAAAGTGTGCTGCAAGTGGTTGGGGTTTTCCATCCTACTGATCATGCTTCCTCTAGAAATCAAAACTACAGAGGTTTCCCAGACTTTTATCATGTTGAAATAGGCACTTTTGCCCATTTATGGAGCTGAGGTAGTTTAAAAAGGCATACTGCATATTTCTATTTGATTTTGTTTAACTGAAAAGACTTCATACCACTCTGGAAGCTGCAGATATCAGATATCCCAGGTTAGGTGTTCACATGCAGCATTTATATAGAATTTATGTTGGTGGGAATAGGCCTCAGAGACTATCCAGTTTCAGATGAAAAAGAGGTGTCAAACCCACATTCTCCAGAGATCAAGAAAAAACACGCTGTGTAACTAGGTATTCATCTCCTAAATCTCCATCCAAACTGTGTGGACAAGACAGCACCCTGCATACCTTGGCAGTCAATTTATGTGCTGTGATTTAGGCAGCCAGTGGCATTTGAGATGCTCTGGGCTGTCCCACCTGATCTCAAGCAGCCATTCCAGAAAGCAGCCATTCCCACATACCTGTGACAGGCAGATGATTTCAACATCCAAAAGTATAATCATCCCTGCACTTAGACACCTGAGTGTATCCTGTTGGTTGTAATGACTCTGTCTTCATTTACTGAAATTATAGATATGTAGCATACAGGAAGACACTTGTCTGCAGTGTAGATACATTACAGACACCTGGAAGTATTTAGCAGAATCCAAAACCGCACTAGGAGATAAGCAGAAACTGCTTTAGTTTATCAATGGAAAAGAGCCTGCACTTGAGAGAAAAAAACCAGCTGTTTATCTGCTGAACAGTTGAACAACAATTGAAGTCAAGAAAGAATACAGAATTCAAATATCTGTCAGTTTAATGCAGAAGGCAAATAGACTTGGGTGATACAATATTATCACAGTGCCAGTGTTAATCTGAGACACTTACAATTAAAGCTGAATGGAATCACTATACCCAGTCCAGGGACAAAAAAAATCATCCAAAGCCAAATGAAAATTATGCTATTGACCAGTAAAAGAGAAATTGTTGGACGCTGTCTAGAGATATAGTTACTTGGACTGACCCTGCTGTTTCCTTGACAATAACTGACTTTGCAGCAGAACATGACCCCCCCCCCCCCCAAAAAAAAAAAAAAGTTGCTTGTGAAGAAGACAGGATTAAATTCCTTGAACTCTCAACTGATCAAAGCTTTTTCCCTGGATGAACATCTAAGTTTCTCTGGAAATGCAGCTTTTAGAGCAATTATGCCCATATTTTCGTCTTTTCAGGGTATAGCTGAATTATCCTAAATTATGAAATAAATGAAAACAGAAAACAAAGAGACTGTAGACTGCTAGCTTAGGTTGGATACCTGATATTTAGAGTATGGCAAGGTCAATCTCATGCCATACTGAGACCTGCATTTTTTAACTTTACTTAGAGCATCTAACTTAGGACTGGATCCTCATTTCAGGAGATAATGAGTGCGCTAGCACCTTAGAAAATTTAGGAATCTTTGTGCTGCAGTTCACTCTCTGTTCAGTGGATGGATAATCTGTCAGATAAAACTGTCTTTACCTCAGAACAGTATTATGATGGTTAAATGCAAATTTGTTAAATGCATAAGGATTAAGGTAATGGAGACTAGCATGGCACATTAGCCAGGTGGCATCATGAATTAATATGAAAATCAATGCAAATATCATAATAGAGTATGTTTTAACCTGGAAGATTGCTTGGCTTCGGCAGGTTATGGTAGGAGACAGAGAGATGCTGTAAGTCTTTATTCTCATCATCTCGGTCTTATTTTGCACATTCTGTTTCATGACTGTAAAATCACAGCTGCAATTTTGGATTGAATCTTCACTTTAAGTCATCTGCATAGGTAATCAGTTGAAATTGCTGTCAGTTTTGCTACTTTTTTTCTTGCCTTAGTTCATCTACAATTTTTGAAGCATCGTAAGGGGACTGGAAGGGAAGGAATATTGCATCTTCTGTGTAATCTTACAACTTTAACAGTGCAGCTCCTTTATCTACTCCCTTCACTCCTCCATATCTTAGTGAGGCATACAAATGTTTGCCAAAGGATTTTCCTGTTTTCCTTGCTACTTTTCTTAGAATTACAGAGTCTAGCACATTTGAGACTCTGTACTTCAACATTTTTCAGTTGTTCAGATTACCTTGTGATCTGATCACCTTGTGATCTGATCTCAGTAAACAGATCTCTTTACCATCCTCTATTCCCCCGAGAAAACTCCCAAACTTAAAGCTGTCTCTCAGATCATAGAATCACTGAATCATTTCTATTGAAAAAGACCTCTAAGATCATTGTGTCCAACTGTTAGCCATATTCCCCAATAAACTGTGTGCCCAAGTGCCATTTCCACACACCTTTTGAACACTTCCAGGGATGGTGACATCACCACTTCCCTGGACAGCCTGTTCCAATGCCTGACTACCCTCTCAATGAAGAAATTTTAGTTAATATAATATGAATCTTCCATGACAATATTTGAGGTAATTTCTTCTCATCCTGTCAATTGTTACCTGCAAGAAGAGACTGACCCAACACGTTGTTACAAGGAGATATGTTACCCTAACTTGTCCCTCCTTTGTGATAAATGGTAGAGACTCTCAGTGGCATCAACGTAAATTTTATTTGTGTCCTTCAGAGGTAGGGCAGAACAGCAGATTGTAGCATTTGGCTGATAAGAGATGACATCTCATAGAGATGCCATTCTTCTACTTTCCAAGTCTGGGAATATACACAGTATTCTAGTACATGTTTGTACTTATTCACCTGTGCAGACTGTGCTGGAGAAAGCCAGAAAGCCACAAATGAGGCTCATTACAGCAGAAATCTGTATTCTCTCCTATATCATTCTTTTATGTTTGGAAATCATTCAACATGGACATCCCAAAAGCTGGCATACAAGTCTGTGCATTTTTTTACCATCCCACAACACACTGTTCACAAAATGACTGAAACTGTACACATGCTAGACATGCTATGTTTTCTATTTTAGCTGATTACCAGTGTGAATTTAAAGAACACTGTCATAAATCACCAACACTCACGTATTTTCTGGAAATATATTTCTGGGAATGATTTCAACAAAAGGACAACAATCCTGCATATAGATAAAAAGTGCACAACAAAAAATTCCCAATCCAAATGCAGTTGCCAGCTTTGTCCTCAAAAAAAAAATATTATATTCCCTTTTGAATTTACCTTGGAAAGTGTAGGACCTGAGCTTGATTGACCCAGCTCAATTCCCAGCCCTTCCATTTCCATCATATATGACAGGGTTGTGGGATTTCTTCATTATTCTCTTGTGGGAAGGTCTTCCTTTAAAGAAATGTCCCAGAGTGAGGTAAAGTCAGGGCTGTGATACACTATAAGAATAGGAAGCACAGCAGATTGAGGTAGACAAATGTTCACTCTTCTGTGGTAATTTTCTTTTTCTTTTCTTCCAGCCAGCAGAGCATTCCAAACTTGGAGAAGTTTTAAATTTAACACCTTTCATACAATATTTTCAAGATTTTGTTTCTGTGAATGGTAGAGCTCAGAAAGATTTGATTTCTTGGGGATTTCATCTTGTGGTAGGTCTGTTTTCCAACAAAATCACTGAACTGCTGCCATGTGAGCTTGCCTTCCTGCTCTTCAGGGAACACTCATGGAAGAGTGGTTTGCCTAATGCACTGACAGTGGGAAAGTCTTCATTTGATGTTCATGACTTATTAGACACCAAAAAGTTCTGTCTGAGATGGGTAAGGTGCATGCTCCCTGCTGTCTTCTGGAGTGTGGATTGGGACTGATGGTCTTCCTGTGATTAGAACAAGCTGTCTCACAGCAGGGAGGAACTGCAATAACTGGAGAATTTGGGGTAGTTATTAATTTTGATTTTGTCTTCATGGTCTTCTGCTACTTACTTCTGTCAGTTTAGTCAAATGTGCGTTTAATACACATATCTAAGTTAATAGGAGAAGATGCACAGCCCTTTCAAAGAGAATTTCTTGGTAGGTGGCCCTCTGGGTTAAAAAATACAATTAGCTGATCTCCACCATGTGAAATCCCTAACAGGGGACACCATCAGAAACTGAGCAGGGGAGAAAGGATGTCTCTTCCCAAGAGACAGGCAAGGAAAAAGCAGAAAAACAAGAGGAAGATGAAGATACGCTACCACCACCAGTGGACGTAGTGGATGATTTTAGTGATTGTAATGAAACAGATCTGCAATTATTTTCCATCAAACTACATGCACAACCTGCAGAGAGGAAGTCTGGCACCCGTATTTCCACCTGCTTCTCTTCCTCCCACCTGCCGAGGTGACTCTGTCACTGGCAGCAGATGCAGATAACAGGGCTGAAGTTGATTTCTGATTTCTTGGTCGCTCTTTTTGACCCTTGTTGCTGCAGCTCTCACACACGTTCCCTTCCTTCAAGCCTTTCTACTACCTCAGCAGGTGCCCTTCCTAAATGAAGTTTACAAGTGTATTTAACTACCAGCTAAACGTAATTTCCTTTTTAAAAAAAAATTAATCTGCAGTATTACTCCAATTTTCTGATTGGAGAATTCTTCAGAAATATGCTTGAACTTCTTTTCATTAGAACCTTTCACTCTGGGAAATTTTGAGTAATGCTTTCTAAACTGCTTTTCAGTAATGGAGCAGTGAATAATGAAAATTTATTTCCCTTTTCAAAAGTAATTAATAAACAAAGAGAAGATATTGCTTTCCTACTAAATCAATAGATTAATAGAATATTCTCTTCCTGACAGCTATAAAAGAAACATGAATTAACGCAATGCTAGTTCTCAGAAACTAAAATAAAGCTGTTATGATCACTTGAACTAATGCTACGTATCCAACACAGAACTGGGGGCAACACTAGAACTCTCTACAGAAAAGTAATAGTTGTTGTGGCAATGCAAAAGTGTCTTTGTTTTTTAGAGAATAGTTTAAGTAATGTATCAGTGTATGAACAATGTTTGCTCATCGATTGACTTTAATGGTCTATTCAGAAAAACCATCTCATGCTGTCTGTGGTCCAGTTGATGGAAACAGAAGTTGAGCCAAGGAAAAACAGTCAAGCAACACATTGTTTGGAGAACTTCGGGCTCTTTAGAGTATTTTCTATGATTCCAAGTGAAGTGCACAGCGGAGGATGTGCAGAAGAGGAGTTAGGGCCTGAGAAGTATAAGGAAAAAGTTCAGGATGAAAGGAGAAAAAAGAATCAGATTTTAGATATTCATTGTCCACAGTTTGATGTTAAAGTGCACTGGGAAGAGACTTTGAAATGCAAAAAAAAAAAGAGTTTTAGTGGAAAATCTACTGTCATAGCACTGAGCGGTGTCAAAGGGAGAGAAGGAGAGAGCACAATCTCTACAGTCAAAATTGGAATATTGAAGCAGTAACAGAAGGCAATCATGTTCAGTAAACATTTAGGGACAATACTAAAGATAGGCTAAAAACTATTTACAAGCCATATGAACTGGAAAATGGGACCAGAAAGTGAAGAAAGAAACAAAAAGAAACAATTAATTTTTTCCACAGTAGAGGATGTCCACAATAAAGAAAAATATCAAATAATAAAACAACATCCAAAAAAGGGTTGCTTTGAAATTCTTGGAGTATGATTTCTTTTTTTTTTTTTGCTTTTGAAATCCACTGTATAGAGTAGGAAAAATTCACATGCTCAGGTAATCGAAAATATTCCTTAAGAGAGTAGCTAAGGGCTTGGTATAAATTAACTATCAAAACTTGACAAAGGGATAAAGACCATGCAAACAGGGCAAGAAAATGCTGCAATCAGTATGCAGCTGCTACAAAGGCTGGCACACGGTTAGGATGCAGAGGAAGGAAGAATCAGATTCCCTTTTGATGTGAGTGTAAAAGGGAAAGCAAAGCAAGAGCTCTGCAATTTGGACTTTTGTTTTTCGAAAGGCTAAATGGTTCAAAACCTCTTGAATTCCATTGTAGGAACACTGTCAATGAGAATAAATGTTTCCTTAAATAAAGGGTGGATATAATTCTCCACTTTGATTTTAACCTGTTCTCATTGCATATTAAAATACAAAGTAAAACTGGAGAAGGGACCAAAAAAATAAAACAAAACCCAAATCAAACCAACAAAATAACCCCCCCAAACAACACTCCAAAAAACCCCAAATGTATTTTGAAGCGGAAAACTCTAAGCACTCCAATATAGCCAAACTGAAACCTCTGCACTTGCCAGTGCATCTCTCCATCTGTGCACAGCCCTTGCCCTCAGCTCTAACTCTCCTGTGCTTATTTCCGAGCAAAGCATCAGAGGCAACAGGATTTCTCCTTGAACAGCCTGGAGCAGCTCTTTGCTCACTTCTCAGCGTCTCCGGCCCCACACAGAGGCATGAAACCTTTTCTGGTTGTGCCATCAGGAACCTGCAGAAATAGTCAAAGCTTTCTGGTTCTGCCCCACTTCTCTGATATCTGCATCCCTTTGAGCCTCACCCTTAAATAGTTTCATGTTTCTCATTACCTTCCTTGTTTGGGGGCCAGATCTGAATTCCCCGTCAGAAAATGATGCTAACATGGAATGTGGAATTATGTGGGTAAAGACCAAGGAGCCAAGATTGCTTGTTTGACTGCCCCCACAAAAAGCAGCAAAAATTACCAAGTGTTCTGTCAAAAAATGTGTCATATAGGAAAATTAAAAAGAAAAAAAGAGCTCTAAAGCTTCAGCCCACCAAAAATTGCAGTGGAAAAGGCAAACAATGTGCAGATTATATTTAGGGACCGCAACATCTATCAGAGATAATAGCAGTTCTGCAACAATAGTTCAACTACAATTATAATTCAACACTACTCTCCTGATACACCCAAGATTTAACCACAACCACATAATCAGTTGCTTCAACATACACCCAAAGATGAGACACATTTCTGAAAGGACACAATGTAGAGCTGGCAAAATTTCAGTCAAAATACTCCATTTAAGAGAAGCCAAATTACAGTGAAATATGAAATCAGGATATTGGTAAGGAGCTGGTCAACATAGGTGGGAGGATACAACAGTGTGTGTATGTACGGAGTAAAAAATACTTAAAACCCATTCTGGCAACTTGGCATGTAGCAATAGTGAGCCCAAAAATTAGAGAAAAGGGAATTTTAAATATCAAAAACATTGGAAAAAAAATCACACTGATAAGAAGACATGATCAGCTGGATGCTAAGCAATAATAAAGTGTGGAACAGGCTTTGTTTTATACTTCTGGCGGTATGTTCCCCTGTTTCCATTTTAATGAGGATCTTCATATGTTCATGCTTAAATTGACTCACCAATTCCCTTTTTTTCCCCTCCTACCCAAAATTCTACTGGCTTCACAACTGCAAGCAGAAAATTTAATTTCATTTACTCTCAGCTCTCAGGGTACCAGTAATTAGCCACAACCAGGAAGGGTACGACTGAGAGAACTACTTCTTTTTATATTTTTAATTTGTCCCTTACATCAGGCTATTGCTCTTCAAAGCTTCAGGATGTTGTGGCAATAATGAAAAGTGTTGGTTCATTCACAGGCCATGGGAATAAGTATAATCCAAATGCCACTATCAATAAGATGGGGGAACCCTTCCACTTCTAAGATCACTCAACTCATGCTACCTACAGGATCCTCGGCTCACTGCTTCAACGCAACCATCTGCCAAGGAGGGCTGAAAGGCCATTTCTCAGTGCAAATAAGCAGCATGCAGCACTGCAGAAAAGGCTATAGAAGCTCTCACTTATGGAATTTGATACAGAATTGAGGAAGGAACATCCTCTTTTGATTGTTTTAAAAAAGTTTGTATTATGAAGACTAATTCTTTTTACACATATCATTTAGGAGAGATGAGATCAGCCTTGCAATTTCCTTCAGAAAAATGTATTTTTTGTTTTGTCATACAGCAAATACAAGCTCTATGGCTGTGCTCTCTCCTGCACTTTGTAGAAAATGAGCCACAGTCCTGTGGAACAATTACAATTCCACCACTTTGGCACAGTGGGTGTGGATGTAAGGTAAATGTTCAAAAATGCTGTTCTTCATGCAGCCTCTGCAGACTGCCTGTGGAACTGTTGACTCTAGCGATGGCACTTGTGAGGGAGATGGTTTTGTTATGCTGTTTCAAAGACTCAAGATCTATGCTTCATTGCTTAGGAGCAAAATCCAGACAAGCTTAAGACTGTGCTTAGTTTTAAGTATGTCTTACTAATCCAGATACTTCATTCCCTTAGTGAACAGCAATTAATATTATTTTATTAAGTGTTTTGTCCTTCTTCCAAATAATGTTAGACCTAGTTAGTATCGAGGTAAAAAAACCTAAAAAGCCCAAGCCCAGAATTCCATTCATTTTCTTTAGGTCTCTCAATTTCATTTACAGTGCCATTTTCCTCAGTGATGACGCAGCAGAAATAAAGCCCTACTTGGCTGGTTTGTATCGCACCTCGCTGCGCTGCTCCATCTCTCCCTGCTTTCCTCCTGATTTAGAGTTTTTGGGGTTATCCCACCACATCAGTCACTGCATCCTTCAGCACTGGGGGAACTGGAGGAAAATGCAAAACCGCCCTGTAAAGAATGACTGGTGTTAAATTTCTGTCTGCAGAGACAGAGATAAAATTTGGCGTGTAAGGCATCTTAGCTGGGAATGACTGTTCTAACTTCATTAAACCATGAATACAGGATTCAGAGGGGAAATGATACCTCTTTTAAGGGAACTTATAATCACTAACACAGCTTTTTCCCTAAAGGAAAATTTGTGTGACAAATAGCTTGCAAGATAAGTGAGGTATTTCTGTGGTAATTCTTTGTTGTCCTCTGCCATCCAAAGGCAAGTGCAGGTAACAAGAAGGTAGATGAAAAACAAGTCTGCCATTTCAGCACGTTATTAGCTACGTGCAGGATATGAAAAATATCCTCAAAATACAGAAAGTCCCTGCTTGGAAGTACAGCCTGAATGCTGCTCTTGAGCTATGCCTTACCTTTTAAGATAGCTTCCCTCTCTCACTGTGGTATTGCAATTTCCAATTAAAGGCACTTTATGCTAAAACATCAATTTTTCAGTTTCTCTTCTCTGCCAATCACTTTTCTCTCACAGCAGTTAACATCTGTTTTCTGTCTGTGTTGCTTTTTTAAAAAACTAATCATGGGTTTGGACAATATTCCCAGTGCAGATATCCTTTCCCATCTGAAACATAGTGGAAATTCAACTCTGGCTCAGAGGCTCAGATTTCTCTGCTATGACAGGAAAAGTGGAAAGTCCAGACATAAACATGCCTGAGCTTCAAGTTCAATTTGCTTTCCCAGTGTTGTTCTTGGTCCTACATGAATTTTAACTTTGCTGATTCCAATAGAATAATTTCTGGCTTAGACTGTCATAAGGGAAAGGAGGAATTAATGCAAAAACATTAAAAAACCCAACTGAGATACTTTGATACCCATGTGGTTAAACCTTGGAATCTTTTCTTAATACTTAGTAATCCAATATTTTATTGAAATTATATACTTCTTTGGATCAGGTAAAACTAAATATAGTATTCCAAAACTGACATATATACACAGAGTTAGGCCATAGTTTTTTTCTTTGCATTCAAGAGAAACAAAGTCTTTATAATTTCTGTAACACTTTTTGTTTTCTCCAGCTGTTATATTTTTTTAAATTGAATTCCAACACATTAGAAATTTAAAGTTTGTTAAAAGAAAACTGTTCTTTAGTCTCTTCAGTCTCTTTAGTATCTCTTCTTTAGTGTCTTTTTCTCTTCCTTTCTCACAAGCATATGCACAGATACATAAGATATCTCAGATGTGTAAGGAGTCAGACCAATTAGGAATGTGAAATGAATATGGTATATATGATGACTGTACAGTATATGTGATGACAAAACTAATTAAAATAAATAATAATAAAATAAAATGTAAATAATTAATAAAAAGAATGTTAAAATTCATAAGATTTAAAAATTCTAGAGCAAATTAAAATGTTTCTACCTCCTTCTTGAATAAAATTTTGTCATTTCAGTGTGGTAATTTCTCACCTTTTGGATCCTGCCAGAGTCAGGTAGATGGCACAAGAAACACATTAATGCTAGAGCAGAAATATATCCTAACATCTCACCTGCATATTTCTCTTTTGATTACTGAAGTACACACATGCTCTTTCTGGATGTGACCCCCATTATATTTTGATTAGGACACTCAGGCTACTTTCTCCATGCTTAGGCAATTACCTATGTGAGTTTTTGTCATATATGAAAGAAGAAAACTGGTTAAGAAACTGGTGTAGTGTCCTCTAAAACTAAGAAGTAGGATCGTATCTTCATATTTTGTAGAAATAAAACCATGCATTATTCAGTCTGGAATCAGGAGCCATATCTGACCCAAAACCCAGGGGTTCTGAGCTCAGGAGATTGGATCAGAAGTGATATAGCTAAAGCAAAATGCTGGCCTAACCAGAATTTTGAGATCACAACTTGTATTGCTGAATAATGGGTGCCCTGGGACCAAACAGTTGTGAGTGGCTTGAGTCCCCACTGCTCAGGAGTAGCTCCCTCCAGATGAGACTTTTCTTGTGTAGAGTTAATTGGAGCACAGCAGAGAGCCTGGGAGAAAGGTAAGAGTCTTGCAGGGAGAAGAGTAAAGGTCCAGGCCTGTTCCCTAGCTTTCTGCAGAGGGGTTCAGAGGTAGCCTGCCTCAGTGGTTCCTTCCAAAGTGCAAATCCCAGTGAGACCAGAACAAACCAAAAGGCAAAGCAGCATCTGTACCTCTCAAGTTGCACTTGGTAAAGCCAGAGACCCTCAAATGATCTGGTTGCAGCATTGCCAGGCAAAGAACTGAAAAGAACACTTTATTCGGTAACAGAATGTGGGATTTATATGCAGCCTAATCCAATATTAACAGAAATGAGAGCTTGGCAGTTTGAAAACTGAGGGGAAAAATGAGAAAATGTGAAAAGAGTGGGATATGTGTCAATCAAAAGCACAAGAGGTGAACAGTTGTGGTATGTGAAAGGGGTGACAAAGATTTTTCAGAGCAACTTAGGATGTGTAGAAGAAAAGGTAGATACCTAAAAGTGTTACAGATGAGTGAGAAGAAAACAGAGAAGAAAACAAGAGAAAGCAGATCCATTGCACCAGAAACAAACTCTGTTTCCATGTTGTACATGTTGTGACTGGGAAAGGGCTTCAGGCTCTTATTTCATAGCGCTTCTCTCCACCACTAAATTCACTGCTAATAGATGCTTTTTTTTGCTCCATATGACCCTGACCAGGTAGAAGGCTTTGGACTGTGCTTATACTAAAATGATATTTCCCTTCCTGAAGTTTCTGTTTAAGCTTTAACTCAGGTTGTTTGACATTCAAATGTTTTCAGTGGGGTTTTTGCCTCTGTAGCTTAGTCTTCATTTCTTGGGACAGTTCCCTTAAGAAACTGGTTTGTGGAGACTTAGGAGCTGTGAAAAAGTTGGTGTGGGGCACAGTGACAGACACACAAGTTCAGAGCAAACCCATTTAACCTCATTCTCTGTGAATCCATGTCTTAGGCCTAACCCACCACCTTGCTAGTTGAAATAACAGAAGATCCAATTAGGAAAGCCTTGACATAGTAAAAGCTGCTAGTGTTTTTCTGGTTTTTACAAAATACAGCATTATGTGTGCATCTTCTGGATTACAGCATGATTAGGAGATACTTTCATAGCAATTTATCCAGCAGCTTGGATAAAATATTTGACTTTTCAAGAGATGAGCCAGTCAGGTCATTAAGTGTAGACCCAACTCCAATCTGCAGATACCTAAATTTGGATGCCTCAACATGCCTACAGGGGGGCTAGATTGCTATTTTCTCATTACACTCAGTGGTAACCAACACAATGAAAGGAACCTAGAGAATTGCTCAACTCACTGTAATACAGGTACATTCAGCTAAGCTCCAATGACTGCATTAACTAGCTCCCAATTAGCCAGAAAACTGAATTAGGTGTCTAGTTCAACACCTGCGCCTAGATGTCTACAATCCAGAGCTAAATCCCAGGCCAACAGCATGATGCTGCAATTAAAGTGATATGAATGCACTGATATTTAATCAGTGAGATAGTCCTGTTCTTGTAAGCCAATAGAAGGGATTTCAAATTATTAACAAGGTTTACAGTTGCTATAATAACTGTAATGGGACTGGTCTGCATTTAACCTAGTAGGAGTAAAAAGTGCTTAATTATGGCTTAAGCAAATCCGATCATTTGTACAATTGACATATTGAGGGGATAATGAAGATTATAGTCCACAATGCCAGAGAGAAATTATTGGGAAACTTTAAAGGAAAAAGCTCCCCTAACATAGTTCTTGCAGTGGGGATAAAAGAGCAGTCACAACACCCTGTTTGTAAAGCCATCAATAATGGATGGAAGATGGGGGTCAAGCTGCTTTTGGTGTTGAAGAATGCTGAAAGCAACCTGAAGTTAAACATCCTGCGGAAGAACACTGTTTCCTGACAGAAACTGGCACTGGTGAGGATGTTGTAGACAAAGCACCTCATAAAGGAAACGACAAATCATAGTACTGATAGCTTATCCACAGCTGCTGAGCTGACACAGCTGGCCTGGGGATGTACGACTGACAGTCAATCACTTTATGCGATAAAAGCCTCACCCCATTCTTAGTTGTTAATCTCTTCTAACAAACCCCTTCTTGGAGTGTGTGTGGAGATTCCTCCCTGGAGTAGGGATGCCCCTCAAGATTCCTTCTTGAGGCTGAGTGAAAGATAATTGCCCACAGTCCTTGGTATGGGGGAGTAACATCAATTTCTAGTTAACATATTTTATTGCTGTCTTTAATATAATTGTTTCAGTATTGCTTCAGAAATGGTGCACCATACTAGTAGCTATAACTACCTATACTGTGTAGTAAATATTTCTGCTTAAGATTGTTTGGTCTAATAATTATAATAATGAATTTAAATAAATAATTTATTTTATTTATATAAATGAATTTAGGTTGCCATTCTTGATCAAAGTTCTATAAAGTTCCAGTTACACCTATCTAATCCTTTAGCCATAAACCATTGACAAAGTTTAGGGCTAAAATTGGATCCAGCAGCACTCAGGCTCCTCTCCTCTCTAAAAATAGCCTACATATATATAGGTATATGTATATATATATATGTGTGTGTGTGTGTGTGTGTATAGTGTTGTAGGTATTTTAAAGTGGGATACAGAAAAGAAAAACAAAAAATAGTTTTGACTTAAATATAACTTGCTGAAATAATAAAAGATTTTTAATTAATAGAGTATTTATTGCTTCATTTAACTTTCCTTGCAGTGCTTCTATGTTTCTAGAAAAAAATTTAAGGCTTTGCTTTGCCTACATCCTAATCTGTACATCAACTGTTATTTTCTCTTTATGGTTTTCATAGCAAAAGAAGATTTAACATATCAGATCTTTGTTTAAGTAGGTGATGTGTTTCTAAAGGCTAAGAGTGGAAGCACAAAACTTTCCAGAGCTACAAGTTTTTGGTTCGGAGCAAATGTTACTATCATATTGTGAAAGGATGAGCCTAGGATTGTGCATTTGCTCATGCAGGGCAGATGCAGCTCTCTAACTTTCAGCGTCTCTTTTGCATTGTCAGTGGCTGAAGTACAGAACAGGAAAATAATCCTGACCAGTTTGGAATGGAAAATTAAAGTGAGAAACATAGAGCTGTGGAGTGAAGGGAATTCTCTAATATACATTTCTGTGATAATTTAAGCTTTCAGTGACAAAGAAAAAACCAACAAAGTCCTGGAATGAAATATCTAAATCAAAGAACGTCAGTTAGAAATTTTCCTTAGGCTAATTAGAGTCTGGAAGGCTTTTAATGGTATTTTAAAATCTTGATCAAAACCACTAAAAAGACTCTGAATTTTCACTGTTGAATTGCAGTTAATGGGATCCTATAAAAATTGATTATTTTCTAGGGAGCTAAGATCAATAATGCAAATAAGTACACACAATGAATGCAAAAGGGATCACACAGACAATCAGTAGCATTTTTAACGCACATTCTCTTTCGTTTGGCTCAGCCTGTGGACAAATGTAACATACCTAAGGCAAAGCGGGGGAGGGGGGAAGGAGGGAAGGAAAGGAAAGGAGGGAGGAGCACTGCCCAGCTCAAACCAGACTGATACACTTCTGATCCCTTCTTTTGAACAAGGAAATCAAACCAACTGCTCACCTCATTTTATAGGTTACACTTCTCCAGACTGGAAGACAACTGAGGAATCAAAGGGAGAAAAAATCCGAATCCTGAATATTGTTATTTCAGTGTCACTTTACAGAGTGCTGTCTCATTTTAAAATTTGCAACAATTCCTGTTATTGTTGTATTGCATGCAACTACTCCTTTTTGCTCTGTTAGAGCATATATCTCTGTTATGCAGCTGTCTAAAATCTGCTTCTGCTTTAAAGACAGATGCAAACAGCTGTTTAATGAATCTGTCATTTCCTTATCTTCTCCATTTCTGCAGGCTGATTATTTCTAAGTGCTGCACTGTCTTTTAGAGACAATTCTTGTAGGAAGAATAAGTCACATTTTCTTCTGATTTCTAATATTTATGTCAACTTGGGGAAAATATCCTCTCAACATTAAATCTTTAAAACTAAAAAAAAAAAAAAACAAAGCGAGGGAATAAGTTGATGCATTAGACATTAAATCTGATGTGATGTTTTACAAGTTTGATTTCACAAGGAGCATGTTGTCAAAGGAAATTCTACAGCTTGTTCACATGCTCGTGAACTGAATGCCATTTCATTGCTTGATAGAAGTAATTTAGAATAATATGCTAAAATGCCATATATCATAGGCAAGCACTTTTCTCTGAGACCTGCTGCATACAGTCTAGACTGATTTTTAAAAATTCTGTCAGTTATTGCTATAGTCTAGTACTCCTCAAGTTGACACATTTTGAATGGCAGATTGAGGATAAGAGTGAAATACACTTAAATGTGAAGATAAAGGAAAAGCAGGAAAAAAAAAGAATGTAATTGTAGTGAGATTCAGGGAGTACTTAAAAATTATTCAGGTCTACAAATTGCAACCAGGATAAGAACCGTAAGAAGCCTACTAAGGCATGGCCAGGAAAGTTTTACATAAAAATCCTGTTTGAATTATATACATGCTCATCATCTTTTTTCCAAAAAATATAGCTGAACAGTTTTAAGAAGGTGAGTTATACTGCAAAAAAGTGATAAAGTTTGATTTTCAGTTTAGGATTAGTGTTGAAGTCTTTTTCTCTTGCGAAAATGCAATCCCAAGGTTTAAAATTGCATTTTACTGCAACTTGGATTCACAGTCCATTCCCATCTTTAAGAATTACAAACTTTGAAAACAGAAACAAGCCAGAGGGGAAAAAAAAATATATGCAAACTGGATCACAGAATCATAGAATGGTTTGGGTTGGAAGGTGTTAAGGAAACTCTCCTGTCTGACCACCCAGGAGCCACTCTGACAGTCACCTTGCACCACCTGAACTGGGATCGAGGCCCCTTTGGGACAGCACACCCCACACTCACACTCGGAGCAGGTTTCCTTACCACCCCAACTCCAGATTTCCCATAGTACAGTTCCAGATGTGCGGATCCTTAAAACAATTTTTGGTGCAATAACTAAATAAAGTAACAGCTCGAGCTGCCACCTCAGAGTAGGAACCCTGAACCAAGGGAAGCCTGGGATTTTATTCTCTCAGACTAATCTCAGGAAAGCATGGAGTCCTCAGCTCCTGCTATGTGTCTGAGGGTGTGATCACCTGGAGGGGCCAGGGCTGCCCTTTTTTATGTGGAGGGTCAGCTGTTCGCTGCTTTGGGCTTGGGCTCCTGCACCCCAGAGCTGGAACTGCAGCCTGAACTGCAGCTGCTCACCCAAGAACCTGTAGTGAATGTGTTCCCAAGCTAAAGAGATCTTCAAAGGTCATGGAGCCCAGACCCCTCACCATGAACAGGGACATCTTCAACTAGGTTTTGTTAGCCAGAGCCCTACCCAACATGACCATGAACCTTTCCCTGGATGGGACATCCACCACCACTCAGGGATCCTTGCTGATGAAGTAATCAGTGGTTTCCTGATTAGATGCAGCCTGGTTATTTTTTGGGTGACTGCAATCATGTGTCTTTGGATGCAGTCAGCTCATGAGATGAATCAATGGTAGTTCATCAAAGTGATGCTTCTATCTCCAAGTGCTCTGGGATTATAGATGCACTGCTTGCCACTGGTTTGCCCTGGGTCAGACATCCCAGAGCACTCATAAACTAATTTTAAAAAAATCATTTTCCCACCTTTCCCATAGTTCAGCTCGTCTCCACATCAAGACATGAGCAAGTCCTGGTAAGACATATGCTCCTGTGTTTTTCTATCATGAGTGCAGACAGACTGCAGCAGAAAAGCTTCTCCTCTTCCAGCTTTTTCTTCCCTGTTGCCAAATCCTTTTCCTCCCTTGGCCAGTGTGCTCTTTCCTGATTTACGAGGGCTTTGCAGACTCTCAAATATGAGTTCTAGCTGTAATATCAATGCTTCTGATTTTTCTGCTGCTTATCTTTCAAATGAATATTCCAGTCCTGCAATACAGCAATTGTTTGCAATCCCAGTGGAGATATTGAGATTACTCTCAGGGGAGGGGTTACAAGGGGGTCTTATCTTCCTTTTTTATATGCAAACTTGAGGCCAATCTAATTTTCAGATAATCTTTCACCACTGGAAAAACAGAACTATGAATACTTTTACATGGTAAACTACAAAGCAAAGAAAATATCAAATTAAATTCTACACACAGAAATAAATGATGATAATCTTACAGCAAGTCAGTAACAATAGGACTTTATTCCCATCTTGTAGTGAAGCACTTCCATTGACATAATACACCTCTAAGTATGAAATTGCATCATCATAGCAGACTTCTTAACCTCCTCCCAATTATTAAATGCCTCTCAAATTTTACTTATAAAAGACTTCCACTTTTACTTAGCAGTATTTTGCTGAACATGATGAATAAAATGGTTTTTGCTTTATGACTTAGCAGTATAAAATGTTCTGTATATTTCATTAGGTTTGAGAAACTTTTTGAAACTGAATTATTAATGAATTGAACTTAGACTAATACAAGGTAGAAGAAGAAAAAATACATTTCACATGATAAACTGAAGCAAAAGGAACGTGTCGTTATGAAAAGATATGATTTGTGGCCAAAGTCTTTTTTTAGAGGCTCGCATAAATATTGATGCTCACTAACCTATAAGGGGTCTGGCCTATATTCTCAGTAGGTTTGTTTTCATCTCTACCATAAATTTCTTGGAATTCAGAGAAGATTTGGAAATGGATAATCTTTGTCAGCTACCTAGGAAGAGATATACATTCAGACTCAGAGGTTATTCTACCAGTTTTAGCCCCATGCAGCCCTCAGTGGACTCATTTTAGCTGAGATCTTATTTCAAGTCAGTAAAGAGAATAAAAAAATTACTGGATTAAAAGGCAATATTTAAATTCTTTTTCATTCTGCTTTCATCGATCCGAAGTAGTCTCTTACTAAAAATATTCCTACTGAGAAATGACTGGGGTTTCGTTATTTGCTCATAAATACACTGCAATAAAAGTAAGGAAATTATATATTCAAGTCATTTGAAGATGATCACAGAATCACAGAATTGATGACATATATAAAGAGTGGGAATTGCTCAGCAGGGGAGTTTCAGGAATACCTCTATAAGTATCCTAAATAATAAGCACAAAAGCTTTCAATGATACACTACATTTACTGTTTTATTAGTCATTGTTCTTTTATATCAGAACTTTGTAACACTTTAGTTACTACTTAAGTATTAAAAAATTGCATTTGTGTGAATTTTTGTTGCCAATATTCATAATATTTTTTTTTTTTAACAGGGGTGGGGAGCAGTTTATAATAGGTTGTATAAAAATCTCAGAAATAAACTATATTTCCACAGAAATCAACTATATTTCTACACTCTGCCAGATTAGCACAACAGCATATTTTGAGTTATTGGGAAAATATGTAAAATTTTGAGTTATTGGGAAAATATGTAAAATTTTGGTTTTAATATTTGCTCTACTTCAGGTAAAATCTGCAAGGGGATAAATGCGTGACTTTGTGCCAATTAGATTTAGATCAGCTTAAGGGCAGTTTTTCCCCATTTGGGGGTGCCAAAATAGAGGTCAGTTGTGCTTCGGTTTATGAGAAATAAAGAACAATATATTATATATAATGCCATAATAGAAATAGATAACATAATATTGTATTAATAGCTAAAACTGAGTCGCAAGCACTGAGCAAAAGAGTTGCTTTGCATGATCTTAGAGTCTTGTGTGTGGGTAGTGTCTCTCCACTTCATAGTCCTTGCTCAGGATAACTCCTGGGCACTGACAGTCTCGACATCTGTAAAATATTAGACACTGCACAGCTTTGAAAAGGGGCACATCAGAAACTCAAATCTCTCAGCTGCTAACTCAGGCTGGGAAGGTGGTTTCACCCTGTTTTCCTTTTCCTTTTTTTTTTTTTTTTTCCATTTTTACTCATGCAAATCTTGGTAAGGTCTTGGGTGAACAGTGCTCCAACTCTTACAGTTTTAGAAAAGTAACTACTTCTCTTATTACTTCTTGAGTCCAGGACTGTACTTTGTGTATAACCAAGATTTTCACAGAGTTTCACAGGTGGACACCTTAATCCTGTGTGTTGTCAGTACCATGGGTACAGCACGTAAGCCTTGAGGCTTCTTCTGCATTTGTTCCATGACGAGCTGATACATCCTAATGGCTTGTCTCATCATCTCCCATCTGGTAGATATTTTCTTGGCTAGTTGAGACAGCATGTGGTTTGCTTTTGCACATGTTCCTTGTTCTTTTTATATCAATAATGACAGAGTGTCATAATAATAGAAATAAAAAATAACTGCAATTTGCCCAAAAGTGAGAGCGTGGATCTCTTTACTAATAGGCAATATTGGCTTAATTTGCCTAAGATTTTCTGTGGCTTGGTCGTGCTGACAGTGGTGGGGATTTTCCAGATGCAAAGGATTATGAAGTCTTGGACAGCATTGCCATTTCCTGCAGTTTTTACTAGGAAAGTTACAGAGCTGGCATTACTAAACAGCCCAGGTCTCACAGTCATGTGAAAATCTAATCTTCTGCTTCAAAATCTACTTTCAGCTGTGGAGTAACCATGCAGCACCTTTTAAGGGCTGAATGATACTACTTATGTTTTGTAGTATGTTTTGTTTATGTAGAAATGTTTGCTCCACAACATTTCTTGTTCCCTTTCAATTTTTTTACAATAGAATCCAAAAAAAACTTCCTGTAAAAATCATTGTTATTCTTTGTTACTTCACCCCCCAGATTCACTGCGGTCACTCCATTGGCTAAGACTGCTCATTTTTGCTAGTTCCACATCCCAAGTTTGGCACCACACCGTGCTACAGTTAACTGGGCAGTGGTTTAGTTTCTGACGTCTATTAAAAAGAAAGAAACAAAAAACAACCATTAAATGAAAGGCTCCAAAACAATAACCCCATAAAATCTATTTTCTTTAAAAATATTGGAGGTTTTACACAAAATATTGTAATTTAATTACTTTTCTCAGACTTTCTGAAAGTCATGACCTCATGTCACCTTGAGTCACCGGGGGAAACAAAAGGACAAAAGAACAACTTTGTTAAAAATATGAATGATGGATTGAAAAAAAAATAAAATGTTAATGTTCATCTTGCAAAAAAAAAATTCCTATGTATTTTTATTAGCTTGTACCTCTCACTCCAGAAGAAGACACAAGGAATCCTGAAGTAATATAGCTAGTTTTGGGTCTATTAGCTCTTAAACCGTGGTGGTTCCTATTTTCAGCAAGTTTTGAAGGCAGAATTGCATCTGGTGAACATTTTTTCTCTTCAGTCTTGGAAATATAAATAAAAAAATAACAAACTGCTTGGCTAAACCCTCAAATGCCAAGTGAGGATGGCAGACACTACAAAGTAGTATTTACAATACTCATGAGGCATCAATGACTAATAGCTCGAGGAAGCTTATTTAAGAGTCAGTTCACAGCTGGTAATGAATGATTATAACAAAAATAATTACGAACACTAAAATCAAAATTTGGTAGAAATCTCCTTATATTCATGTTTTACAAACTGCTCAAGAAGTACTCTGTTTTTAATTCTTTTTCTTAGTGTGCGAGTGTGAGGGATGCTTTTTGGTTTTGTTTTGGGGTGTTTTTAAATTTTTTATTTTTGCACTTGGTTTCTTGGGCATCTAGATTTGTCTAAATCAAAAATCAGAACTTAATTTGGTGTTAAAACAGAGTCTGTAAGAATCAGATCATGAAATGTTACTTTAGAAAGCAGAAGTATAATGGAAAAGGAATAAATCCTCAGGTTTTCAAAATTTGAAGTTTATCTCATAATTACAAAAAATTTCTTCTTCATTTGCTCATAGTTAGCTCCTTCACTTTATATTTGCACTTTCTTTTCAAGAAGTGCTGATAATATAATCACATCCAGTAAAAAAGAGCCAAAAGGAAGCATGCATAATGAACTTCCAATCTCACAGTAGCTCAAGTGGAAATGTTTTTAGTCAGGATATTTAGATAAGTTGAGAGGAGATAAACTGGAGATAAAGTTGACATTTTCAATAAAACCTTTCCAGATCCACTTTGGTATCTCTCAAACAGCTGAGATATTCTCCTTTCCTCTCTTCCTGCTATTTCTTGCACCATTATTGCTGTAAAATAACATTTGATATGTGAGAAATAAACTATTTTCTTTTGTACTTGAGAATGTTGCCAGAAGAACATCCATGGAAACTAATACCTTATTAATCCATGTAGCAGATGCAGACAGGCTGAAATACGAAACTTAATTCAGTCTCTTTCTGTACCTTTCAAGGGATTAACATAAACTAACTCAAAAAAACCCCAAAAACATAATATACCAAACAAAAAAGAATCCCAAGAACATCTTATCCAGACATGTACAGTAAGTACAAGAGTTTATGAAGAGTTTCTGTTTTGTTTTTCTTTGTTTTCTTTTTTTTTTTGTTTTGAAGCTACTTTTACTGGTTCAACAATAAATCTGAGTAGAATTCTTCAGAGCAACCAGCCTTAGTTGATATTCTCTTTCAGACACACTAAAAACTATTATAATTCCACCTTTTAAGAAGTCAAGCTGTGAGCAATATAATTTTCAAAATGGGAAAGAAGGGTATACAATGGTTATGGGCAATCTGTTCTTGCAACTTCTATAATCGGCCAAGATGACGAGCTATGGCCTTCCTCATTATAACAGAGGATCAAATTTACCTCTGCAAAAAGAAATGGCAACACTTAGCATTTATATGGCCTTTTATTTCTTAAAGCTCTTTAGAAATATTAACTAACTACAGGCAGAGAGGCAGAGTTTTGAAGCTTCCTGAAGTAACTATGACAACTTAAAATTCTGTGAAAGGAAATAAAATTCCTACAGGGAAAAGAATCCTAGAAATGCATCTCATTTATACCGATAAAATTGCTTGAAGAGAAAAAAATAAAAGTATTTCAACCACACTAAAATCAATCCTGTTAAAATAGCGTATTTAATGTTTTCAATTGTTCTATAATTATTTTCAATGAAAATCTTTTGGTCATGAAGTTATCGAAAGGATTACCTGACATGGGTGGTTTTACTGTAATGTGATTTGGTCACTTGAGATGTTTTTTCCCTAAGTCTGTGCTGCATTATTTATGTGTGAGCCATTTGCTTTAGTGAAGAACTATGACCTAACTATAGAGCTTAAAGGTGTAACTGCTCTTTAAAATCATTGGTCTGGTTTAATATGCTAGGTTGGACAATCATTTCAAGCAGAAGTACTAAAGACAGGAGTAAAAATGTTAGGGTAATAACATGACAAAAATTTACAAGGTTTTTAAGATACTTGAGCTATTTTCCAGATGACAAAAGGCATCTGTCAGAAATTTTTGAAAAGATCATGTGGAAATGTCTTTTACAAGGAAATTCTTAGGTTGGAAGGAAATTTGTTGTGATTACTTTTTCTTTTACATGTAGGTAGATTTGTATTTCTTATCAGTGTCTTTTATTCAGTAATATGTCCTATCTGCCTGCTAAAGGATTGTAATGAGGCAGCTGCCATTTCTCTTCTGTTTGTAGAGTGGAGTGATATAAATCTTTTATTTTTTTAATTATTTATACCCTTATGCCTGTTTGAAAGCAGGCCAAAGAACTACTACTTATATTTTTACTTCTTCCTCAACTCTCCCACTACAGTACTCTCATATTTACCATAAAAATGTCTCTATCTCTAAACAAAAATAATAATAATAATAAAAAAAAATCCATTTGTTGGATAATTAGACTTTTCAATCACAGTCTTCCTCCTAGAGCTTTCCTGGCTGGAAATTTTGTACAAGAAGTAGGTTCTTCAAGTTTTTTTATTAGATTCTGCAGGTATTTCATGCTTAAATCCAGTACTGCTGAAGCTCACATGGCTGGGAATAGCAGCATTTATGGTTTGGGTCAGGCTAGCATCCAGTAAAAGGAAGTAATTTTGTAACCTGACAGATGTCTTCATCATATATGTTACTATGTGAGAGAGCAGCATCTGTATCCAGAAACATTTCCAAGGCATTAATTCATTGCAAGCCTGTGTCTTCAGCCAAAATAAACTATTATTTTTCTGAAATATACTTTGCTTGTCACATTAATCTCTCACTTGCTTAGATTGACCCAAATACTCTTTGCTTATGAATCAATGTCATTTTAGCACTGCTTCATCCTGGCAATGATGGTAGGGTTGCATCAGTTTGCCTTATGTGTGTCCTTCTGATGTGTTTGTCCATGCATCCAAGGAAGAACTTGGTTCATTTTCATAAAGCCACTAAAGGTCTAGCTAACCTTAGATACTGCAAGCATGAAATTTATTAAACTTCAGCATGAGCAGAAGCAACCATGCAAAGTTAAACAAATCCCAATGTACAATCTATTGGCCTCTGTTCCTTGAATCAAGAAAAAAGAAGCCAGTCATCAAAACCGCAATATGTGAGTGATAAAATGCCAATATAATTGCTATCTGGATAGAAAGAATGAAAAGTTAGGAAATAAGGGATTTTTTTTGCCTTTCACCCCATTTTTTGGATACAAAGTCTGAGCAGGAAGCTACACAAATTCTTAGATATAAGATGCTGACAGGGTTCCTGAGTGTCTTGCTGATGTTACTGTTTCATATCTTCTCAAAGACACTCATGAAATGAAACTCCCTTTCATCCACTGTAAGTTCTATTTCCATAATTTTATAGATTGCGTCTCTGTGTAAATGGAAAGAGACGTGAACAATGTAAAAAAATCCCTTTAAACTTACAGATGTGTTGCCTTACTATAGGCCTATGGTTTTCTTTTGTATCATACAAACTTCAACAATTACTCCTCTACAGAAAATGAAGTAGTTTTGGTTTGGTTTTTTCTCTCCCAGAAAGGTTTAAATTTATTTTCAAGCCATTGACACATTTGCTCAGAGTTGAACCTACACCAAAGAAACACAACATAAGGATAAGGAACAACTGCACTAGGCTTTATTTGGACTTGATTTAGTAATTGCAGTGGTCAAAAGTGCTACTGGAAACTGAAAAAATACTGAATTCAACTGTAAGTTGCAGGGATTTTCCCAGCATGAAGCCTGACAGATACTTTATCTCTTGGTCAAAAACAGATCTATGGTCTTCAGTGTGAGAAACACTATGTTTTGGCACCATGCAAGTGCTATTCCCCTACTCTCAACAGTAAACTGCTCTGCCAGAGAACTACAATGTGTTTTATCGTGCATTCTTTACCACTGCTCTTTATGATAAAATACTTTATAGATCCCATGAAATGTTTATCCATTAAAAAAATTTAGGAAGAAATACTTTAACATTAAAGAAATTAGCCAAACCCCTTATTTCTCTCACAATTTTCCAGTTTGAACACAAAAGGGCAAAATAATACATTTCTCAGTGCAAAATTTTCTTCAGATTCAGAAAAACACAGAAAATATATGCACAGAGAAAAATGAGGGAAAAGTGGTTATTTTCATTAATTCCATGGTGCCATGAATATCATTAATTAAACGATACAACTTTTTGACTGTAAGTAGCTGTTAATTAATGGTTTCCAGTTCCTGGCAAAGCTCACAGCCACTTCTCTTTATCTAATTTGCTTGTATAATATACAGGGAAAGAGTAAAAATCAGAAGACAGTATGAGAATGAACAAGATATGCCATACAGACTACTTTCCCAATCCGATTTAACAACTTCTGTCATAATGTTAATCAGGCCACGTTAGTGCCACTGAAGATAATATCCTTGGGGGTGTTGAGTGTAGAATCCTCCTCCTTTTTCCCAGTTTGCTCTTTGCACAGCCTTGCATTGACTTTACTGAGCACAAAAAAAAAAAAAAAAAGAGAGCTAATCATCTGTAAAATACTTAAAATTCACTGTTATGCACTTAGCGTCAGCTCTCCAAGGACTCAAAGCTGGTTTCACTGAAGTTGTGTGTTCTCTAATCTGGGATGACAGAGGACTTTTGGCACGATCCTGTATGACTCAAGTCAGTGGGAGCTTCAGCACTGATTTAAATGGGATGAGATCCATGAAAGCAAGTTAGAAACTCACTTCAGTACACCTTTGCCTCTCTTTGGTTAGGAAACAATGCAACTAAAAGCTGTTCCTCCTTTGGTGAGGGCAGCTGTCCTGATTTAGGGTGGCTATGTTCACACCAGTAATGCCAAAAAAAAAGAAACTCTCATGAGTTCATGTCACATTATATTGAGTGTTCAATAAAGACATAAAAAAAAAGAAACAAAACTAAACCCACACACCTTGTTGGTGCCTGTCCTCAGAGTTTTACAGGATTTCCCCTCATATTGTATGTTCTATTGTACAATGTCTCCAGCACATTACTGATGTTAGAGATTGAGGGTATAGACACCTATGAGAGTTCTCAACTTACAAATGGCTATATTTAATTTTCTTTTTCCACTGGTGCTAGGAGCAAAGCTTATCGTGATCTGAACAATGAAAACCTACAGAAAAAGCTGCCAGGAAAATCAATTTAAATCCTCAAAGTCTGAACAGACTACAACACACAGAAACAGAAAGAAAAAGGGAGAAAAATAAAGAGGTCCAAGTCTGGTTTATGTTATCTCTTTGATAATGCTGCTATCCAGGTACTTTATTCTTCACACAGTATCAAAAACCTACTGATTATTGGAGAGACTGGCATTTTACAGAAATAACACAATCTAACCCTGCCACGTGGGCTGTGCTGCTGCAATTAGCTGTTTGCAAACAATACGCTTCGCTGAACAACTTCTGTAAAGATTAAACTACTCTTCCTGTTCCCATACAATTTTTCTTCTTCTTCCTTGTGTTTTGTTATGTCATGCTATGTTCTGTTATGTACTGTTATGATGTTATGTTATATTATTTTCTATGCCTGTAGCCCTTAAGGGATGTATAATGAGAACAGCAGCACAAATGAGAAAGCAGAAAATACAGTGAGTGTAGATTTAGGTAAAGTGACAGCTGCCATTAGAGATAAGGTAATTCTCCTAAAAGGTTCCAGCAGAGATTTAAAAACTAGCCCACACTACCAAGCTGCCAAGGAAAGAAAAGAGCTTGTTTCCAGGTATTTTTCTATGCTGTTGTTACTTTTTTTTTTTTCTTTTCTTTGTGGGAATGTTGGTGAAATTCATAACAAATTTATCCTCACCTTTCACTCACATCTTCTTATAAATAACTGGGGGAGGGAGGAAACAAAACATCCTCATTTACTTTAAGGAGTGTTGTGTAAAGGGAGCACAAGGAAGAAATGAAGAAATGCGGTGCCCAAATGTGGTGAACCATAAAATGTACATTCAGCCTTTTGTGAGCATCACTAACAAAGTGACTAGAGTCACTCAAGCTCCACCTAAACATAAAGAAATAGTATTAAACAAAGCTAGGAATGGGGAGAAGTTAGGGAAGACTTCATCAAGATTTCAGGCATCTCTCAGCAGGCTGAACATATCTTGCCTCCCCATAGGGATGCCTATAGGGTTAAAATCATGCGCTGTGTGCACTGAATATTTTTATTGGGGATTAGAGCTTGTCTATGTGTTGCTTTGAATATGTTTTGCAGTGAGATACTATCACTGGCAATTCTTGAACCTTACCCTGTCACAATTTTATGTTAATAAAGAATGTTATTCCGTAAACTGTTGGTGTGAGTCCTCCACAGGCATTGGCCTTTGCTGGCAGTGGGGAACAGACTCGAAAAGAGTGGGGAGACCCACTGAGGGGTCTCATCTTTCCTGTGGGCTGACAGACCAATCAAGCACTAGGGGGTTGAGGAAATCTCCCCTTTTCACGTGACACATCCTTAACAGGGATTAATAGCCTAGGACTCTAAGCTGCAGCAGATAAATATGAAGAAAATAACAAACTGATTAAGTAAATCATAGCTGATATACTTATCAGTGTAATTGGCTAGGATTTTCACTTGAAAGGTGGAAAGCTTAAGCAGCCACCTTAAAAGACTAAATTACCTTGGAATAATAATTACTATGAATGCTTCAAACACAATGAAATCCAGCTTTGATCCGATTTGAATACTGTGAAGTTTGATAGGAAGGAGCAATTACTACACACTCTAAGGGGCAAACTCAAGGCAACAAAGATGACTGTGCTGCCTGGAATCCTCTTAATTTTAAATCCCTACATATTATTACCTCATAAAGCTCTTGGCTTTGTTTTGTTGATTCCTTTTTCCTGTCTTTTTCAAGTATTCAGACATTTTAGCATTATCTTAGCTTTTATTTGTGCTGTAGTATACTTCTGACAGTGATGTTCATGTGCTTCATCTCCCCATCACAGATGAATGTCACAGCTGTGAAATTAATGCTTTTGTGGTAAGAACTGACTTACAAGAAATGTGCATGTATGTGCCCATGCAGTATCTCATCCACAGAGAGCACTAACTGAGCACTGAGCTCTCCTCAGCTGTAAATTTCGACCCATTAGCCAAATGAGCACATCCTTTGCATATTCCATGCAATGTTGCCCCAGAGAGATATCACATAAGCCTAAATGCACATTCAGAGGGATAGGTGACTGAAAAACAATTGTAAAAAAGTCATTTTTGTTGATGTAAACAAAAAAACAAAATTCAAGGAAATGGAGCTCTTAACTGAAGAGACCGATTTAGTACTCTTGCACTTCAGCAAATCAGCCACTCTACTGTAGTCACTGGAGCAGTTTTCAAGTGGGCAAACACCTGGCTGACACATTTGGAAGACAAATTTAACCATATATAGCTATCACCTCTCTAAATCCAAGAAAAAGCCAAGATTTTCCTTTTTTTTTTCTTTAATAGCTGAGTATATTACTGAAACAACCTATATGACTATCTTAATTCATCTAATGATTCATCTAATGTCAGAGTCACCACATTATGGTAAAAGCCTCTGTTAAAAGAATTTTATATCAAATATAAAATTATTTATAGATGTATTATATATTTAATATTAACATTCTATATTAAATAGTACAGATACATATTGCATGTATTGATGTATACATGTATACATCATGTACACATGATTTAATCTGATTCTTAAAATCACAGCTCTAAATTGTGCATTTCGTGATAGGACAGTCTCTTTTTTTAAACTTTATAGAAATTTAGAAGACAGAAAAGCTGCTACGGGCAATATCATCTGCTGAGACGTATGATTAGACATCTGACAGACTTGAACTGGAATAGTATCACCAGGCAACCCAACCTATTAACCTTTTTCCAGCAGCTGGCTAAATCTAGAAAGCTCAGCAGTATCAATTTATACATTTGTACAGTCCTCAATGAAATGGAAGCAGAGTGATTCGAAAGGAAAATCATGTGCTGATCTACAATGTAGTATTATGAGCCAAGATTGGGAGAAAATTGTGCAGAAATGCCAGCATGACTCTCCTGAATTAGGAATTTGAAGACAATTAAGCCAAAAATAGTATCTACATATTGTTGGGTGTCCTCTCAGATGATGTGAGTGTGAATAGATGGTGGTAGTATGACAGTGAAAGAGGAGGTTTAACCAGATGTTTCAGGAATGGAAACACAAAATAGGTAAGAAACTAAGCCAGTGTAACTATACATAAAAAAATATGGAGTTAAGACATTCTAGACCATTAGATTTAATGTCACAGGAGTAAGCACTTTTAAAAGGCTTTACATATTGCAATGACATGACAATATTTGAGAAAAAGGGTGACTTGTGTTAAAGGACAAAACCTGGCCCAAACTTTTTATATTACCCTTGTGCCACACCACATTTGCAAAGGGAAATACCAGTGAAATGAATGGAAAATCACATGTATTCAAAATTGAAGAGTGGTTTAATACTAAGGGCTTTTTTTGCATTAATTAACTACTGAAAAGAGACAGTCTATAAATGGTTTTATTTTCCTTCCAACTTTTCCTTTCCCTTCTTAATTAGTTTCATACCTATCTGAAAATAAATTGTAAAGTTGAATAAATCCAGCTAAGAGAAAACAATAGCCTTACTCTCAATGTCAGTCAAACTACTCCTGCTTCTGGTATTTTTGAGCAGATTTTTTTTGTTGTTTTCTTTCTTCTTCTTCTTCTTTTGTTTTTTTTTTTTTAATATGACAGGTGATTATCAGCTCTGATTATGATTTGTATTCTTTGCTGTTAGCAGCTGTCAGGCTTATTGTCAGTATAGATGACCTCAAATACATGGAAAAGACCTATGAAATCAGTTTTTGAAGTCTGAGGAGCAAGAGACCTGCATGTGTCACTCACATTTGCAGACGTCTGAATAGAGAAATTGATATTTTTTCAGCCTGTGAGCATGCTGATAGGCAAAGTGAAGCAGCCACTATGTTTACCACTGAGTGAGAACTTTCTACCTTTCCACCCCAGTGTCAGGACAACAGCCCAGTTTTTTTTATGACTCTTGAACAGCCATGAGTACTGTAGCAAAATATTATTGTTTAACTCCGCAATCTGCAGCATCTAGAAGATAAAAACACTGCAAAGAGTCAATCCAACCTTAGTTCCTTCAGAAAGGAAAACCTGGGGAAAAGCATCAGGACAAAATGATGGCTTGGGGAAAATAAATTCCCTTCCTGCTGTCTTACTGCTCACAGGAAAATAATGAGAGTTACAGCTCCTGTTGAAGCAAGTCTGCTGCATGTTAACTGATGTGGTGCCGCTGAGAGCTGCAGTTTGTTCTGCCTGGAGAAGAGAAGACATCGGGGACACCTCCTAGCAGACTGCCAGTACCTAAAGGGGACCTACAAGACAGCTTGAGAGGGGCTTTCCACAAGGACATGTTGTCATAACACAAGGAGTGGCTGTAAGCTGAAGGAGGCCAGGTTTATGTTAGACGTGAGGAAGAAATTGTTTCCTGTGAGGGTGGTCAACCACTGGCACAGGTTGCCCAGAGCAGATGTGGCTACCCCATCCCTGGAAGTGTTTGAGGCCAGGTTAGAAGGGGCTTGGGGCAACGTGGTCTAGTTGAAGGTGTCCCTGTCCATGCTGGGGGAATTGGAACGGGATGATCTTTGAAGTCCCTTCCAAACCAAGCCATTCCATGGTTCTCTGGTTCTAAGAAGGGCAGATACCACAGAGCTGCTCTATGTGGTAAAATTCATACTCTGTCTTGCCTTTAGAGTTCCTCAGCAGCTCTGTGCACACCTAAGCCTCTGTCATGTCCCTTCGCTATGGACAGCAATGGAGTCACACAGACTGGTTAAAGTGCAGAGATGTTCTGCTCATTCCAGTGCTTCAGGAATATTTGCTTCAAAGCAGCAGTGACTGCATGGTGTGGTGCAGTGCTGAAGCTGTCCTAAGTAACAAAATCTGTTATATTACATATTCACAATGCAGATCACCCAGTGGCAATAAGGAAAGTAAGCATGAAGTTAAGGTGTAAATATTATATAATATACAAGTACTAGATTAGCAATAACTTGGCAACTGTATTGATGTTTATTGTTTCGGGTGAAAATGGACAATCTCATTTTACCTTTCCTATATACTTTCAACATTGAATGTATACAATAGATCTAGCAAGCAGCTTAGATAAACATGCTCATATTTGCTTTAATGATTCCCATAAGTGACTGCATACAAGTGATGTATATGAGGTCCTACAGCAAATCAAAACCAGTATCAGATGTCAGGTGTTTTCTGCCACTGTTCCCACATCTAACCCAGTAGATCACTGTGACCTTAGACAAGACATTTAATCTCTGTTTCTATTTCATGTTCACATGTTAATGGACTTGAATGAAACTGCAGTGAAATAGAAAAGAGTTTGCTATTATTCTGAAATATTCCTGCATTAAAAACATTTAACATAATGATGCCATAAAAGAACTGATGTAGGACTGCTGCAAAGCTGAAACACAGATTTTTGTGATCACATTGCCTATAGTAGATGATACCTTGAGGGTGCTTCCTGTTTATGAGGTGATAACAATTTCCTAAGCCATATAACTTTCAGGTTTATTATGCAAGGACACAAATATTCCAGCGTTAACAGCAAGAGCTCTTAAGGCATTACGTAAAAAATTGGTTTTTCTTTTCATAATCAGTCATATCCTTCTTGATTCCAGCATCACTGCAACAGACACTGTGTCCCTATTGTTCAGAGAAGTCAAGCAACACAGACAGAAACAGACAGATTTTATTTTGCATTTGATCTAAGGGGTGCGTGAAACAAGACTCATAGTGCTATAGCAGATAGTTTGCTGGCAGAAGACCTGTGAATAAAGCCATATATTATTGAATTCAGGCATACTTTAAATTCTGAAATGAAAGGACCTAAGCCTTTAATGGTGTGAAGGTTATTTGCAAAAAACCCTTACTTTTATGCAGCTTAAGTAGTTAGGACTGATCACAACTGTCCACTTCAAATTTGAGTATAATTTATTGTATGATGAATCATTACATTTAATGTTTAAAAAATAATCCTATCTTGTGGAGACTGTGATGATTTTGGTCTGAAGAAAAAGGTGCCTTCCAGAGAGCAACCCTAATTTATCTTTCTGATGTGAAAACACTAAAGCATTCAGCTATTTCTTGTGGCCAATTCTTTTTCTTCTGGGACCAGGAAAGTAAGGAACACCTTCAGTATGATAGGAGAAGGGAAAAATTCCAGACAAAGGTACTATACAGAAATTTTCACTCATGTAGTTAAAAAAAGACAGTTTGTACATGTTCTGTCAAAAAAAGATTAAAATTGATGTTACTTCAGAAGTTCAATGAAAAATAATGTTTTAATCAGTCTCAGGGTTTCTTTGCCTTTATGCATTTATCTGCCTTCCAGGAAATATGTATATAATGCACATATTTTCAGTGTGCCTGTTTATTTCAGGAAGTATCTTACTGTTCAGTTTCAGGTGTGAACACTGAAACCAGCTTGCTGGACAGTGGCAATATTGGGCACATCTTCACTGGACTCGAGAGAAAGTACCTGAAAACATCACAGAATATATGTTAGGCTCCTGGCAGGAAATTCTGAAGGCTGAGGACTCACAAGGTCACATCATCCCATGTCCTCCGCTGTCTTTCTGCCCGCAGAAAGGTCTGTGCGGGAGACTCTTTCATGCCTTATTTGTAAAGGGATGGGATGTCAAATGCCATTCTTATTTGGAAGCTCTGCTGTAGTTCTCCCTTAGACAAGCACAGTATAAGATACAGAGCTCAGCTGCGGCCTGTCAGTTCACTTTAGTGCTTAATGTCAAGTGCTTATACAGTGTTTTTCATGTCTGGTACCATGTGTAATTATTCAGGCTTTCACTGTGTCTATAATACAGAAAAAAATATTTCTCTCTCCTTCACCATAGTGCTACAGAATCATAGAACGGTTTGGGTTGAAAGGGACCTTGTTCCAACCCCCAACCATGGGCAGGGACACCTTCCACTATCCCAGGTTGCTCAGAGCCCCATCCAACCTAGCCTTGAACACTTTCAGGGATGGGACATCCACAGCTGCTCTGGACTGTATGAATGTGTTGCAGTATTTTAAGTTACATGAGTCCACAAAACATTTTTTTCTTTCCTTCTTTCTTTGAGAACACAGGAGTTAACCTTTACTCCTCCCACCTTTTTTAGTTGAAGGACATGAAAATTTAGTGCAGATATTCATTCCCATGATAGGCTTCCTTCTCAGCATGCAGTAATGTGAAACCAAACACTCGTTTGATTATAAATTCACTGAGGATTTGCAAAAGTAATTCCCCCCAGCAAATGTATGGAAAGCTCAAGATGGCTTAAACTGAAACCCAAATTATTCTCTGTTAACATTAGTTTTCCCTTAAGAAATACATCTGCCAGGTTAGCCTGTGGGGGGGGATGAGACCTGAGGACCAACAGCAATAGTCCCACTGCACAGCAGCGGATGCTCTGCTCCTTCGTTTCCTAAGCAGACTGTCAAGACACCTCAGCATCAGACACAGGATCTGAATCTGAGGCAGTCAGGCAAATTTCTATTCCAATTGTCAATGCCAACGGAGAAAAACACACAGAAAAATAAAAGGCATAAAAATTTCATGTAATAGAACAGAACCTTAGGATGGTGTAGGCTGGAAGGGACATTAAAGATCATCTTGTTCCACCCCCCTGCCGTGGGCAGGGATGACACCCACCAGACCAAGCAGCTCAGGGTCCCATCCCTTGCCTCAAACATTTTCAGGGATATTCCATTACAACATGAACTTGTCCTGATAAAATATGAACTTATCCCGCTGACCATCTGTTTTATGTTTGAGCTTTTTTTGGCAGGCCTGAAAGAGAGAGTAGTGTTCCAAATTTCCTATATAGAACTTTGATATAATATATACTAAAATAGCTTAAGAAGGCAGGGGTTTAAATCCTAAAGGTTTCCAGTGAAAGACATCTGAGTTTTGTGTCATCCAGCTCTGAGAACCATTACATTAACAGGAATAAGTGCAAAATATTCTTTAGTTCTATAGCAGCCAGTCTGGGAATTTTTTTGCAGAGAAGTCTCAAGATATTCAGGGTGTGCCTAGCAAGACAGGTGCCTGTTCTTATGAGGTGGATTAATGAAGAACACCAAGAGAAAGAAGGAATCTTCATAGAGAGGTAAATAATTCTTGTTCTGACATTCTAAGTAATAATCTAAACTGGACAAGATGATAAATTAAGATAGAGTTAGCAAATCCACAGAAATAAGGTAGAATTATTTTATATAATGAATTGATGACTAATACAGTAAGTTTTAAGGTGTGATTCATCTAATCATTTTACATGCATGTTTACAATAAGTGAGAAAAATTCCCCTAAACAGCCCAGTTTTCTCCAGAGATGATAAATACAACCTAATGGGATTATTGTAGATGTAATAATCTCCAGGAAATACAATGAAGACTGCCATTGGTATCTACACTGCAAAGTTATTTACAGGTTTTGTTTACAGATATTTGGGGATTTTTTTCTTCACTTTCCAACAATTTTACTAGATTCTGTAAGAACAATTTCATTTAGAGATTAATGGGATAAAACTCCTCAAACCTCTAAATAAAACATAGTTGGGCTTGTGAATGAAAAGTAAGTACCAATTACTTCACAAAGTTACAACAGATTAATTTAATACGATAAAATACCTGTCTAAGGTATGAGAGGACATGGATAACCTGACCTAGTACCATGAAAAAAAAAAAGACAAAAATATACCTCCTAGCTATAATTGCAAGGACTCTAAAGACACATTAAAGAAATATGAAAGAGTGTGCAGTTTTCTTCAGAACAGCCATGACTGGTGAAATACAAAAGTATACAAAAGAATTAGTAACTTTAAAAAATTGCATATGGCTTTTTTGTCTTTCTTTTTATTTTTCTTTTTTCCCCTTAACAACAAAAAACAACACTCCAGGTCACATTCAGGTGAACAGTAGCATCAGATAATAACCATAACCACTAGTACTTTTTGACTGTGCTGGATATAGCCTGGACCATTCCTATTTTCCTGTCCCTTTCCTTCCTCACACGCTAGGAATCCCAGTGAGAACTGCTGCATATATCAAGAATATATTCACCCAATATATTCACCCAGGCAGCAGCAGGAAGGTGATTATAAATCAAAGAATCTTCTGGCAAGTCAGAACACACTTTGGCAAAAGAAATAAAGGAAGTTCTAATGCTGTGAAGGAAGCAGAGGTGTACATTGCTGTGATCTCAGAGAAATCAACTGCCTATAGATATTGCAGTATCACGCAGCAGTCAAAGAGGCTCAGTGGCTGCATTAAACTTGACCCAGACTGGTCTGGGTGGACCTCAGCTGCAGCAGGGTCTGAGCCTTCAGATTCTCCTTGAGACTCCTCTGCTGCTGTCAGGGTGTTACAAGTGAACATTGGTGTGAAGTATTTCTAAGGAAATGCCAGCTGAAGGCCCCCTGATAGCTGGCAGAGGGCTCACGACCCCTCCTGACTTTCACAGGCAGCAAGATTGCGATTAGCAGCTCATTTTCCCCAGAATGCCCCTCTGGCTCAGCAGGCTAAGACCCCTTCTGACAACTGGTGTCTACAAAACTGAGCCTAGAGTTGGGTTTTCTCTGCCAACTCTTTCCTTCGCCTCAATACAAGCCAGAGTCACTCTAAGCACAAAGTCACAGCTCTGAACCTGAACCCTGTGGTGTTTCTGATGAGGTTTTTCTACCCAAGGGCCAGTACTACATTGGGATAGTGACATTATTGGAAGCATCAGCCTTACCCCAGGCAATCCTGAAGCATGTGGAAAGGTGTTCTTGTAGGAAGCTGCAGACATATTCATTGGTAGATCAATGCCTGAGTACTAACTGTCCATACCTGCAGATCTATAAGGTGAAGAGGTCTATCTGATAGACATGTTCCATACAGTTAGGGAAGAGATGAAGAGGTTTTAGGAGGCCTAAAAATGAACTACATGGAGGAACTGCTTCTTCCAGTTTTTACATGGAGCCGAAGGTGACCACATTGCAGAGGTCTAAAACATTGCTGCATATATCCCACATCAGCAGTTTTTGAAAGCAGTGCTTTAGATTTTTTTTTTCTCTTAAATGAATTGAAAATATAAAACTGGCACTACTACTTATGTTACTTTATTTTCTTTCTAATGGGCTTAACTTTCTGAAATGCATTTTCAAATGAATTTATGCCATTAGTCCTTTAAAGTAAATATAATATTTGTGGAAAGCAATTATTCATTGTTAATACAACACATGTGTATGATCACTCTTTTGTTTAAATTAGAGTTTAAATTATTTGTTAACAGAGTGATTGCACAATATTGCTGGCTAATGGCCTTAAACAACACAGGTTTCTGCTTCAAGGGACAAAAGCAGAGGCAGTTAAAGCCAAGGCAGCAGAGAAGATGGATATCTTCCTCCAAAACAGCGACAAAGTAAAAGGTATAAGCACTAGTTCATGTACTACCGATGAATATTAGGACTTGTTTTGAATTTGTGCTGGAATCACGTGTGTTGGATTTGTGTAGCAAGGTTTTGGTGGGAGGGGGACTACAAAGGGTGGCTGCTGTGAGAGGCTGCCAGAAACTTCCCCCGGGTTTAATGTAGCCAATGTCAAATGGCTCCAAGACATCTGAGACCCTCTGCTGTCCAAGGCCAGGTCCAACAGCGGTAGTGCCTCAGGGGTAACATATTAAAGTTAAATCCTAGAAGCGTTCAACAGAAAGAAGCTGGGACAGGTCACTCAGGACAAATAGTCTGATCAAGTGTGCATGGGTGGGGTTAGGAAAATATGGCGCAGGGTTTTTGGGGCAACAAGTAGGGCTTTGTAGGAATTTCAGGAACAAAGGGGAAAGGAATGAAATGTGTGTCCACTGCTGAGTATGGCACGGGGCCTGGTGGCAAAGGACAGAAGAATATCCAGTGTACTCAATGTCTTCTTTTTGCTAAGGCTTGTCTCAGAGATCCCAGGTCTCTGAAACAAATGGAAAAGTCTGGAGCAAAGAAGACTTATCCTAAAGTTATGGAATGCTTGGAAAACTGATATTATTCAAGCTCATGGGATCTGATGAAATGCATCCATAAGTGCTGAGGGTCAATGTCATTACAAGAGTACTCTAGACTGTCTTTTTAGGGGTTTCAATCAGAACTTTCTGAGAATGGAAAGAAGAAAATACATCTGATCAGCAGTTTCAAACCAGAAGTGATTTCTGATGTTGAATCCTGGTCCATTCCACAACACCAGGCACTTAGGAGTTTGCAAAAGGCTGAGTGGGCATAAAAAATTTTGAGCATCTCTTTTGACTTGACTCAGCATATTTTGTTCAGATATTCTTGATCAGTTCTGAAGCTTTGTTTAGAAAGAGAACAAATGACCCAGGGAAGTTCCCACACTGATTGTAATCAAGCTGCTTTCCCAACACGGTTCAAAGCCAGAAAAAAAAGGAGAATCTATCATGTGACATACAAAAAACAAACTGCACTTCTTTGTGCCTGCAAGCTACAAAAATGATTGTAGGCACCAGGTATTTTCACGGCTCAGAAGCTGTAAGAGGCTAGAATAGCTTATATTATTGAGAAAACTAGTCGTCTTTGTAAGATTGCTCCCATAAATAAAGTAAATAAATTGGTGGATTTTCACAGCTTTTGGCAGGGAATAAGAAAATCATGAATATTTGCCCTAAGCAATTGTACTTATATTAAGAAATTGTATTTATATTATGGATATTTGTTGCCCTGCCCTTTTTTTTCACCTAGAAACCAAATTTTTTCAGTTAATCACAAAATATATTGCCAGAAGCAGTGCTAAATGCTGTTTTCTTCCTTATATGTGTTCAAAGTTACTTGAAAAAAGGTCATTTTTCATGATTTTTTCTTCTTATTTTTGAGTTTGTCCTACATATTGTGGTGCATGACACTAAAGCAGCATGTTTCTTTGAAATTTAAATTACAATTCAGAGAATATGTTCAACATACTTGAACACAATAGCCTTGTAAAAGCAAAGGAAACAAAAGAAAGCAATATATTTCTATTTCCATTACATCAAAGACACAACAAGGGGCAGTGTACAAGTGAGCAACTAACAACCTAATCTGGACCTGGTCATTGCAATCTAATGGAATGAATTAATATTTAGCATGTCTGGTTTCCTTCTAATAGAAGCAGGCATTGCAAAATAAAGAATGAAAATTTGCCTGGTACAAAGCTCATTTATTACATCAGCGACATTAACATATACTTTTCTTCTGTCACCTTCTGCCTTTGACTTAAAAGGAGACAGCAGTGAATGGATGAGGCAAAGAAAATGTAATGGGTATTAGCTTATATTCTGATGTGTGTACTTAGTGAATTACTTAGAGAATAACCCTGCTTGCTTTTAAGACCCTGTTTTTCTCTAAGAATACTTAGAGAATAAGAAGCCATCATGATGAAGGATGGAAGATGATATCTTGCAATGGCCAAACAAGAAATAATACCAGCTTTTTCCTGCGTAACGTCATCTCTGAAGTTACTCTTATGAAACACCTGTCAGAGCCCATTTTCCGGCATGCAGTTTGCTTGGCATTATTTTTGACTACAAGGCCATTCTGTTATCACTAACTATATCATCTTCTCTACTGAAAATATGTTCTTTTCACACAATTGAACCTCATGGTTGCCAAGACTTACTGTATAGTCTTACATAATACAAGGTTATTTCAGTTAATGGCAGTCAAGTCTTTGCTCCTCTGATTGAAGAACCCTTAATTCCTATTTACTTAGAGTGTTAGATATTTTTAGCTGGACATTTAGAAATATAAGCCATCCTTAACTCAATAATCATGTTTGGACCACAAAACACTGTTTTGAAAGTGCATCGAAAGAATGATAAATTCTCTGTTCTGCTGGTTGGGTTGCATAAAGCAGGTCACTCAAAGCAAGAAAGTTATGGGATGGAAACATGTTGTAGCACTAAAGAAGTCCTGTCTTCCACCAAGCTGGCAATTTTAGCTCATGTCATAAATTCTCAAGAGTAGCAAAATCAATTTCAAGATGTTGATCCTGCATATCTGCCATTGTAGTCATCTACTGATTGATCTTTTCTTTCCCCTGAGACTTTCCTGGGCTTTCATTTCCAAGATCAAGTATTTTTTTGAGGCTATTTAACTCACAGTTCTATTTATCTTATTTAGAAAACATTTTCTTTCCCAATTTCTGTAAGATGATATTTATTTCAGAATGTATTGTCTCAGTAGAAATGTTTCTCGTTGGTTATTTGGTAGATTGTGATGACACCAATGATAGCAGTGGGGATGGGTAATGGCTGACAACTTATGCACCAGGATAAAATACCACAGAGTATAATACAGGTTATTGGACAAAGCAATTTAGAAATTCTGTGTTTAGTAGCAACAAAAACACTTGGACAGCCTAGATAGAGTCCAAACAACATTTTTGTTCCAGCAGACCTCACCGCTCACACTAACAGATTACACCAGAACCTTTGAGTCTTGTGCTGGTGTTGGCTGGGATAGAGTTAATTTTCTTTATCTGGCATGGGGCTATTCTTTGGATTTGTGTTGAAAACAGTTTTGAAATCACAGCCATGTTTTCGTCATTGCTGAGCAGCGTCAAGGCCCTTGCTGCTCCTCACCCCATCCCGCCAGCAAGGGGCCTGGGGTGCACAAGGAGCTGGGAGAGGACACAGCAGGGACAGCTGACCCTGACTGACCAAGGGATATTTCAGACCATATGGCATCATGCAAAGCATATAAACACAGGGCAAGAAGTAGGAAGGAGGGGGAGACATTCAGAGCGGTGGTGTTTGTCTTTTGAGATCACTGCTACAGGTGATGGAAACTCGCTTTCCGGGGGATGGCTGAACACCTGTGTGCTGGTGGGAATTGGGGAATGAATCCTTCGTTTTGCTTTGCTTGTGCACGTCTCTATCTCAACCCATTGGTTTTCTCGCTTTTACTTTGCTGGTTCTCTCCTCTCTCATTGCAGGGAGTGAGTGAGAAACTGTGTGGGGCTGGGTTCCCACCTGGGCTTAAAATACAAAAATTTCCATTAGAATTTCTTGTAATTTTAAATTTAACCTGAATTTTATATTTCAGACGTTCCTTCTTATTTCAATACTATTTCCTACCATCTTTCTTTGTCACTTAGATCAGCAGCAGTCTTGTCTAAATTAATAGCAGTTGGGGACAAAAATTTTGAAATGTGTCTGAGAAAAAAAGGAAAAAGGATTATACAAAACTGAAAACCATTATGAAACATTATGAAGAAAACTCTGAATCAGAATAGATACCTTTATTTTAATCACAGACATTAAAAGATAATCAGATGGAAAGTCCAGCCTGTTTTTTAACCGGACAGCTGCAGGTCTTTCTGTGGAAAAGGCTGAATCATACTTTTAATTCATAACAATAGACCTGACTGTGTGGTTAAGATTTCAAATTGCCTTTTCTCTTCTGATGTCAATGGAAGCCTTGTGGGGAAAAATAATAAGAAAAGGTAAAATATGGCATTTTGCAGTTTTTCAATTGTTCAACTGATGTCAGTGCTAGGAAAGACCTTAATGGTTCTTCAGCCTGGTTGCTTGAAGAACACAGATTATGGAATTTCATGCACTAAACTGAGACCAGTGATTCCACAGTGTTTATCTGCTTTTATTCATCGCTCTTTTCATGTCTTCTCTAATTCTCTCTTTCCTCCCCTCTGCTACCCCAGTGACTTCTCATTTCATCCACTTATTTCATTACTTCAGACAGATGCTACACTAAATAAAAATGATCAGCATTTCAGTATAAATGATAACATCTGAGTGCAAGTGCCAAACAGAATTAGCACACAAAGGAGGATACAGGGTCAAGGAGAAGCATTGATAGTAGAGCCATAGCTCCTTGCTGCTGCTAGACGCAGGATGACAGCGTTGCAGTGACTACATTAATTTTCCTTAAATTCATCAGGATTAGAATGCTTTCAATTTATTGATTTTTTAAAGTTATTTACTTTAACATGATGAAAGCTGTATATGTTACTCAGGCCACTGGGAAAGCCCATTTATGTTTAATGCTTGACCTTTCTGTTCTGCAATGTTGAATTAGAACAAGTGGAACTCATGTCCAGCTCACTTCAATCTCTGTGACAGTGTTGATTAATTTATGCACATCAAAATTGGGCAGGAATCAGATCTATTTTTCCTAAGACATCATAGCTTCATCCAGTGATATCAATATCCCAAAACACTAACACGTTCATCAGCAAATAACTTTCTCCTGGAGACACAATACATTTTTCACTATCTTTTCCTTCTCCTCCTCATTTTTTGGCCATTATATGTCCTATTATATGCACAGTAATAGGTGTACTAAAAATGTACTAATGGCAAGGGAGTGTTGATTTCATCCTCTTGCTTGTCCACAGTAGCAGAAATGTACTTGTGTGTCTGAGTCTTGTAAGAGAAGTGTAATACTCTTCTAAGAAAGGAGATTGGTTGATACACAGGCAAATAAATCAATAAACACTTGATAAAAAATTTTTAAAAAAACCAACCCAAACCCCAAACCCAAAAATAATTTAAAAAAAGATCAAACCTCCCCCCCCCAACCCCAAACCAAACCAACAGATCTATATTTTACCTCATCTTCACCTTCCCAAACTACTGAAAAAAATCACCTGGTTATATCAGTTTTGTCTTTCTTTGCCAGGACAAACAGTTAAAGCAAGATAGGGGTGATCAGATGCTTTAAAAACTTCAAATTCAAATCACAGCTTGGAAGACTATTTTGTTTTGCAATCTCTGTTTGGTGTAAATATCCAAGATATCCTTTCAAACACTGTCATAGAAAAAAAAATGGCAACACACAAAACCACAAATCTCATGTAGACTATGAGTGCAGTGAGAAGTCTGCAATCTTCTGATACCAAAGCAAAGAATATAATTGTGAGAAATGACTGTCATGAGAGTGTGAACGCAGAACACTGTGTACAAAAGATACAGGCACAAATGGCTAAATAACAGGATCAGTGCAAACAACCTGGAAATGCCTCCCTGTGTATTTGAGATGATCCCATGTGAGAAGAATAAAAGCCACTGAGACAGAAAAGAAATAAAGACAACTAAGAACAAAATGAGATTTTTTTCCTTTTAATTGGATAAGTGTGTCTCAGGAAATACAGATGCATTCTCCAGGGGGAGGGGGAAATATAAAAGGGAAGATTAAAAATGAGGGGGGAAAAAAAGGGAAACACTGTGGCAGAAGAAATATAATGGTTACAAATCTTTATGATCCTTAAAACAGCCACCACCACCTGCAATATTTGCTTGTCCTTAGAACTAGAATACTATTTAAACTTAAGCAATTTTATTGTTTGCTTTCAGAACAGAGGGCACTGTAGAAATGCTTTCAATGGTACGTAGAGCTGTTCAGAACCTAGAAATACTGAAGTGGGGGGAAAAAAGGAAAATAAGAAACCTCCCAATTTTTCTCCACAAGACAGGTTTCCTGTTGATATCTTCATTCTCATTCTATTTAATGCTGTCTGGAGCTTTCAAGTGTTGAGGAATCTGTTTGCAAGTTTTTTGTTTTGTGCTTTTTGTGTTGCTTTGTGTGATTGTATCTGAGTAACCCGCGCAAAAGTCAATTTGTCTACATCTTCTCTGTTCACTCTCACAATGTGCCAAAGGATACTTCTTTTTAGCTATTTTAAATGTTATCTTGATAGAGATATTAAGAGAATTAATATCAGAAATATTGGAGAATTAACTAGAAATGGAAATAATCAAAAATTGTGATGAAAACTCTGATATTTGGTGGAAAAGATACTTAAAATCTGCAAAATCACTGGGTTGGCAGTGAACCCGAGCACTTTTTTCAAGTGATGTCAGCAGAAAGCTCATAAAGTTTCTGGACTTGCCACAGAGGCACAAATCATCATATACTTGCTCTAGTTAGACAACATTAGGCTTACAAACATGGCAAGGATTTGCTGGAGGACTTAGGATATGGCCTGACACTGTAAAACTACCTATAATCTGAACACCAGGTATCTTCCAGGCATCTGTGCTGGCAAATTTACTCTGAAATTTCTATGGATTTACTGGTTTGGGTCAAGACAATCTCAGTGTCTGGTGTAAATATCTTCATTACCTCCAAAATTGATCAAACTAAACTATTTTTATGTTTCTGACTAATTTTAGCCTGTTTGAAAAACCACGGTGAAATATCACACAGTTTAACTGTTCAGTTGTTATACTCTTCCCTGACATGGTTACCTTCCTCCTAGAGATTCTAGACAGTTAGGAGCTAGAACAGGCCAGGGACCATTCCCAGGAGGTAGTCTGAAAGCAGATTTTGAACACAAAGAAACATTTAATACGCTAGTATAGATGTAATTTATTTGATCCTGGTCAAATCTCTTGTTCCTTCCATTTTCCTTCCTGCAAAATGGAATAACAGGATTCTTCCAACTCTCCAAAATATACCGATGCGTCCCTAAACAGCTGGCTGACACATAGCTGTGAGGGTTGAAATGGGAAAATAAGGGTGATTTGTATCAGTTAAGCATATGGGTTTTCAGATTAACTGCTTGAAAATGCACATTTGAATGCAGGGAAGAGCTAAACATTTCTGGAGTTTGCATCCTATTTCATGTTTGCCAGTCTTCTAACATCAACAAAGACACAGTGGCACCAACATTTCTCCCTGTATCAGCTATTTTCACTAACAGAGCTGTGAATCAAGAGCTGGGGAAGTCTGTGGACATTTTGGAAGGCACTGAGGAATTCCAAACTTTGCTATGAACAATAGAGAACTATTGACACTCGGCTTTCTGTTGGCTTCTTTGAGAGTTGGTTATCATGTTTTCCTAATGAGATTAAAAAGGACGGGTTGTTTATAAAATAAGCTTGTCCCACATGACAGGTTCTCAACCAGCAGGGCTAAAGATAAACAGCCTGGGCTGAGTCTAGACAAAAGAATCCCCCAAAAGTGTGTTTCATTAAGGTCTGTTCCACAGCTACCCAACACTGTCCTTGAATAAGCCACAGAAAAACCCAGAATAAAAGAGCGAACCGAGAGATACTTCTGGGCATCCCTGACACATGCAATGCTACACATCACAAATGCATAAGATTGAATACTTCTGCATATCTTTAGATTGACTTATATTGTCAAAAATTAACACACCTATTTTAATAAATACGCAAGTTCCCTTGCACACTCCAGCTTAGCCATTGCCCATCTGGATATAAGCTTGTGGAAGAGTGGCTGATGGTCACTTTGATGATCAGTTCTGATTCCAGGACTCCCCTGACCACTTCTGGTATTAGCTTAATGGATAGTGGATAATAAAAGCACACTGTCACCTCTTAACCCACTGAGCAAGAAGCAGTGTGTGGTGGTGCTGGCAGCCTTTCTCAAATTTATATTGTACACGTTAAACACGCATCTGGGTCATTACAAGCTCCCTGCTCCCATCAACAACAGTAATTGCAATCTATTTCTATAAAGTCCATTGAGTTGGTACATTTCAATAATGCCCCAGAAAGAAGGCTACTCCAACTACTGTATATTTTTCTGTGGTTTATGAATCAACTTTATGATTTTAATTTTGGAACTGTTATTAAAGAGACAGATTGCATTTAATAACAATTTTAGTATTGCCTGATGCTGTAACCAGCAAGCAATAAAGCAAACTGAAATTAAAACAGGAATCCACTGCTAGGAGGCAAACACATACAGAAGATGGTGTATTGTTGTTCTAACCTTCATAAAATATCAGCAGACACAGTATTTCTGTCATTGTGGTGCTTATTCCCATGGCTGCAAAAACAAGCTGCATGTACTGGGAGTCATTTTTCCAATTAAAAACAAAGCTCCCATTCTGTCGCTCTGTCCTGTGCTCAGGTTTATCATGAAGACTAGCTACATGAATTTTGTGCACTCAAGTCCATTCATGCCCAAAGTGTCTGTTATTTCTATGTGTGGTTTTGCTCACTCTTCAGTAGAAATGCAGAACTTATAATAGCAGAATGAATTTCTGAGTTGTTGGTGCTGTACACAGGGATTATTTGTCAATCACAAAGGTTCTGAATTAGTTCTTCTGAATTGGCCATAACTCAGCATTAAATGATATAGTGGAAAAAGTTTTTCAGGAAACGTTTTATTGTAAAGTGTTACTTAATTGCTCCATCCTTATGCAAGCACTTATTTCCTAGTACATTAGAATGAATCCACAGATAATATTTATCTTTACATGGCAAAATATTTTATATTCCTCAAGAGTTTTGGTTTACCTGGAATACATTAAGATTTATGGACTTCTTGAATCAAAAATTTAAGATGAAAGACATCCTGGGAACAGACTCCCTCAAGATTACTGCTGTGCTGCTGTCAGGCCGAAAGTTAGAATTAGGGGTTCTAGTTGATGTGACCTTATGCTCGGCTTCACATCAGGGCTGAACTGGGCAATGATATGGTTTGGGGAAAAGTCAGTTTATAATCTCCCAAGCAGTATTAAAAAAATTGCTTGGGAGTTAACATGGGTAAGGACCAATTCCAAAAGTCAACTTCTGTCTTAATGCCTTGTTTGGTGTGTGAAAACATTTCACAGTATGGATAAAGGTCACTCTGTATGCATTGGTTACTGTACAGAGGATGGTCTTTAGAACATTTAAATAATTAAATTTAAACCCTTCAGAAACATCCTTTTACATGGTATTGGCCCATTAAAGCCTCACTCATTTCACTCAGGGAAGTTGTAAAAAGGTCTATTTGTAATCACGAGGGAAAGAAGAAGAAATGAGTCTTGCTAAGTGCTGCATTATGCAGAGTCTAAAAGGTGAGTTAAGAAATGCAGTTCTCTGTTGTTCCTTAATCCCTATAGAACCCTGATCATCACTGCCCTGTGAGCAGCTCTGTTAATCACCTAATGCACCACAGAAAGCCTCAAGATTAACTTCCTCTGTGTTCAGTGCTACACAGAGCTACAGGAAATTAGATCCTTCTGGATAGGGTACTACTGGATAGCCATGACTGGGAGCCACTGCTATGGAGGTGAGGAGGCCTGATCTTCACACAAGTTCAATCAGACCACTTCTTTGAGCCTCAAAAGGATTTAGCGTGAAAGGGAGATGTGCACGTAAGTGATACAGCTAGAATTGATCAGAGGAGCTCTTTTTGTAGTCGGAGAAAAGAATGGCAGAAAGGTGCCGCTGAAGTTAATCAGATTCTTTCCCCATTCATGACCTTGATCCCCTGTTTTATTTAGGAAAGAGATGGGGGGCTTCATAGCTGCTGCCTCAATGGAGAGCTCCTAAACCTGAGTTGCAATGTTAGGAATGCTGCATGCAAAAAAGAATTTCTTCTTTAGAGCAAGACACTGATCTCCAGTGCTTTTGTACATGCATCCATATTACTTTTAATTTCTCACTTTCTGTTTGCTTATAATAAAATTTCAATTAGAGAAAAAGGGAGAAAGCTTCTGTTTGCATTCATACTCAAGTAATTAGTGACAATGAGAAGGGGATGCAAGATCATTTAATAGGGGTTTTAGCAAAATATTGTTTTCACTCAGTTTGCCTAAGAATGGCAATAATTCTTTAAGTAAATATGAATTCTTATGTGTGAATCATTTGTGTACAAATTTCTTTGTAAGTCAGGATTAAAATATGTAAATAATCTACATGTCAGTCTTCAAAGGAGAGTAACTTGCATTCAGAGAAACCCTTTATTCATCTGGAAATTGAGATGACAAAATATGGCACAATAATAGGAATTTGCAGTGCTGCAGTTGCTTAAAATTGAAAGGTAGAAAAGAAATGTGCGTTTGAATTTTTGTGTTGCTCTGGTTCTTCCTGATAACAGCATATTTTTCTTTTGTGTGGGGAAAGCTAGGGTGACTCTGGGTGTCCTGCTTGGCACCCCTTTGTTCAGGGGCTTGTGCCGCTCTCAGGGCAAAGGTAATTTCAAAAAGGAAGAGATGGATCCACTGAAATTAATGGAAGTTCTTTAAATTGACATCTGTGGGTGCTGGATCAAATCCTATTTTAGATGAGTGGCTGAGCCATTGCCAAGAAAATCCTGGAATCAATAGGTTGTGGTACAAAGCCAGCTTTGGCAGTGTTTTGAAGAGGTGCATTTTCTGGGGTCAGCAGGTCAGATCTCCCCATGCCAAATTCAGCAGCTGGCAGGATGAACATGGTTGAGTGAACATAGAAGTGTCCAGCAGAATGGCATAGAGAAAATTAGATTTGTTGGAGATCCTTAAAAGCAAAGGTTTGTATTTTTCATTCATGTTTTCTAGTACAGTCGATGAGACCCTTACCAAAAAAGTCCATTTAGAAGGAAAGGAAGGACTGAAATACATAATTATTGCTTACTACAGCAAAACATCTCCAATCCAAATTGTGCAATAAAGATGTATTAGGGAAGGGAAGAGAACAGAAAGGAAATTTTCAGTGCAGCTACCCCTGCAGTCCTGATTGTGCATTCTACTTCCCTGTCTGCCTTCATGGTGAAGTTCTTTTCCTATAGGAACTTCTCTGGAAGGACATGATGCAACAGGTCTCTGTCTGATATACATTATTTACCCAGGTTCTACTTCCAGAACCAACAAATGCTTCCAGCTCCAGCACTGTAAATATGACAGTAATATGGCTCTTACCCAACCGTGGGCAGTCAATAAGTGGTATAGGGAATACCCCTCCCTTTTTCAGCTACTTTCTGGCTGGATATGATACTGTGCATTAATCAGCTCAATCCACCACCAAGCACTTCTGTAAATACTTCAGAAAAGAAAATGTGTTCTTCAGTCAGTAAACCACAGTGATGGGCTGGACCATGACTGCAAACAGAATCCTTTAAATTACAGTCAAATCTCACTGCAGCATTGCAAAGGAAGATGGATTCACATATGTTCAGTGTTAAGCTAAATCAGCAGACTGAAAAGGAGTTCCCTAGTCATTGCAATAGGGTACCAGGAAAATGCTGGTTTGGGTGGTTTGGCTGGTTTTGGAGATTCATCATTATAAATATACCTCTCCCTTTTAAAGGAGAGAAATCAGGCACGGTGTTGAATGAGATCAAAGACTGACAGATGCTGACTGTAACCCTCAGACACTGAGCAATAAAAACCAAAAAAGTTAATTGCTGGTACTGTGAAAATTAAGGTCTACCCAAGAGAAAGAAATCAAAGATGTTCAAATAATGTTGCCTAAAATCCATCCATGGGCAGTTTGGTTGAGAAAAATTGCTGGGATAGCAAGTTATGGCAGAAATGAGTTATATCTCTGTATCTTGCTGACAGAACCACAATACAGCAAACAGCTTCACCATCTGAGACACTGATCAACAGGTGACTTCCCAACAGGTGAGGTACATAAACCCCTCCCAATGCTAATCCCAAAAAATACCTAATGTCCTTGGGCAAGAAAAGACATTCAGGTGCTTAATGTGTCATTCTTGTTTCATAAACAGATAAATATGGTGACATGGCTTCAGACTCAAAGCTCAAGTTGCAAATATACACCAGCCTTCCTGGTCTACATGGAGAAAAAAGGAAGGAAGGAAGGAAGAAAGGAAGGAAGGAAGGAAGGAAGAAAGGAAGGAAGGAAGAAAGGAAGGAAGGTAGGAAGGAATGGTGCGGAAGGAAGGAAGGAAGGAATGGTGCAGAAGGAAGGAAGGAAGGAAGGAATGGTGCAGAAGGAAGGAAGGAAGGAAGGGAGGGAGGGAGGAAGGAAGGAAAACTATTTTCCATCAGATTTATGCAAAATTTGATTCAGGGATTGTATAAAAGAAATGGACACAATATGTATACTTCAGGACATGAAATGGTAAAATTGCTACATTTTTAGATGGATAGCTTGAGTGATGTTGATTTGAGAAAAGAGACATAAAACACTTGAGAGTTTCAAAGAACCCTGACCAAAAAAAGGCCAATCATTTCCAGAAATCTGGATCTTCAAACATTAAAATTCTATCATTGTCTCTGCATAGCACTCAAAATGTAAAAAATGGATGCCCTGCAGGTCATGTAAAACTTTGCAGCTCCAGGGCTGCATCTCTTACCCTGCTGGAGGAAACAAAGTGAAAGAGTCAAGGAGAAGTTCTAAAGAAGTCAAAACACCCTGCAGAAAAAACCCAAACTACAAATCATTGAGGTGCAGACTATAAACAATGATAACTTCAGTGTACCAGAAAGACAAGCAGGGAAAACACCACAACAATCATGACACCGGCTTGGAGAATCACTGGAGACCAACCTGAGATGACAACACAAGCTGTGTTGCTCTATTCCCACTCATAGCTAGGAGATTTGCACAGCTCTTTGGAGCAAATGGTGGATAAGACCTCTCCTCCTCTCCTCACATTCCTCTCCCATGCAAGATTTGTTGGTGTAGTACTGAAACAAAGTTGTATAACCAGATCATTGCACTCAGGACCTCCCTGGCTGCAAGAAGGGCTCCTCTCATTGAGAAAAGCTTGCTCTTTACTAAAATCAAGAAGGTTCTGTCATAGTCATGGAAATGTTATATTTGTCTTCTTATTCGTCCAAGTCTCTCCTCCTATTAAAAGCACCTATTCAAAATACATTTTAACATTAAACAGAACTAAATATCTTAAACTCAGGTTCATCCCTAGAACAGGGAAGTTAAGGCTACAGGACCTCTGTGGAAAGCCTGGAAAAAGAAACCATGCAATGTAAGAAATATGCTAAAAACAAGACACTTCCTTTTCATCAAAGCACTGGAGCTGCAATAAGGGAATTCTGATCAAAAAATGTCTGCAGCCCAAATGTTTGAAGGGAAGACAAAAGGAATTCTGTTAATGTATTAACAAAGACTAACTGAAATCCAGCTCATGATACTTCCTTTAGCAGGGCAATCCGGGGTGCTGCTTCCATCAAGGACTAAAGACCCACTTATCATAAAGGAGATTTGGGGAAATAACTGCTGGGTGTTATCAACAGCTAAAAAGGGCATATGGACAGTGACTTTTCAAAAGCAGGGTAGTTATCAGTGATCTGAAGCCTTTCAGCTATATTTTCCACATCATTTGACTATGATCCCTCCTTCCTGCCTTGTTTCTCATAGTCTCCACATCTTCAGGTTAAAGTCTGAAGGGAGATAATCTAGCCCTAACTATAGGGCAGAGAAGAGGATGGATGGAGATACTAGGGCACACAGAATGGGTGATTCTAGGATACCTACCGTACACAAAACTGGCGTAGATTATGCAGATCAAAGCAAGAAATATAATCCTTTTGTTCTTTTCCCCCCACACAGTGGAACTAAAAATGGAGAATATTTTCAGGAGCATGAGAACTGCCATGAAATCGTTTGCGTTATTATACAGACTGCCTCTCTGGAGACCTCTCCAGGATCTCTGGGGTGGCTAGTCTGTGCACTTGTGCTGACACCTGGTGGCAAAAAACGAATTCAGAAGAAATTGAATAAAGATGGCAGACAATTTGTTTTCTCTGGGCTTGTAAGGTTAACCAGTTTCCAGGCTAACTAAACACGTTCATGCTGAAAATGATGTCGATCCAAATGCATTCTGCCATCGGCATCCCTGAATCTTGTGTTGAGTTCCTTAAAAGGTCATTTGGCAAAACAAATATTTTTTTGAGCAGAATCCTGAGAATGGTGGTTATGTTTCTCATTTTCCCTCTTAACAAATTACAAATGATTGTGATTGAGGTGCAATAAATCACAACAGTACTGATCAACAGACTCAGTGTCACATTTTTCTGCTGCTGCTATGCTTAGATTCAAAGAACCAGAGAGAGGCTTGGGTTGAAAGAGATCTTAAAGATCATCTAGTTCCAACCCTCCTGCCACGGGAAGGAATGACACCCACTACACCAGGTTGCTTAAAGCCCCTGTCTGACCTGACCTTGAACATTTGCAGGGATGAGGCATCCAAAACTTCTCTGGGCTTAGCAGGATTTACTATGACACTCACAGAACAGTGTTGTTGGAATATTTTCATGGTTTTCCAAGGGCTGAATCTCAAATCTTGGCTACAGATTACTCATTACGATCTCTACATTTCTTGTCTTTCTAGTAATTAAATTTAAAGCCAACTCAGGATTTCAGGATTGTTTTCTTCTCATGGGAGAAGAAGCAAAGTCATACCTAGGAATATGCTAAGGATAGTCTAAGTTATATACTGGCTCTGGACCTGGAATAAACCCAGTCCTAAAATGCCTACAAAATTTCCAGTGCTTTCAGAGATTTCACATGCCTACCATTGTTTCCCAGGAGGTTACTTCATTCTAAAACCTAATTCCATGTGTAAAAGAATAAAGGTTTCTGTCCATGAAATCCTGGAGCTCGGAGTCATAGACTGAGCAAAATTGACCACTTTTCCTCCTTTCAAATACGACAGATGTGTCCCATTCAGTAACTTCTGTCACCATCACAGAAGCCTCTAACTCTTGTTAACTAATTAATTCCGACTTACCCCTCACAGTGGCTGTTTAATTTAACATAGTGTCTGCTAAGTAAGTATGAAAAATGAGATCTATCTCTTCCATTTGGAAATAAAATCCAGCATAACTAACAATTTATTGGACTCTCATCAGACCCATCAAAATTCAATGAAAGGCCTGAATTTGAAACACTCCCGAGCAATGTTTGTTTCTGAACTGAGATATATTTTAGTGTATGTGTGCAAGTTCTGTGCAGAAATGATTATTTTCTGAATGAAGATTGTCGCATGGTTATTTAATTGATATCTGAACAAGATAAGACATTATTGCTGAGCATGTAAATAAACTTTAGTAAACTCTGTTCTGACCCAGGCAACAGCAGAGCCCATTTGAAGCAGCCTTATTTTCTGCTATATAGATAATCCAAGTCTATAAAGAACTGTGTCTGTTAGGTATTCTAATGAGTTGAAACTGTATTTGGTTAAATCTACTAATAGTACCTTTCCCAAGAAATCTATACACCTAAAATGTTAAAGCAGATGAATAAACCACACCTCTCATTGTAAACGAATGAACAATCTCAAACTACCTTTTGACCAAGGAATCACAAAACAAATTATATTTTCCAACCAAAACCCTTATCACGAAGACACAGTGCAGCTATCTCCTTGTTTACTCTCTGTTTCCCCAGGGAAAATGAAGGATGATAAGCAGTGATGTGACGCAAATGACAAGAAAACTCAGCTAACAGATTTACCTTGTTCTGCTTCTCCCCACCCCAACCCTTTTCAGGCTACAAGAACGTCAAGAAATAAAATATTTTTGGCCCTATATTAAAATGTTGATATTAAACATAAAATTTTTTTGTTTCATGTAACTTTTTGCTTTTGGATTTAACTACTTCTGAATAAAGACCAAGCAGAGAAAGTTATGATTACAAAAACATCTGATGACTAAGAATTTGTTCATGTTTGGAGTTGTATGTGTAGGCAGATAGATGCAGCTTCTTTCATGAAAACAATACAAGTGGAAAATCTAAATTCCACATATTGCAAGCCTCAATCACACACGAGCCTCTGCTACAGCCCTGTTGATAATCTTCATCAGCAACAGTTTTAGCTGTTCGTAACTCTGCAGAGCCAGTGATCTGAGTCACTGCTCCATCTGTACCATCCTAGTGGAAATGTCAGTGGCAGCTGCTGCTAGTTAAACAGGATTTAAGATAAAGGCTGCAGAACAAGATATCAAAATACTCAACTGAGATTTCATCTGGCTCCTACTCTCCTTGGAGTATTATAGTTTGGAGTTATCCCAGAACAGAGTTTTATTTATGTCACCTGTAGGAAACACAAAGCTCCTGCCAGTCCTTGTAGGATAAAAGGCTGACCCTTGGAGACATTCGCATGCTGGTCTGCTCACTGTATTAGTGCTTCAGTCATTGCAAAACAAACATGAAAAACATTTGCTGGGAATGATATAACCTATTACAATACTTGAAAAGGGACTCCTAGGGAAAAGAGGTGGCTCCTTTTCAGACAGAAACACTACAGAGTGGTAGCACTGCCTTGTGAGCAAACTCGGGGGAGAACATAACCTCTAGGTCTACAGCACTGAATAGCACTCAGGAGATTCCCACAACCTGTCAGACCAGTGGCTGCCACTAAACAACCCCTCCAAAATTCCTCAAACTGGGTTCGCATTCTGTGAGGGGTTTTGCTCTTGCTGAGAGAGAGAAAGACATTACTTTATTCTGGTTTTCCAAGTTTGAGTCAAGCTCACCTAGCCATAAATTTGACTTGCAATCTTTCAATACCTTCACTTAAACAAACATTGAAAGAAAGGAAGAATAAGAAATTCTCAAAGAGTTATTTCTTCTATTTCCCAGAATGAAATATTTTAATTTTGTAGGGTGTTTGATTTCCAGTAGGATATAGGCACCTTTCATTGGAAAAGAAATGATGGTCATTATGCCTGCTCCTATGAGTCCCATAGGAAAACACGCTCTCCTAACCACCATCTCTGTAGGGTTTTTTGCTGTGGTGGAATCCAGAAATCCTACTCTTGCAGATATATCATGCATGAGGGTACAAAATCCACTCTCTTCATTCTGATCCACTAAATATTAAACTAGCCTAGCTCTGTATTCCCAGACTGTTCTGAAATGATATTTGTTCAGTGATGCATAAATGGAGAAGACTGCTTCTCAGAAAAATCTAAGGGAATTTCCATAGCTGCCAGCAAAAAAAGAAAAAAAAAAAGAAAAGATAAAATGTGATTAAAAAAATCACTCTTGTATATTTTACAGCCAGCCACATTCTGAACATACATACTCAGTGTCACATTAAAGGCTATGGGCAGAGTTACATACATAAGTTATTTTAATTGGCTTTCCCATTGCTGGGAGCAATGTTGGATCAGCTGGATCTTTCACTTTACACATATGCTTAAAAAGATGAAAATTTCTTTAAAGTCCAGAAGCTTTTTGTAAATCTACACAGATAGCGTAATTGTGTTGTTTTGGCTCTTTGAGCAAGGTATTGATACCTGATTGGGATAGTCCCTAAACATAGTGCGAATTAGCACTAGACTGGGAGTTAAGAAATTGAAGAGCTTATTTAAAATCTTAGCAATATTTTTGCATCTGGAAAGTCGTCTTCCTAGTTACAAAGATGCTTCTTTCAGAAGTCTTAAGCATTTTTCTATAAAGTACTTTAGATTCTGTTTTAATTTGAATGATTTCTCTTTCACCATTCCAGAGCCTAAAGCCTCTACACCTTTCTTTTTGGGTCTAACCCTGGCTCTTTAAATCTGTAGAGCTTTAGCACTATGGACATAATTCTTTTAAGAAATAGGATTTTCAGAAAGTGTTATTAATGAGATACTTGTAAGAATTCATTATTTTTTCAGCTATAGATGAGTTCCTTGTGTTTCAGAGTGATAAGATGTACTTTCTTTGATATTCCCTTGGTATGACTCCATGTTTTTATCTCCTGAAAGTGCTGCAAGCCTGAACTCTCCAGAAAGGCAGTTGAATATGTCAGGTTATTTATACTATGATGGAAGTAACGAGGATCTTTTCTCTATTAAATGTAAGTACTTTATTCCCCTCACTAATAAAAATTATACAAACACATCAAGGAGCAGAACACGGGCTTCAAACATTAATATGATCTTATATAAAGAGATTTTACCTGTAAAGAATCCCTAAAGTTTTACACGCTTCCCGTATCATTTATTCAATAGCCATTATTGATAGACCAGGCAGGAAATACAGGCAATATTTAATTACTCCTGCTTGGATTTGACAAGGTTATCAGAGCTTTGACCACTCAGCTCTAGTGGGAGGTGTCCCTTCTCATGGAGGGTTGGAAATAAATGGTCTTTAGGGTCCCTTCCAGCCCAAGCCATTCTGCTGTTCTATGAGATTCTATGACTTAGGCATGAAGCAGGACATGCTTAGCAGCATGAAGCAGACTATAGCAAACAGAAATATCTGTGAGCTTCGCAGGGCTCTGGGTTCAAGGCAAGCTAAGGTGTCATTCCTAGGAGTTTGGGAACTTGCTCTTCTGAAATGTAAGCTAGACAAATCTTGTTTACAAAAGTCCTTTTTGTGGATCCAGCCACAACTACTCAAAACTGGATTTTCAACTCAAAGACAGACCGGAGACAGAGGTTGTGGATGTGAAGACAAACAAATTCTTATCCAATTTAGCTGATCTTAAGAGGGTAAAGGCAATGCTTGATACAGCCTTATAGAAGTTCAGGGAGTGGATATTTTTAAAACCAGTACAAATAACTGCATTGCCTTGACTACGGTCTGGAGATTTCTGCTTCAGCAACTGAAGACCACTCAGCTGTTAATTCAAAGCTAATTCAAACAGCCAGAGCCCTGGCTGTTTACTGAAAGGGGTCTGAAACATTTGGAGCAGGACTGAGATTTTTCTCACAGCTTTGCACAACCCATGTGACATGCACTACAGATGACAGCCATGTTACACAAGCTTAGATTCATCTCTGAAAAGATCAGAAGCCATTTTTCTTTTTGTCTGACATGACAGAAATGCCATTTTCCCACTGGAGCCATATGTTTAAACATGGAAATACAAAAATAAAATAAAATAAAATAAAATAAAATAAAACAAAAAATAAATGAAATGAAATGAAATGAAATGAAATGAAATGAAATGAAATGAAATGAAAATAAAATAAAATAAAATAAAATAAAATGGAAAAACTAGAGGAATATCCACTAGGTTTTTTAAATTATTCTAATAAGCTTTGTTTACAACTGTGGTGGCTTTTCAAATAACATTTATAATATCATTGGCTATTTACAGTGTTTTCTGAGCAAACTAATTTTTTTTTTATTTGTACATGTTTTGCAAATTAACAATTGCAGTTTAATTTTGCAAATTTATGGCTACTTTTATTATGACTTACTTGTAAAATAGTCCTGTAATTTATGTGACATTTTGCTATTGCTTTAAATGTTTAAGAGGGCTTTTGTGCCTTTTCAGACAAGAAAAGGCTTGTCAGAATTTTCCCAAGTATATCACCAATTTAATGAAAGATCACAGAATTTTGGTTTAGAACAGTATAGGTTGAAGAGACCTGTGAAGATCATCTAATCCAACCCAGTGCACAAAGGATCAGCGAGAGCAGGTTGCTAAGGGCTGGGGTTTGAATATGTCCAGGAATGAAAGATGCATAACCTCTTTCTTTTTTTTCAGCGTTTTTCCACTCATAATAAAAAATAATTTTTCTTATATTTGGTAGGAGTTTCCTGTGTTTCATTCTGTGCCCATTGACTCTTGTCCTGGCACTGGGCACCACAGAGAAGAGCCTGGTTCTGTCTTTGCTACTCGCTCCATTAGGTGTTTATATACATTGTTAAGATCCTCTTGAACACTTTTTTCCTCCAGGCTGGACAGTCCCAACTTTCTCTATTAAGAGAATACTTTTTTTAAAAGACAAAGCTGAGTGGCGCTAAAGCATAAACTAATCTGGGGCACAAGAGGATGGCATGGTAATAGTTATGCATAACTAACAGAAGACCAGTAGGAGGGAGCTTTAATGAATCTGTAAATTCAAAGAGTAATACTCTGCCTGAAGAATGGCCAACATAATGGGCTACACAAAAGGGAAAATAAAGGTGATCCCTGCAATTATGGGACTTTAAATTTGACTTAAGTGCTTTGCAATGTATTATAACTGTTCTTGAAAGAAAGGAGGACATAGAGACAAAGAAAAGTTAGTAAATTATCCACTTAGTTTTATCAAAGGTGCTACCCTAATCTAATATGTGTATTTTTTTAAGCACCGATGTTTTAGATGATGTGAAGCAGTGGATTTAATACATGCAGATTAAAAAACCAACTAAAAAACCCAAACTGAAATAAAACCAGAAAAACCCCCCAAACCCCAAAACAATACTCCCCCCCAAAACAACAACAAAAAAAACCCCATACCAAACCAAACCAAACCAAACAGACAAGCAACCAACCAAACCAAAAAAGCTGCAACAACCAAAAAACCCTCTCAAACATGCAAAAAACCTCACCAACACCCCCAGCCCCCCCCAAAAAAATCACCATAAAACAACCCCAAAGACTAGATACACTTTTCCTCAGGAAATTACTGCTCAAGGAGAGGATGGTGAACATTGATATAAGAATAGTAGGCTCCTAAAGAACTGACTAAAGAAGAGCCTGCAATGTCTTATGCTAAAAGAGATGAATTGGACTGGACAAGAACTCTTACTTGCGTCCTACTCGAACTCCTACTCCTACTACTCCTGTCATCAGGCTGAGACTGGTTCCACTGGGTTCCAATGACCTAGAGGTGAGACGTACATAAGGGTTCATCCAAATTTTTGGCTGGAAAATTTGGAAGATGCTGCCAATATTAGGGAGGACTGAATCATCACTTAGAGAAAATTGTTGAATCCAGTTAAAAAGCCTAGATTTGGGTTGACATCAAGAATGCAGGGAGGAAAGCAATGAACTTTGGTATAAACAGGCAAGACACTACTTGAAGGCAGAAGATAAACTACCTACAGGTGAATGCCCTGCCCTTCCCTTGTTCTGTACCCATCCCCATGGCCTGATGCCCATGGCTGCCCTCCTGATGACCGGAGTCTGGTGGGACAAGTCCTGGCTGTGAGGCTCCACCCTGCCCACCATCCCAGTCCCCAGGAAGCCACTGGTCTTCATGGCACCCTGTCACTTACTTGTGGTATTGTGTATAATTCCAGAGCATTTTGATCATTTCAGTAACTTTATCAGTAAATTGTATATTTGCATCCTTTTTGCAAGTTTCGTTACTTCCTAAGCATGCAAAATTACAAGAAATATTGCATCCTTGGTTCCTTGGAGCTGATTTAAAAAATTGTGAAAACAATTAAAGAGTGTTTTTTTGGTGTACATTCAGGTTTCAATTGTCTCCCCATTCCATCCCTTTTCTGCAATGGCAAGGGCTAATGCTGCATTTGAAAACTAATCTTGAGCTGATCAATATCTAAAGTCCAACTCCCATGGTTCTGACAAAAGAAGAGTGAAATATCACAAAACTCAAGTTAAGAATTATAAGAACTTGTCACATCACATTTTTCGCTTCAATCTGAGACCCAGTCCTCCAACAGGGTCAGCCCTACCTAGTACAGCACTGTAAAGTGTCCATATACCAGGGAATAGCACTCATTCTAGGGATGATAATTTCAGGATCTTACATGAAATTTATGAATTTGGATATGCAGTCAGGCTCAGACTCAAAAGAAATGTGAGATGAAATTTTAAATTGCTGTACAGGTAGACCATGTGAGACAAGCTGCCAATTTACACATCTGAAGGCGTCAGAGGGAAAATTTGCACAACTTATTTTTCATTTCTAGGCAATAGATCAGGCATGGAAGATCCAAATCACCTTGAGATTTCAGCCATCTTTCATAAGCATCTCAGCCAATTTTTTAATACTCTAGATATTTCAATAATCTCTGAGATGTTTACCCTGCAGGATCATTTTGAGCCGTATCTTGTTTTTTCCTTAGTTCAAACTTCATTCCTGCTTCCATTAGGGATCAGAATGTGTGTTGTTAATGAAGCCTGTTTGTTAAAACCACAAGTAGAGATGGGCATCAGTGAAAATTATGTAAATGTATTACAGTTTGAATCCTCGTCCTCTAAAGCCTGCTTTGCATATGCTGAACTCTTTTTTTTCCTCTAAAGAATCACTGGATTTTAATCAAATTTCACTCCTTCATCCTCAGTTGGATTTGAACCATGAAACTAAGTTGCAAGGCTTTGTATCTTGAATTAAACCCCAGCACATATCCAGTCCAAGGCATTCTCTCCTGTCAAAACATGGAACTTTGTAGCGGGATCAGGAAATGGCATGACATTCTTCATTCACCAACCAAATCTGACATTCAAATTATAACATACCTCCATGCTGCACTGGTTTAAGTTTTGTGTTGCTGTGTGTGTCAATCTTTTTTCCTCTTTTTCGTTTACATCTCTCTCTCAAGTCAGAGAGGATGGAGGGCTAGGGAGGGCCCACAAATCGACTTACTGAAAAGGTCTGCTGTGCAGACTGGTACATTACCTTCTGTTAAATATACAAGGGCTTTAAACTGTGGCATCTAATTCTAGTGAAAAGCGAAAATGAAACGAACAATATCAATTCGTTCTCATGAAAAGGGTAATAATGAGACAAAAAAAGAGTTCAAATATACTATAGAGTCATTAAAATTCTAAATCTCCAGTCTTATGGTCCGCAAAAGTTATGCTACTGGTGAGCATGGTATTTTATCAAGTCCATTTAATTTGCTTTAGAATAAAAATCAACAATTCAGGATTTAATTCAAATTCTGAATGAATACTTGACTCTTGATTACAATTTCAATTACCTGCATTTCCTAACTGTTGAGTTGTACTTATTACTACCAAGTTCTTTGCTTTTCTATTCATTACACATAATTGCTACTTACACTTTTTCTCCTATTATGTTTTTTAGCCTGGATTTCTACAGAAAAGAAAGCTTTTGTAATCACTCTGTGATTGTGTGTTTGTGGAGGGGGTATGTTTCATGCATTTCCTAAGAAAAAAAAATAGTTTAACCTATTGGTTATTCTGAAAGAAATTTGACATACACATAAATGTTCCAGAGTTACTAAGTTCCTGTAAGTTTTATTAAATAGAAATTTGCATAGAGGTTTGGATCTCATTAAGAGAAAAACTGCTTTGTAAATTCATTTATTCGTAGATACCACAAAATCTCCTTTGCCGAATACTTTTCTGAATGACCTGGGAGAACAGCTGCAATCAGAGATCACACAGTATTTGATATAATGTCATTGAAAATCCAAGTTTCATCAGGTCAACTGATTTTAGCTGAGCAAAACTTCTTTTGGAGTGCAGAAACTTGTAGGTTTTTTTGTAGTGTATATAAAAGAAAAGCTTTCAATAAATCATCCACATTTTAGAAAAGTCTTGTCTAATTCATTCCTATATCATTTCATGGCAATGCCGTAGGAAAAGTGTATTTATGATTGCAAAACCATTTTAAAAATAACCAATAAATGGGAAATAAAAAAACACATTAAAAAGCTAACAGATTAATTGACAAGACATGTCAAATCTATTTTTATATTTTTTTTCCTGGTAATAGAGAAAAATGAGAGAAATGGTGAGAAATGGTATCTGAAGAGAATTACACCGAGGGATTTCTAAAACCTTAACCAAAGAGACACAAAATAAGTTTTAGAATTACCATAATGAGTATTACTTGTTTTGCCGAGTATAATTATGATGCTATCACTGAACTCAGAAGACAAACAAATACAGAAGGAAAAGATGTAGAATATATAATAAGAGAGATTGTAAACACAAAATATGATACTTTTTAAACATCTTATTTGCAGATGATGCTTGATGACATTCAGAAATGCTATTACTTCCTTTCTTGAAAACTGCTAATGGTCTTTGCTCATCAAGCTGTGCCTCAGGAAGAAAGAGGAATTCTAAATTACTTTGGTCTCATGACTTCAGAAGAGTAAAATATGCAGTAGACATATAGATTGATATTGCCCTCTGCGAATACAATGATTAAACCTTCTTCATGGAGTTCCTTTTCTCACAGAAATTCTAGTTCTGCGCCAGAAAGGAGACTGTAGCCCCTAACATTTCCTGGATTTATATTATTAGCTGAATAGTGGGATTAAAATATCATTCAGAAGCTTTCCTTGATTTTGTTGGGTTTTTTTTTTGGTTGCTTGGATTTTTGTTTTGTTTTGTTTTTAATTTTCATTTTCCATTGTTATTGTTTTGTTATTAGTTTAAATAAAGGCTTTTAACTTAAAAGCAAATGTCAGAGCATTAATCTAATCTGCATAGGTACTCTGGAATTTTGCAAGTTGCTTGTCCTATCAACCTTTTCTTGTTTTATAGAAATAAGATTTAGGGATATGGAAATAATGTTTTAATAACTGCATCTAAAAATCTGTGCTCCTAGAGTTGGTACCCCATGATGAAAATAGTCAGGCCCTTGGGAATTGCTAACCACATCTACACTAGGATACACAAAGGAAGGAATAGGAAGAGAAAGAAAGAAAGAACAAAGACTCAGGGCTCTCCTGTGAGATTAGTATCTTCATTCATCCATGACACTGCACTCATTCTTATTTTTTTTCTCTGACTCAACAAATATTCTCCAAAAAAGCAGGAGGACCAGAGGCTCATTTACCCTGTATTTGCTTCCAAGCAATCAACATGAATCAGCCAAGGACTACAAATCATGTAAGAATATTTTCTCAGAATGGATGCTGTTAGAATGAAATAATAAGCTTTCCAAATCTCTTAAATAAACCAACAGATTAGAAAGGAGTTGTTTTGCTACAAAGGTATGAGCATGGGTCCTCCACTCTTTTCTCAAAGAGCAGATATTGAGCAGAGGACAAGTGGGTTTTGCTGCCTCGAGGAGCAGAAAAGATGCAACACGAGATCAGTGTAAGCTGATGCTCCTGTCCCTTGCTGCAGCCTTTGAAATCAAGTGAAGTTTGTGGCTACCCAGAGGCTGTTCTAACTTGGGGAACATAACCATCACACCTTGGAGGGACACACAAAAATGTCTTTATGCTATATTCCTCTTATCTCCAATGCTTTTATTTTTCCCAAGCTTGCAATAAACGAAACCAGTCCTGCTTACCTCTTACCCATTAAAACCAGGTAAAGTGTTCAATTTAAGGTAAACAGGAAAGAGTCAAACCCACTACAGCCTCGATAATTCACTAGAAATCCAAGCATAGTGTAATTTAGTGCAAAACTAAACATTTTACAATTTCAGACCAAGTTTTATACATTTCAATATCCTGACTCCCTCCTGCATTACGCAGCACCACTGCTGTCAAAGAGCAGGAGCACAGCCGAGAGTCATTCTCTAGGTGCTCTGCTAGCTCCGTAAAACATGCCTTAACAACTCAGTCTCTAATGATTTCCTACACCGTGTGCTGCAAAGGGAAGACACTGAGAGCCAGCAGGTCAGCATTAATCATTTCCTCATGGACAACACTGTGAAGGGACACCACTGATATTAGTTTAATAGCTCACAAAAATAACCAGTATAACCAGAGGAGTCTCCCCAGCATTCAGTCAGGTACAGTATGTAACTATCAAACACTTTGTCTGACTTCACTGCCTGGTCCCTGGATTTGCCATCTATGCACATGCTTAGGGACAATGAACAGCCATAAAGTCACATCTTGCCATTTATATGGGGGCAACACTCTATATCAGTAGCTACACTGGAAAGAGATGCAGATTCAGATGGTATGAGCTTATAAAATCTTTTTCTTTTACCTACAAGATAATTGGAAGAATATAGCAGAACAATTTTTGTTTAATCATATCGTGAGCCACTGCAGCCGTCTAGTGATTTAACTCCTCCCTTCAAAGCAATGGTATTGAACATATGCTAAAACTGCAACATCACTGATGCCATGCTTAATTGTCTCCTCTGTTACTAAAAAGTCTCTTTATGAGCATTTCTGTGCTGTAAGAGGACTCAGACTCTCAAGCCCCATGCTGATCTATTCCACTACCTGTTTATTACATGTAATTAGAGAATGTAACACTGACTCAAAAGTGCTGGAATGCCTTGAAAAGCACAAATATATTACTTCTCTGTTTCTGAGAACATAGGCAGCAAGCTCTAAAATTTTCCTAATTGCCTGAGAACTTTTCCATTGTTGTTTCCTTTTTTTCCATCAAATGAACATGCATCTCCTGCAGAAATAAGAAATGCTGGCTTTATGCTTGAGCTTTCATTTCTTTTCTCGTAGAAAGCTAGCAGGAAAACACCGCACTTGTGAGAATAAGTGTACAAAAGCATGCACATACTCCTATAATTTATTTTATGCAGAAAAAACATGAGGAACAAATACATAATGGAATGTAATGAGCTACCCAGGATTTCAGGGCTTGTCAGAACATTTTTCTTTTTAATTTTAGATCATCTATAGATATGTTGAAAATTTCTGTAACAAGGCTACAGAGCTGCAAGAGTTCCAGAAGACTCTTAATAGAAGAGCCAGGTTTATACACTTGGTTGTGAGAGTGTAGGCCTAAAGGTGGATGGAGAAGTAATCCAGATGACTTTATGATCTACTTAGATTTTCATCATAGTGTAAAGGATGCTTAGTGTACATGACAGTCAATCTCTGAGATCTCTGCACATGTGCCTACATTTATGTGGGGGAATGTGAAGACAGTACACGATTTTTTTGGTGGAATTCTGTCAAAATATAAGGATACATCTGATGGAAGGGTACCCCCAACAGGAGTAGCCTGTTGGAGCAGGACCTGTGTGGTGATGCATCATTTAGAGAGTAAAATGCAGAAAGGCAAGGAGAGATTAATGTCACAGGACAAGAACAAGTGGTCACTCACTTATAAATGGATGCAACAGTTCAGAGACTTAAGAAAAACAACCATAAAAACACACTAATAAGGAATCTAAGCAGTGTTGCTCCTAGTGAGGCAAATTTTCAAAATCTTTTTTTTTCTGAGTGTGAAGAGTTCATGCACATGCATGACTTTCTGATTTCATTCCTTACTTTCTAGCACAAGTGCTAACCCACCAAACAGCGTCTCTGTGTTCTTTAGCCATCAGTATTTGCTCTCTGTTCGGTAGCAGTCATGGATTCCTAATGTCACGAGTCAAATGTTGGAGAAGGTTCTTTCAGATTCTAGCAATGCTATGGCATTCACAAAGCTATGCATCAAAGTCTGTCAGAAACCTAAGCTGACAGAAATAAATTATGTCCAAAATGAACTTTACAAGGACATGGAGCTACATTCTCCTTAAACAGGTGATACATAAGATATTACTCCAAGGCAGGAGACTTAAATATGTTGCGCTTTAGTAAAAATATTTTAGCTCTAGAATAAAGAGATCATCCCTGCTACAGGAGCTCCGTTCTAAATCCAAACTCTTCTGTCCCTTTCATCTCAAGATGTGTGAATCACAGAGGTCTAATATGGAAGAAGAATTCCACCTCTGATACCAGTAAGGAGTGATATCTTCTTACTGTGTGCAGTTTTGGGCGTCACAATATAAGACACTAAGCTATTAGAGAGCATTCAAAGGAGAGCTAAGAACAGAGTGAAGGCACTGGAGGGAAAGATTTATGAGGCACAGCTGAGGTCACTTGGTCTGTTCAGCCTGGAGTAGAGGAGACTGAGCGGAGTCCTCATTGCAGTCTGCAACTTCCTTGTGAGGGGAAGTGGAGAGACAGATGCTGATCTCTTCTCTGTGGCAATCAGTGACAGGACACAAGAGAATGGCTTGAAACTGTGTCAGCAGACGTTTAGGATACTGGGAAAAGGTTCTTCACCCAGAGGGTGGTTGGGCACTGGAACAGCTCCCCAGGGAAGTGGTCACAGCACCAGCCTGAGAGAGTTCCAGAAGCATTTGGACAATGCTCTCAGGCACATGGTGTGGCTGGGGGCTGTCCTGTGCAGGGCCAGGAATTGAACTCAATGATTCTTTTAGGTCTCTTCCACCTCAGAATATTCTATGATTCTATGATTCTATGAACTTGGTTAGCAGAATGTTGATGCCCAATTTGTAGAATTACATGGACAGGACAGAATGCCAAATAACATACAAATTCTGTGGTGGTTTCTTTCTTTTTGCCATGCCATTATATGGTCTATATAGGGATTTCAACCTCACAGCTCTAATGAAACAGTCACCCCACATAACTTCAGCTCATATATCCAAGCTCGCTACAAATCACAGCCCTTCAACCCAGCTTTGATTCTGTTTTCTGCTCATCGCTACACAATCTGAGGACTGAGCAGGTAAATGATGACATCTACAGTTTTTCCACAAACAACAGCATTACAGATTGATCTTCATAATATACTGAATAACTACTTTAAATAAGAATCAGGTTTCAGACTAACGCAAGCACCTTCCATCACTGAGCATTTTTATCGGGTCATGGCTAATGGTGAGCAGAAAGCAAGAGATAACAGGAGGATTTCACCACGCTTGGACCCCTCATGCTACTGGAATGATATTTCCATGATGTTCTTTTACTCTATTGCATAACAGGTACCTGAAGAATCTATAAAAACAGAAGGATGTATGAAACACCACAGAGTTGTCAAAGAAGATGCCAAACACAGAATGGAAAAATATACTATTTTTCCAATTATTGAAATTTTGCTTGGGTTTTATCAAAAAGTTGATTAAAGTAATAAAGTTTTCATGGCACCCTCCCTATAAAAAGAAACAATTAATCTTCTTGCTCTCAAGGATAAGAATGCATATTAATTAACACAACATATCTTTTTCCAATCACTTCCTAGAAAATGTTTTAAAAATTAAGATATTTAGTTTAGGGCCTGAACCTGTACCTCACCTTACCTAACTTCCCCTTTTGCAATGCAGAGACATTAAGTGTGTTTAATTTTCAAGCAAAACATCAAAGCCAGGGAAAAGGTTCCCTAGCATGCATCTCATTAGTGTCTAAACATGAGCCAAATTTTCAAACTCAAAGTGAGCCAAGTTTAGGAAGAAAAAGGCCAAATTAAGTTCAACACTGAATTTAAGCTAGAAGTCTAGTTTTTCTGGATGTCAGGCAGACCAAAGAAAAAAACTTGACAGTTTCACATGCATTTTTCTTTAAATTTTAGCACTTTAAGTTCATATCACATAGATGACTAAATGGCGGAAGGTTGATTTGCAATTGTTTCAGTTGCCAGTTTTTTCCCTCAAGATGTTTTCTTTCTCTTTTCTTCTTTCTTTTCATTTTTCTTTCTTTTTTTTTTTTCCCCTGCCAGATCGTACAAATCAATGCTTATTCCAAACATGAAAAGCACTGTTTTGAAAACCAGTTAAGGTTGCCAAGGAAACTACAGTGTTGTCACTCTCACATAATTTACAAAACCTATGCACTTTATGGCAAGGAAATGAATAGTTAAAGGCATTATAAATCTTATACTGACAAAACAATGAACACATGCATTATTTTCTTTGGGAATACAGAAATGGAAAGACAAAACCCTCTGATCCTAAGAATCCAAGAACATGCGGGTTTCCCCTGAAAGCTAACACTGAATTCCTTTTAGCTATAAACTATGAATAGGTGCTTTTTCTAAGTTTCAGCCAGGCAGAAATATGTTCAGAAGAACTTATAAACCCAATGTTTTAATAAAATGGCCACCCAGCTAGAAAGAGGTCATCTTTGCTTTGTACAGGAATGCTGTGAATATACTTTGATTGTGAAAATTAAGCCAAAGGCATCTCAAACTGTGCAGCCAAACTGGGCTGCCCATGTTTGGCTTAAATTAGAGCCCACACTTGAAAATATTGATAATTGTGCCTCATCTTGTTCCCACTCAAGTAGATGGTCAAATAAAAATCTGGCTGACTTCAAAGAGAGAAATGTTATGTCCACACATCCTTCCAAAATGTGTGACAACAGGACTAATTCAAAATGCAACAGCATTTTCCATTGTTGTGGGGCAGAACCAGTTTGATTGTTTAAAACAATGTAATAAGAGGAGAATGAAACCACATTTTGAAAATTACTGCAGTTATGGAAGAACTAATGCTTTTCCATTGCAGTTATGAAGAATATGCACAACCTTCAAAGTCTTTGTTACACTATTTGCCATATTTTTCAGATATTTGCTGTGTGAAAAAAGAAGGTATTTGTACAAATTTCTTCTTGATGCTTATCCACATTTCATTCCTGTGTCTCAGTCTTGGTTGAAATATTTAAATTCTTTTCAGCTTCAGCCCTTTCCTATATGATTTTTTTTCCCATCCAGTCACAGCTCTTGATCTCTGCTGCTTATATTCTTACTCCTTTAATCTCTTTCCGCTGCATTTAGTCTTGGTGTTTAACCTCAGATCCAAAGAAATGAGCTTTTACCCCAACCTTAACTTTCTGCTTTCAGCATAAACCTCCTTCAAAACCTTAACAGAAAGTAGGTTCTGCCCACATTTTACCAAACCAAACTTATTGAACTGTTTGACATGACTGGCAATTTGTGCAATGGCAAGATCATGTGGAGTTTGTAGCGTGAGCTGATGTGAGGTGTGGAGATACCTGTGCTAACCCAAACATCAGCTGCACTTTAGTGCTATGTCTCATTCCATCCTTAAATTTCTACTTTGGTTTACTTTCACACCTGACTTTCTTAGGAATTCCTTGATTTCTTCTGAGCAGTACTAATATTTCTAACCAAGCAGAGGTAGGAATATCTTTTTATTATGCTGATGGGATCTTACCAATATGCATTGGTGGGATGGGTGTTCAAACATACACAACTACTTCTGGGGGCTTGCATTTCTCCTCTCTTGGAGGTCAACAGCAGAGCCCTCCACGGCATCATAGAATCATAAAACAATTAACATTATAAAGGAACTAATATCCTCAGGTCCATCAAGATGTATCATAATTTATTTATGACTCTGCTCCTCTCTTCTTTTTCAGAATCCACTATTGTATTTCCTGTGCTGGGGGGTTGCTGAGTGGTTGCAGCCTGCGCAGGAAGGACTTCCTGCAGCCAGAAGTGCTGAGGCCACTGGTGCTTGTAGTGACTTAATAAATAATGCTCTTCTTCTTAACCTCCACCCCAAATAGCCAAACATAAGTGAAATTTATGCTCGCTGTTTGTTCAACTCTTCAACAGTTAGTGGAAGGAAATAGCAGATCTCTGCAGGAAGACGCTTTAGTAGTGCTTTCCATCCTGTGCTAATATACATAACCCGTAAATTGCGAGTAGAGATAGAATAACCTCTTGATGATGGACTTTTCTATAAGACAATGAGGATTACATAACACAATAGTTGATTTCTGGTGAGTTAATAGAATGAACAAGGGTAAGTAAAAGCAGGGTAAGTAAAAAGCAAATGATGTTGAAAGAAGCTTGGTGCTAAAAAAATAAAGGAATTAAAATGGCTGGATGCAAAGCATTAAATAAGAATGAAACTAACTGTAAATACACTGTTTTTCTGAATCTAAAATGTTAGAATTATGGAAGTGGATTGGGTTGGAGGTGACCTTCAAAGGCCATCTAAATCCAACACCCTCTGCAACGAGGAGGGACAACTTCAACAAGTACAGACAAGTATGGGTTCTGGATTGACTGTTGGAATTATCTTAAAAGCTTTTAACTAAACCCAAGTTCAAGCACCAATGCTGCATTTCCCACCAGAGGTCTGTGTGTTCTGCCAGCTGTTTGTAAGATTACTGCAGAAACAGGGTAAGATTTTTGGTTATTATTTATAGAATGGACAATATTAATTTTCTTAATATTCGGTGAGTGACGTAAAATAAATGGTAATTTTGCCCTCCTGCCAGGTTTTTATAGAAAGATGATTCTTGGAGAAGCTGCTTCATCTCATCTTAGCCTAAGTCTTCAACTGACGGAATAGGTTGTTTTATTTCTTCCCACTGAGTAATGGGTGAGTCTGAGCAGCTGCCTTAAAACAGATATCTAAAGATATATGGGAAGACTCCTGTCACAAGAGAGTTTATCGATGGTAGAACTTCAATATATTTAATTTATTACTAGTGAAAGGCGAATATAATGATCTCAATGCCTGTGAAAAATACTTAATTATCTCAAAGGGTAAAGGACAGCTGTTGAAAATTGTGAAAGGAATGCAGAGTAATTGTGTGAAATTCTTATTATACATGATTTTAAATACAGTATTATTACTGGTAGCATGAGTTCTATATTTTTATCCAAAACATACTTCAAAATTTTCAACAATTTAAGTTCCTTCATACCACTTTTTCATAAAAAAATTAAGTCTAAGGAAATGAAAATGTAATAAATTATATCAATTTCTCAAGAGAGATGAATAAGAATGCAGGAGAAAATGTCATAGGGCAATATAAATGCCGTGTGAACCAACATCTTGTCATAAAAATCAACATTAAGAACACAAACAAGTTTTGCAATGCCTGCTATATCTGTTCTAGCAACAGATGTGATTTTACTGAAGGAATTTAGAGTGATTAATCCCTTAGTTTCTCCCATCCTCTCTGGTGTTGTGGCGTTCACTCCCATATCAAGTGAAGCAAGAACATCTGCATGCTGCTGCAGCAGGAAATCCACCTGGAGTTTTGATCTTCTGTAGATAACATAGCAGCTACCCTTAAAGTAAACTCTGTATAGTGATAAGACAAGGGTTAATAGTTTTAAAGTGAAAGAGGATAGACTAAAATAACATATTAAGAAATTCTTTTTGTGAAAGTGATGAGGCACTGGCACGTGCTGCCAGAGAAGCTGTGGATGCCCCGTTGTTGGAACTGTTCAAGGCCAGGTTGGATGGGGCTTTGAGCAATCTGGGCTAGTGGAAGATGTTCCTTCCTATGACAGAGGGGTTGGAACTAGATGATCTCTAAGGTCCCTTCCAACCCAAATTATTCCATGATTCTATGATTTCACCTGATAGAAAACACGCTAAAACTGGTGGAAGCTCACTGGTAATGTAAATATTTGTCTGCTAAGCTTTGATGATCCATTCAACTTCCATGAAGAGTTAAAGAAATGCACCTACTGTGCACAATATTAGAGAATTTCATCCCATGTCAGCTTTAGCAAAATGCCAGGTACTCTAAGCTGTATTCAGGCTGTTCAGTGCAACCCAGTTAAATATACATTTGACATGGTATCCATTAATCTTACAAATCACATCTTGAGTTACTCAGTCTTGTGACATAATGGATTCCTTTCCTACACCTTGGATGAGCAATCAAACGGAGATTGACTTTTTTCATTTAGTCAAATAGATTTATCTAAGCTGTGTTTCAAATGACTAGATTAAGTAGGACAATGTGGGCTTTTTATGTCTGAAGAAAAATCCATTTAATAGAACTGTTCCTTTGATTTTAGAGAAAGAATTACTATCAAAACACTGGACTCTTTCCTGTGTAGTTTTTTGTTATAGTGATCTAGACAGTCTTATCTGCCTGTACAGCAATTGAGGGTATTAATACTCCCGTGACACGTCTGCAATAAAGTATGTTCTTGGACAGAGGAGACAAAGACAGTCCCCACATGAGGCCATTTATGTACTATGGTATGTGTGGTGATGAGGACAGGGAACAAATGTCCTTTTGTTGTTATGTCACAAAAATTATTTTCATGAAGGATTAATTCATTAAAAGCAACAAAAGGGCATCTTTTTTTTTTCTAACTCATAATTAATTATGGGAAGACAAGGGTTCTGTGCAATAGAGAAGTGTAATTAGCTTGCAGCAGGGAATTTAACCACTCCATTGCACTGTGGAGGTGATGAAGACAGAAACTCCCCAGCCTGCATATATTCTGGAGCCCTCTGCTGAAGGAAAACCTCTCAACTCCTTGTCAAGACCCTATTATGGTAACAGAAAACTCAATGACATTTTATCAGGAGAAAAAATCTCAATGGCAAGAGAAAGAAAATTCCTTGAGATTTTCCTAGGGTCATTCTCAGAAGTGTAGAGAAATTTATATTTATTAATTCAATATGAGTCTAATATGTTTCATTTCAATTTATAGGTGAATTTGGATTGGAAATATGATCACTGGAGATATTCTACATTGTGAAAAGGAACCCATTACAAACTTCCCTAATACAATTTGAACACTAAGAGAAGTTACTTTTTCTGATATTATAACTTTGAATTCAGCATTCCAAGCAGACAATATGAAAATATTTTGCATTTTCTTTTGTTTGCAATGATCGTAATGTTAAAGCAGAGGAAAACTTATCTGTTTCTTATCAAACATCACACAATGACCTTAGTGCAGTAAAACAGAGTACTCAGCTGAGAGTTAAGTGTTTCGTGAGCTCTGCTGGAGAAGCTTTGGTTTGTGTGGAAAGCGGATTCCTACACCTAGTCATCACCTTTGTGGGGATTTCTAGGCCATCTCCTAGCTCAGTGTCAGAGAAACACATTGCCTGACATTTGGTAGACATGAGAGCACTTGAAGGACTGTTGAGTCATAAAATAGGGATATTAGGATTCTGTGGCACAAGAACATAGGAAGTGCCGAACATTTTTGCATCATGGTCTTATGATTTTATCCCACCTTTCTTGAGCTTTGAGCTCTAAAGGAGACTATCTCTGTGGGGAAGATAGTTGGCAGATTGTTGTAACCACACAAGGAGGGAAAATACAGTAGGAAGCAGTAAACGCATGACCATCTAGACGAAAGGACTGAATCTGAGAGAATCCTTAATCAAGAGACCACAAATAATCACCTAATCTGTCATAAAATGTAACTCTAAATTAAGTAAAAAAAAGTGAGTGTTGATGCTGTTGCTCCACCCCAAAATAAATTTAGTGTACATTCTCTTCCTGTCTGAGCAGAGACCACATTTCTTTGACTTCCAGAATGTTCCATACATTCATGACAAAGACCAATTCTGCATCAGGGTTGGTAATATTGGTGTGCCTTCATTTCCAAGAAGAAAATAATCAGAAATTCTAAGGAGCTCACAAAACAGAAAGACTTGTTTCTAAAACTACCATGTTTTGTTTCTGACTTGTTGAACTACATTAATATTTGGTGTAGGGTAAGTCAGACATTAAGAATTGTTAAGTCAGATATTAAATTTTATTCACAGTCTCTAAGAAGGAAGCTACCCTTATACAACCATATTCTAAAAAAAAAAAAAAAACCAACCCAAAAAAAACGCACAAAAAATTCCCTTGTAATATCTTACTCATAATTGGGAGAATGTTATTTACTAGTAGGATACAAAATACAATATTACAATTGTTTCTCTTGAAATACTATAAAACCAAGTTGATAAAGAACAAATTGAATAGATTGTTTATGTTTCCAAGTGAAGAAAAGCTCCAGTGACTTTACCATGAGCCTAGAAAATGAGGAAATGATCATTGCTTCAAGTGTGCATTTACATCATCATCAGGCTTTCTTTTTGAATCTTCTCAAGTATTGACAAGATCTAAACCTAGTTGGTTAATAAAATCTCATAGGATCATATGTTTCCTGAAAACCTAGTATTTGGAAACAATAGAAAAACGAGCTGTCATAGTCAGGAAGTCTTAATAATATCTGAAAGACTTTCAAAGTACTAAATCTCAAGGCAGTTCTAAAACTAATCTAAAAGTGCCTCCAATAGAATATTGTGGTGTCACAATCCAAAACTATTCCTCAATGTAAAATAACAAAAACTCCATATTGTGAGTCCTTATTGTGCAGGTCACTGAACAGCATCAGCACATCAGTAGTACAGTGACTCACATCCAGTGACGTTCTAACCCATGTAATCAAATGAAATTGTAATGTTAGCATCTGAAAAGCAACAATAAAACTGAAGATCAAGAAAACTGAAAATTATTAATTTAAACCGAAACCTTTTCTTGGAAATTAGCAAGGCAGTGTGCATATTTTTTTTTCAGAAGAAGCAGTTTACATTAACTGTGATGGAAATAAATAGGTGGTTTGCATAACAGCCAAGGTATAGTTAATCTTATCTTAGTTAATGACAATTGTGATTTGGAAGAAAAAGCCACTTTGAGCTTGTCTGACTCTGAAGGTGTCCTCACAGCTGCAGTGACTGGTCAAAGTAGGTAGATTTGTCTTGTTCACATATTTCCTTTCTGTACTCCACGTTTTCTTACTCAGCCCTTTTCTTACTTACATCTGAAAGCTAAATCAGATTGTTTGGGTTGAAAACAACCCCTCACACAGTGAGGGTTTAGCTGAACTAACTATAAAGCCTTAAAAAAAAATTAAACTAGTGATACGAGCTGATTTCTTTTCCCAGATTAGCAATAGGAAGGGATTTCACTAGTCCAGCAATATCACATTCTTTTGTCAAAACCCATACAGCTGCTTCACAAGGCCCTGTGAAAAAAAAAAATAAAAAATCCATAGACACTGCTTGATAATAGCCTTCATAATGTTGTCGTAAATAAAATTATATATGTTTTCTTTGAAGGGCATACAGCAGTCTTTAAGGTTTATTGTTCAACACTATCCTGTTCTAAGGTAAACCTCAAATGTAAGATATCACCAGAATCAGGTACTAAATCAGTGATGTCTTTTCTAGTCATCCTGGGAATCAACAACATTGGAACAGGAAAGAAAGCAAAAAGTAAAATTGAAAGTCACAACTTTCTAAGTAATCAAAAGATACTTTATTTTTAAGTTCACAACCAGCTCTAAAGAGTGCTTCAGATTTTGAGGAAGATGTATTGCCCTGAAAGTTTCTCTGTTCCACCGTTGATTGCACAGCTTGCAAAAGCTCAATTCTCGCAGGTATTCAACACTTGACCCACCAAGTCTACAATAACACAATCTAATTTCAAACTGATATCCAGCTTTGAAAGAACCATAGACTCAAAATCATAAAACACAAATCATAGATTAGGTTGAGATGGAAGGGACCTTAAAAGTCTTCTAGTTCCAACCCCCCACCATGGGCAGGGACACCTTTCTCTAGACCAAGTTGCTCAGAATTGTATCCAACCTGCTCTTGATCATCTTCAGATATTCAAGAGGAACTGGTCTGATTGGTTTTGGAAGGTGATTTCAAGATGACTTTTCCAGTTTAAGTTTTGATTCTACTTCCCTTTCTTTGACACATGAATCAGTATCCAAGGGGAGGCAGGCTGAACCTACAGCTGTGAGCAGAACACATACACCAGAAACACAAACCTGCAGAAAAAGAATGTAATTTTTTCCTAACTAGGCAATACTTTATTATTGTCACATAACTGTAGTTAGGGGGAAAATCTTTCAATCATACAATAAAGCGCTCTTAGCATCACAATAGGATATGTGGTCAGAAAGATCATATACTCCCTTTCCTTTGCAATGGTAATGAGAATTCTTTTTCAAAGAGCACTATTGTCCATATAAATTATTCAACAGCAGAATAGGCTGTATATAGATTTTTTAAAAGGAATATTTCATTAATATGACAAATTACATCTTTAGCCATGAAATGCTTAGTTACCTCCATGAATTTAGTTGGGAAAGACACACAATTTTATATTTCACACTGGGGCAGTTTATTCAGTAGAACTAGTTAAAAAACATTAGATCCAAACATCTGTGGGTCCAAGCGTGTACATTTCAAGGATTAATTGATTTAAAGTTTATTAATTTTACTCTCACATAATAAATATAGATTAATGCTTGTTGGCTTCATTTCCTTTCACTTTTTTATCTAAATGGACTTAGTTTGGTGCTTAAATCAGAATCATAGAATCAAAAAATGTTTTTGAAGGGGCTTTAAAGACCATCCAGTTCCAGCCCCTCTGCCATGGGAAGGAACACCTTCCACTACACCACGTGCTCAGCATTCCATCCAACCTGGGCTTGAACACTTTCAGGGGTGGGGCATCCACAGCTTCTCTGGGCAACCTGTGCCAGTGCCCCACCACCCTCACAGTAAAGAATTTCTTACTAATATCCAAACCCACTCTCTTACAGTCTAAGGCTATACCCAAGTCAGGGAATGACCTAGGTAGGGATCATTGATCGTACTTATCACTTTGATTTTATCTTGACATGAAAAAATGCAATTAAATAAAAAACCAACTCAGATTACTTCCTTATTTGTGACTATTATTTCCCAGCCCACTTTAAACATGAGCATTTATGGCAATGCCCTGAAATTCTTAGTGATCTTCTTGTCGTACCAGCTGTGGATGGAAAAGTGGCATTCTTGAAACCTTCTGAATTAATTCAACAGTAAAATATTCTCTTTCTTCCTGGATAATATATTTTAAACTCTATGTAGTTTAAGTATCCATAAACTAACATAGTTCTGGCAATTTATGACGTGTATTCTCAGTTCCTCCAAATGTGAAGGAAACACCATTAATGAAAGTTTTGGGGATTTTTTGAGGGTTAAGCCAATGAATTTAGGCAGGAGACAGAGTGGCTTAGATTATACATCAGCACATAAGTCAGTTTCAGTGGCTTAAGTAAAAAAATAGCAGCTGCATACACTATTTTCAGCCTGCACGTAGCCCTGTGCTCATCACCTCAATTTATATCAGTGCAGCAGTATACTGACAGTTTCCTAAAGTTTAGTCAGCCAACGCCTTCTATGTATTTGCAGTTGTTAGGTGAAACATGGAACACTAATGGAAAGAGATGTTACTACTACTTCTAAATTAAGTTTCATTTAAAGGCATTTTAAGAGTGTTACATATATTTTGGTTTAAGGAGCATTCAGGGCTCAAGTGTTTTTATCATGCCACTTTAGCAAAAAGGTTTCGCAGTCTTTTTGAAGAGGTTTGCTGCTACTGATTTTCTGCAGCATTGTTCACTTCTATCTGACACTCTGCTGATTTAAATATTTTAACTATGAGATGCAGGTCAAGGTGTACTGTTAATTATAAAAATTCTATTGTTGTTTTTTTCCTTTGTAAAAGCTCCGTAATAGAAAAGAGATGAAAGGCAACACAGCTGGCAGTGAACTAGCATGAAAACACTGCTTTCCCTCTTCAAAGGCCTTTTTTACAAAATGTAAGGTCATTTTGGTTGGAATTGAAAATACAAGCACAATAATGTAGCTCCAAGGAAGCACTCTGAAGGCAAACTAAACTTCAATTTAATGCTTTTTCCCCCCTTCCTTTTTCTTCTTGGAATGAGAGCAGTTGGAAAACTCATGGAACAAAACTAAACTTCACACTCCCTTTCAAGGTGTTTTATGTAGATATATACACAATGAATTACAGTTATCGGTTAGGAACAAAACAGTGACAGGTGTTTGCCATGTCTTTTGCCTCACATACCTACTTCAAACCCAATGGCACAATAATTTGAAAGCCTTCAGAGCTGTTTGCATCTATCAGGTGATCTGTGAAAGGATATCAGTGTTCTGATTATACAGGCAGGTTAAATTACCTGTTCGAGCTAAGCACTCACCAAATAATCAAACTACTTTTTGTTTTGATTGGCCATACCATCAGATTAAACTGTGAATATAGAAGAAGACAGATGTCAATCACTGCAGCATCTTAGCAATCTGCTAATGACTAAGCTTATGCACTTTAATAATCCTGCTTATTTTAATGGTAAGGGGTAGAAAAGCTGAAAGAAAAACTGATTAGAGCAATGAATTGCTTATTTTAAAAGATGTGATTTTAGCATAAATCTATTTTTTAAACCATCTTGTGCTTGATTGCATGTATTTTTTTTACCAGTGTGGCATTAGTAATAATTTTACTTGGAAGAAAAAAATAATAAAAAACCACAGCAGAAGCAACAAAATAAAACACACTAAAAGCAGCTGAAGAGGAACTTTAAAAAGATATATTAAAACTCAGCTGTTTAAGAAAGCATAGTTCTGTCTTCTTATTAAGGTGTACAAAGTAAAGAGATGTAATGGGGTAAAGTCAAGATTCTCACTTTTGATGATCAGCATAAGAGTTTTAGCACCACAAGAGAATATGAGCCCCTAGAAGAGTGACTATTTTGGGTGCCACTTAGGTAACTAAACTTCTTGCATCTATAATGGGTACATCAAACTGGGAGAGGCAGTTTCAAGGCATCAATATTTAATTTTTTTTCTTTTTTTCGTTGTTGTTATTTTTGATTGCAGACCAAATATAGCAGCCAGGATGTTGGAAGCAGTGATGTCATTAACTCCACACTTTCATAACAGAGTTCCAGCAAGAGTAAGCCATTACTCACCTCCTTCTGCACACATTTCAGTTTGACCGATCTGCTACTGCATGCTGTTCAAACATGCAATTTGGTTGAGTCACCGTCCCTGGAGGTATTTAAAGGATGTCTAGATGTGGCACTGAGGAACATGGTGCAGTGGTGGATTGGCAGTTCTTAGTTGATGGATGGTCTCAATGACCTTAAAGGTGTTTTCTCACCTGAATGACTCAGTGATTATATAGAATTCTCCCACAATGCCATAAAAGCTCAGGTGTTTATCCATGACCACATTACACATGAGTATTTAGATATGTGTGCATTGGTGTTGTGCAGGGCTCTGCAGCCAGAGAGTGGGAAATAGCACCTGGCAGAGGGAGGTCAGAACCTTGCTGTGATGGAGGCTGAGTGTGGGCGATCTGTATCTGCCCACAGTCCAGAGAGCCAACTCCTCCTCTGAGGATATGTGCTGAACTGTTGGATAGCCTGGAGGTCATGAATCTACCCTGCAAAGGGCAGGAGACGTTTAAAATCTCTGAACTAATGATTTAAGCCATGAAATGACCTCCAAATAAAACCTGTGAATTATCCTAAGCAGATGGATCAGTACACTGGGCTCCTGCTCACAGCTGAGTGACTTCATCATTTCATAATGTGGTCTCCTGCTTGAACAGAAATTCAGAGGAGGCTCACTGGCATAGTATCTTTTGATTCATAGATCTGAGTTCCACTCCAGCCTCCTTTTAGGCACTAGAATCACTCTTTATAAGTAATCTACACGGAGTATTTATCTCTCTTATAGGCAGTCTTAAATATTTATATGGCTTCAACTAATTGCACACAGAAAGAGAAAGGCAATAAACTAAACTTGAATGAATTACTTATATACTTCTAAGCATGAACTTATCCAAGTTCAGGGGATCTGAAGTCCTCGGAAAGTGTCTAAAATTACCCTAAAAATATGAATGCTATGACTCACCTCCCTGAGGTTATACAGGAGTATACAACAAAGTAGGGAATTGCACACAAAGGAATTGTGTAAGACCCATATGTGTTCTTAATGCTGTTTTGCCCCTGATCTCCAGACTTTTGCAATTAAGAAAGGTAAAACCATAGATATGTCACTTAACTCTATTGGAGTTCATTAAACCCAGTGGTTTGCTTTTTCTCCTTTGTGAAGCACACAGACAAATGCTGTCCGGGACAAACTGTTAGTTAAGGAGACTCTGGGGTTTTATACATCCCAGTTTTCCTTTCTCTAAGCTCATGACCCCCCTCAACTGTCTTATTCCTTATTCCATGGTTCCATCATGCAAGAATAAATTCTGATTTTCACACAACTTATAAACACTGTCTGATCACCTCAAAATTATTAACTCATGTATTATGATATATATTCTTTGAGGCAAAATTTGGCCAGATATACAATTGGATACACATTTATCCGATTATCTCTACCCAGTCTATACAAATGCATATATCATTATGTATCTATATATATGTGGGCACAGTCTTTCCACAGAGAAATCCAAAATTAATGTATTTACATGATTTACCAAAACTCATAAAAAATATTTTGGAAGGAGGAACAAAATAGAGGTTTTTCCTCTGTCCTGCCCCAACACAGAAGTGAAAAAATCTTGCTTTCTTTTTCTTCTGGGAGGAAGGAGCTACACATTCACCGTATGCCTCACAGAGAACAAGCCAATTGCTTGTCAGATGACTGTAAATAGCAGATTGTGGCAGAGAATTTAGGATGAAGGAAGAGATGAATTTGTCTAGAAATGGCTTTTAGACAGAAAGCCAGGGTTGTAGGAAAGTCAAAATAACAACAGTGTATTATCACAAGGTGGGAAGAGGCACGTTTGAACGGAAAGACCTGACAAACATAAGATTAGGCTGGCAACACATTTCCCAAGATAATAGAATCATCAGACCTGGGAAGGCAATTTCAAGGCAGCAGGGTGGGTTTTTTGTTGCTGTTATTTTTCACCTGGGGTGAAGTGTAGTAGCTGGGAGGAGGTTGGCAGCAGTGATGCTATTAACTCTAGATTTCTTTAAGGCAGAAATAGAAACCAATTAGTCCCCTCATTCTGTACAGCTCACCCCATAGTACCACAGGCGCTCAGATGTTCATATATCAAGATCCTCATGAGCACTTAGACAGATGTTTATTGGTATTGAATCTCCCAGACATTGCCTGCAGCCCCAGCTGCCACCAGGCCACTCCACAGCTTGATTCTGTCTGTTTGCTCACTGCCCTCCCAGATTGGTGTCACCTGCAGACTTGCTGGCAATTGAATTGCCATAGGAGGAACAACCCTGACAAAGAACAGCATGAAAGAAGTCTGTCTTAATGAGCAAACTTGGTCTAGATGTCAGAGAGGACCTTCGGTTTACCTCAACCTCTCTTTTTTTTGTGTGTGCTAAGAGCATTTTCTTTTGAACAGTGATAAACTCGGCATCGGTGCCCACCTCTCAAAATCCTGATGAAAGGGAGCTCTCAGTTATTGCCAACTGTACAGCCTGGTTCACACCTGTGCTGTGCTCTTGCCTCGGCATGAATCAAGAATGTTTTCAGCAATAAAAAACTGAAGCAAGGTGAGAAACAGAGAGCCCTCTGACTTTTTAGATTGTGTTGTACTGTTCTGTCTCTTAATTACTAGTTAAGTGGAAGCTGATTAATGCTATGAAATCTGAAGTTTAATAGAGATAAAATGAATGTTCTGCGTATAATGGAAAAACAGTGAAAGCTTGGAAATGCACTAAATCTTCTTTGCTACCAATAAGTAACCCCAACCCCCATGTGATCATTAAGTGTCCCTAAGGATTTCAGCACTAATTTGTTTGACTTTTAGTTAAAATTAGGCAATCAATTTCTTCCCCTAGGTAGTTGCTTAAGGCCACTTTCATTGTGCATTCAATTTGCTCAGTTTCTCTGAAGAGAACTTTAGCATAATGCCATGAGTTAGATGTTAGGCATGTTAGATTTGGAAATTGCAGTTCTGTTTTTTTGCTTCTTTACTCTGAATTCACTTACTGCAGGTGAACATATCGATGTTTCATGTCTGCATATGTTTATTTCTACTTTACAAGATGAAATAGCATTTATTTGGTTTAAAACAAGATTATGTTGGCTGTATCATCCAGCTTTAGCTACACAGAAAATCAAATTAGGTGATGGCAAATTTTATCTTTACAAGCTATGAATATTTGGAATATCTTCCCTAGAAACAACTCAGAAACTATTACCGAATGTCTGCAAATATAATTCCTTCCATTTGAACAATGATATATGCAAAACAAATTCAGATTCCTTATGCCTTTTTAAACACTCCTACCTGGAAAGCTGGAGTTCTTCAATTAACTACAAATATTTCTACTTATTTGTATGTTTTCTCAAACACAGAACTCAGATATAAGTAAGCAGTGTGAGTAGATAACTTTAATTCCTGGAATATCAAACTCATATTAATTTCCAGGAATAGTTTCACTGAACACAGCTAAGATATTGACTGTACCAAGAATTCAGGGTCAAACTCTAATGCTGTTTAGCTGACATTAATTTCTCTTATTTTTGAGCTCACATTAAGTAATTAATTGCTTAAATAATTATTTGATTGGAACACTTACATTTTAATATTAATCAATTCAGACATTTTTAAGAAATATAGTTCTCAAAATGAGATTCAAACATGACACCAAAGCAATTTATTAAGTAATTAAAATTACTACTAGATGTGACAAATTGCACACTTTAAATAATTCAATTAAAATGTGATTACCTCCTCAGTCTAAAATTTTAAACTACTCTAGACAGTCTGCCATTAAGAAATTAATAAACAAATAAAACCCCAGAAGATGACCATAAATGTTTGGATTCTTTTTCCTTTTGCCATTGCCATTAAGTGTTTGAGGATTTACTTTATAACCATGGGTTTCACTTTGAGACAGCAAGTTTTTCTGCTGATTAACAAGGGGCAAAGCAAGGAGCATTTCAAATGGGAAATACTGAGATGCTCTAACGGCTTCTTTGCTCCATCCTGTTGCTCCCTTAATGGGACATGTTGTATTGTGGATTACAAAATGGACTGGTATCCAAATCACTGATTCCATGAATCCTCCAAGAAGTGTGGAAAACTAGTAGACCACAGGGAATAGGGACAAAACTTCCTGTATCTTTATTCATGGCTACTGAAATGAGCCGTATTTGGTTTGTGTGAATTACAGAGATGAGAAGCAGTGCTGGGGTTACTTGCAGCAGAAAGTAAACTTCCCAGTAAGCACTTTCTGCAGCATCTCCACTGCTGGATGTACTGCTGGGAGGTTAATGACCTGGAGACTGCGCCTCTTCCTCAGCTGCTAGCTGAACTGATTACAGCTGAGCTGCACAAGCAGGTGGATTTGGCTGGAGAGAGGTTTTCATAACAGCTGCTATGCGTGTGAATACACCGGGTGGGATTCAGCTCACTGAACTTCAGCCACTGAAAATACACTTTCTTTAAAACTATTGTATGGGTTTTCTCTATATACAGAAGAGCTGGATAAGGACACCTGGGACATTATTTGTCCCATCCTGAAATAAATTACAGGTACAGTCATGATGCTAAACACGGTGGATCCCTGGTTTACTCCTTGAATGTACAGTCTATTTTAAACTGTATTCCCAGAATAATTTAAAAAAAATATTAATATTTTTATTAAGTTAATTAATTCTACCAAAGAAGAAGCCTGGATATGGCTCTACAGAGGGCTTTCCATAAGTCTTGCATCCTAGAGGTAGCTAAGCCAGGCTTGCCTTATGCTCCCAACTGTTTCCTCCACATTGGTCCGGTAGCCCACACGGAGCCATTTCCAAGTCAGGGCACAAACATGTAGCACAAACCTCAGCATGAGTTTGTAAAAGCATCCTCTGGGAGACAAAAAAATATCCCTCCTTATCTTTCAGTCACATGCATGCTTTGGGCTGGAGGCTTTAGGGCTTCAAGAGAGACCCAGGTCACAGGGAAATCGCCAGTCTGTTAAGTAGCCCTGCACAGTGTAAATACCAGGTTTGGAAACACTTGCTCCTGAGGACTTTCTCTGGGAAATGCGCATAGATTCAGCGAGAATAGAGGTCCTTCTCTGACAAGAGTTTAGAAAACAAAATTAGGTTTGATGCCCAGCCCCTAAACAGTGTTTCTCCCCTTAGCATCCAGAGGAAACTTGATAATAAAACCTCAGATTTTTCCCCTCCCTCTAAACTAGCTCACAAAGGACAAGAAAAAACACTCCCCACAAATGTTGTTAGCTGAATCACACAGCATGGAGGTCAGGAATCATTTAGTGCTAAACTGGCCAACAATGTTCTGCTACATTTGTTTTCTGACCAGTAACTGCTTAGAACTGCACAAAACGAAGCACTACAAAAAGTTAAGTGCAGCTCAATTTGCATTTTAATCTGCAGTTTTAAAAGCAAACCAGTTCTTTTAATTTTGAGATGAACCATGCAGACTTTGTGAAGGTATATATGAATACTTATGGAGTCTAAATTCTACACATATACTTACCTGTATGTATATACATACACGTATATACATATGTATATTATTAAATATAAGTTTATAGAATGCTGTTTTGTTTTGCTTTACTTTTTTCCAGAATAAACTCTACAAAGACTTGGATTACCCTACAAGTAGTACTGGTGTAGACTTTCTGTCTGTCTTGAATAAGAGTTAGGAAACAGATGTTTCTTTTATTCTGCAGGAAATTCTATGGGAAATGACAAGACATTAGAGAAAATTAACAAATTCTTTGAAATATATGGATTTCAGCAGAATTTTCAAGGTTGCATGATTGTACGTGAAGTATCACCTTTAGTTGGGACTTTACCATTGCAAATGATCTCAGAATTGGATGCATTGTCTTCCATCTACCTTCATTTTCAAATGCTTTTAATAAGATATAGGTATATGAAGGAGTCTTACAGCGCTCCAAAGGAGCAGAAAAGTAATAGTGGTAAAAATACAAGTTTTTGTAGTGAAAAGGAATAGACAATTTGAAAGGGTCTTGTCAGGTGAAGAATATCTTTGTTCATTGCACAGGTAACATCACATTAAAAGGGATATTTGCTTGCCTTAAATCTTGATAAGGAAAATATTTCTCCAGAAGGTATTTATATTTGCCTTCTGGAGAAAAGAACTATGAAAAAGACAGAGGATTATTGTTTTACAGAAATCCTGTGTTCAAGTAATTGCTGTTTACATAAACACCAAACTTGTGGTTGTTCTTTTGCTTGACAGCCTTCCACTTGAATTCATGACTGTGTGTCAGTGCATTTAGGAATTTCTAAGTAGCTTTATTTTCACCTAATAACAACAGTAATTTCTGTTTCTTAGGCTCTGCATCTCATGTGCATCAGCTTTCCTCCACTGAGTTGTTGGGGGTCAGTACTATGTTGAATGGCGTACGTAAAGGAGAAATTACTATGAAATTACCATTACTACGTCTTGATTGCAGCTAAACAAGTTCCTGTATTGAAATTCCTACCTCCTGAAGCATAAGACTTATCAGGGTGAGTCCACCACACAGTCATAATAAGCTGAGCTATTGTTAGATGTACCTGCATAGGGCAACAGGGGTAAAGGCATTGGTAAAGACCTCCGAGATAACTCAGCATGGTAAATTCTTCTGTGAGTCTGTAGTTCTAGCTCAGCCCTCAGAAACAAAACCCTGAGACTGTGGCACAGAACTAACTAATGCAATCACCTCTACCTTTCAGCAGAGATAATGAGCTCAGGTGTAACTATAGCAACACAGTCATAAATGCTTTCAGATCTATTCCAAGACTAGATCTCCTTAAGGCAAATCCCATAGGTGACAGAGATCCTTTGTTCGCATCCAGGTGTTGATGGACCTTATTTACATTGAATGTGAACAAATAAATAGAATCAGACCCAAAGCCTTTGTATTATTCAAAGGCTATTATTCCCACAAAATTTTCTGTTCTAATCACTATTTCTAGAGTGAAGATCCCATTGGAACCATGCTAAAACTTTCATTTGAATTTGAGAAGCCTGAACTTCACCTGGAACTTCCACAGTTTCTGCATTTAGTTCCAAAACTTTTGTTAAGTTTGGAAATGTATCAACAAATAAACATTTCTACAGTATATATTAAGAACATAATTCTAGTAAAATATTTATGTAACAGTAATAATTCTGAATTCAGCCCAACCTCAGAGTCAGCTTATTGCTGAAGAAGGAACGATGCGGTGTCCAAGCTATGGTGCTGGAATACTTAGAGCAGCACAATCGTAGCATCAGTGAAGCATGAATGCTGTCTAATTATCATAATTTAAGCTCTTGTAATTATGCTGTCATTTCATTTAGGTTTGCAAATTTGGTGGAGGTATCAAGGTATCCCATTTCCATCAAGGTGCTGTTCTGAGTTCAGTCTGAAAAACCATACTTGAGACAGAATTGTGGTCAGTGAGTATCTTGCACTGGCAGGAGGCAATCTGCAGGACTGATTCCAACAGCATTTTAAAACTTAGACAGATCCTCATTTTCTGAGATATGTCCTAATAATAAATTTGGAAGATTCTTTCCCACCCTTTTGGTTTATTGAGATTGTGAATATGTCCTTTTGCTTACACATTATAGAAACGCAAAAACTTACAGAGTTTCTTCATAACAACTAAAATTTACTATTATCTCAGTGCTGATTGCTGTGGAATAAGTGTGTTATTCACAGCTGTAGTTTAGGGCTGTCCCACAAAATAGCACCACCACAGAAATTATTAACTTGGTGTGTATTTGATCACTTGTAAATAGGTGGTTTTGCTTTTAATGAGGTAACAGTAGTTATTGTACTCAGGTCAAAAACTGAAACTGAAAAAACATAATTTTTCGATTATGTTTCTAGAACTTTTGTCCTGAGGTATTGGAGCTGTGTGACCTTTTCTAGGATGACTACAAAAGGAAGGTGTGCTAATGAGTATTATCTCACTGATTTCTTGTTCTCTAGTCAACCTTTTTCTCTCTGTCTTTGTGGCTTCTAGTTGCCTTTTTCTGTTGGCTCTGAACTGGATAATAGCTCATCATTATAGGTTTTATACAAAGCTGAGCACATGCGATATCTGATCTCTGACTGCAGCTCCTAGGTAGTATCAGACAAAACACCGGCAGATGAAAGTATTCGTATTTTCAATATACTCTGTTTCATCTTCAAAATAAGCCCGTGCACCTTTGGAAAGCTGCTCTTAATAGGGTCACAGTGCTTGTTACTCACTACAGCTACCCGAGTGAAAGTGTAATGCAGTCCCCAAGTGTTACTAGGGATCAGGAGGTGCTTACTAAATGGGATTAACAATGGTAAATTGACTGTATTATTGAGCTTTAACTTCAGGCATGTTGAGGTTGTCTTTACTGTTGCACTGCGTTTTTCAGGATGGTCACATTTGTTTTCTGATGTTGCAAGAGCTATAAGTTGTTGCTGGAAATACAGAGCAAGAGCTCATGTAGACATAAAAGTTGTGATGTCAGAGAGGGGAGGGAGACAAGGCCAGAAAATTAGAAGTTCCTTTGACTTTCCTTCAAGTCATTTAGGATGGATAAAACCTGATCATTGAGTCCAAAGACACTCTCTTATTATATAAGTTAATTTCTGCTCAGGTGCAAATATAGGATGGTTGCACTAGCACCTAACAAAAAACCCCTAAACTTTCAGAAGGAAAGTGCCAGAGGTTTTAAGGGAGGTAACTGTGAAGGAGGATGGAAGCATATGAATATAAGAGATAAAAAGAAAAGAAGATGAAAAAAATGTCCAAGGTGAAATGACCTTAGCCAAAATGTGTTCCAATGCAGAAGAGTGTAAATTACTATCCCTTGTAGCAGATGGCAGAAAACAGAGGGATTTTAAAGCTTTTATAAGGAAATAAAAATGTATTGGTTAAAGGAGGATATTCATCTAACAAAAGCAAGGGAATATGCTGGAACTCACTGTTCCTTAAAAGCACTAGTAACCATTAATTCAATGATAGCTAAAAGATGGTGAATAGGTGCATTTTTCACTTCTATGGTTTCAAGTGGTAAGCAGCAAACTGGGTCTGTGAGTAGTACTAGTCAGAACACGATTCATGTATTAACCCTCATCACAGACTACAAGCTACTTCTGGTATTTTCTTTTTTTGTGGGGTGGAGGAGAGGAGTGGATTTTCAATTTTCTTCTCCAGTTGTGTTTTTAAAGATGCCCTAGTTGTTGAATTTGTTATGTCAAATGATCACAAGGATGAAATCCTGAAATTGAATGTGCCTGAAAAATAAATGATGACACTTTCAAGTGAAGGCTCTTCAGATTTCAATTCATGAATATGACATCCAAAAATTAATAGAAGTTTGTTAGTCAAATTAGGAAGCAAAACTCACGCCTAATAATCTGACTTGAGGAAAGCAAAGAATTTATTTTAAATTGGAAATGTCTTCACTGCAGCTGTGTGCAAATACTCACCTGCCAATAACTATTTTTTTCCAGAAAAATGTATGCAAGTGTTACAAAAGGACACATAAGAATTTTAAACAAATATTCTTGAAGAAATTTAGGAACAGAATAGGACTCTATAAAATATAAAATATAAAGTTGATTGATAACTATAGTACCACTAAGCTTTTTCTTTGTTGTTGGTAAAATGGTTTTTCTTTCTCTTTTGTTTTAAAATCCATAATGCATAAAATTCCCATACTAAAGTTTATCTTAGATAATCTGTTAGAGTTTTTTCATGTGCAGTGTCTGGTTTGTTTCGTTCAAGTGAAGTACAAAAGCAGATTTAAAGTGGTTTTTTTCCTTTTTTTTTTTTTTTCCTTTATCTTTTCACTGCATTGTCAGGAGCTGATTGTGCCTCAGGATTTTACATTTCTAATGCTGGGTTTGGAAACTCTTTGGGGGAATAAAATCCAACAATTTTAGAAATGGGTATCCTAACTAAATACTGACTTTAGGAAGAAACAGGTGAAGAAAAACATCCAGTAGAAAAGTTGGAGAGAAAGGGAGTGCCTATGCCTGTGATGTTCTGGCTTGAATCCAGGTCTCCTTCAATGATCCAAGACAAAATCTAGAGTAAATACCAGCTTATTGTATTCTCATGAAAGTTGTGCTTGTGTTTTAACTGGATAAATTCCAGACAGACAACCTCTTGGAAAGTTCAGGTTTCTATAGGTGTAGTTTTCTCTTTATGTACTTATGTCTAAGAACAATGACTGTTTTATTAAAGCTTGTACTGCTATTCTACTTCTGCTTCAGGGTTTTCTAGTTGTTGAGAGATTTTTGGATGCTGCCAAGGCATTATTTCATCTGTGAGGCTGGGAATGTGTTTAAAGCAAATGCACTGGTATAGTATTGAACTTCACAACATCTCATACCAATTTGGTGAAAGTCAAGTAGTCAGAAGGCTTTACCACCAAATCCTATGCACTGCTGACAGCAGAATCAAGGCATGATCTATGGGATAGAAAGCCTTAATTTTCACTTTATGGATAAAAGGGTCAAATCTTGTCCTCACACTGATAGAATGACATGGAAGACCTCTTCTTTGTGTTACTCTTCATTTAAGGATATACATGAAACTACTTTATTATGTTTTTAACTGTCTTAAGTAGAAGTTGATCTTTCATGAACTGTTGTTGCCTAGCAACAATGATACTTCATCTGTAATTTAGAGAGTATGCAGGTTCTTTCTTAATTATGCACAAATTATTTTTGAATTCTTGTGTTGCTTCTTTTTATCACCATATCTTCATCAATAACAAGCCTAAATTGAGGTGCAAGCCAAATTTCCACCCTCTTTTTCAGTGTATGAATAAGTAGAATTAGAACCCAGATATCTGCCACAAGAATACAGCTAGTTTGGTAAAATTTTCGTTGATCTTGGCCAGTCAGAATTCAGTTTTCTACCAAGGAGCCACAGGGTCATCAAAGATGATTCTCTTCCCAGAGACAATGACATGGTGCACGCTGCACCCTTGGTGTCTTAGGTTTTCCACTCTTCAAGAAAGAGTTTCTCTTTGGCCACTGAAGCATCAACATACCAGGTCAAAAATTTCTAGAACTCAAGATATACAGGTTCAGAAAGAAGATAAAACCACATGTATCTTTCTTCTCTTGGAACCTGAAGAATCATTATCTTAAGGGATAGTCACAGTATGTGTTGTGTATGTAAAAGTATATTACAACCAGTCCAAAGAGACTGAGTACTGCTCAGCAATAAAGAAAACATCATTGTTATCAACACTGTTTTCAGCATAAATCTAAAACATAGCACCATAGAAGAGAAAAGAAAAAGAAAAGACAAAATGAAGGGAAGCCTTAGCTTTTCAATTCTGCTCCTCTTAAAGCTTAATAGGATAACAATCATGCCCCGAATGTAGTGAACTGATCAGAATTCTGCAGTAAGTATATGCAGTGAGTCCAGCAATGTCCCAAATTCATAAACAATTATTATGCCATTATATAAATTGATGGTACGTCCTCCCTTGAATCTCATGCTCAATTCTGGTCCTACCATCTCAAAGAAAGAGATAACAAAAATAGAAGTGAGTAGGGCAATGAAAATTATTAAAGGCATGAAAAGACTGCCACAGGAGGAGAGATGAAAAAAATCAGGCTTGTTTAATTTCAGAGTTAAGTAGAGTTGATATCAGAGAGGCTTATTAAATCAGAGATGTTATGTAAGTCAACTGAGTGTTTTTATTTACTCCTTCATGTAATACCAATGGAACATAGAAGGGGGGAAAAATCTATCATCTGAAATGAAATCTAATTTTTATACAACACATTTCAGAAACAAACCAAGGAGCTCAATGTAACAAGCTACCAAATGACTCAGAAACAGCCTCCAGTACTCTGAGAAATTAATATTAAATCTTTAGCTATATTGGACAGAATATACAACTGGAAAGAATAAGAAAAAGGAGAGAAAATACAGGACTGAGTAGATGGTGGCCCGTCCTGTGGTTGACCCATGTTTTGTGGGCTGTACTGCACCTGCTCTCACTCACACACAATGTCTGTGTGAGTTTTTCCTTGTTTATAGTTTTCAGATGTTTGCAAAAATTAGAGGGTGCATCTGGTGAAGGTAAACCACAGATGTTTAGTTCTATTATTTTTGCTTCTTAAGTCATTGCCATCATGTTAATAATTCTGTTGCTGCACTTTACACAGTCTCTAACCAGTGTGGTTTAGGAAGGGATTATCACCTCCACATTATCTTCTGTGTTATGTCGATGGGCTGAGACAGTTGTGGCTGCTCAACCTGGAGAAGAAAAGGCTTTGGGCAGACCTTATTGCAGCCTTGAAGTGCCTAAAAGGGGCCACAAGAAGGCTGCAAGAGGGACTTTTTAGAAGGAAAAGAGGGAATGGCCCTAAGATGAAGGAGATCTGGTTTAGATTAGATATTATTAGACTTGATTAGATGAAGTATTGTGCTTTAAGCGTGTTCATCCCATTCTCTTAAAGTAAGAGCTGCCTACACCAAAAGATTTCTGCAACTGATTAACTCAATATTTTGCTTCAACTGAGCAAAGCAAAATGATTGAGTGAAGCGAAAGTGGTGGTTTGAACATTAACATGTTGCCTATAACTATAAAAACTATGTAAATGTCAGGTATGCATTTCCCACTATTTACCCGTATCTTACAAATTAACTCAAATATTGTCTTTCATATTCATTGCAACTGTTTTCATTTCCGAAATCTTAAGGAATCACAGCAATGGGTTTTATCAAGAGACAGACAAATAGGCAGAGCCCTAACAGGAACAACTCCAGGCAGATTCATATTATTCCAGATGCGATAGCTTGACTGAATGATGCACATTCTAAATTTCAGCTTGTTCTTTCATCATATTTTTTCACTAATAACTAATTCACTTATCTTAATTTTTGTACATTTGGAAATGCGTTATATAAATGCTAGTTGCCATGTTTCATGTAAACTGTTTAATAGAATGTTTTTGCTGCCAGCTGAGAGCACACTGCAAATGACAAGTCATGAAGCATAAGGCTTGACTAGTCAGAAGTCAGCTGTGTTATACTAAAGAAAAAGGTACACCTGTAACGTGGAACACAAATTAGACAATCGTAGAATAGAACGCAAGAACAGTGAAAAAATAAATTTGTTTTACTTTTCTCTGCTAGAGAAACATTAAGAGCAGGGCCACCCTCAGCACACCAGAAGGGAAGTACTGACTCCAAACCAGTTCTGATACTGAAAATATTGCAGCCATCAATTCAGCTACAACCCAGCATATACATGGCACCCTTCTCTGAGACATGGGCATTCCTCTGTGACAACTACACAGTGTCCAGAAGGTTATTAGGAACTGGAACGTAGATCCTACATTGCAAGAGAGAAAGCATGAGACAGCAGCATTCCAGTAAAGGAGGAACACCTCTTAAATACTGTTTGATTCCATGGGAGAAAGTTCATTGAACATTACCAATTGATTAAGTTTAATTTTCTTACTGGAATAATGGACTAATGTAATTTTTCAGTAGCAGTAGCTTTTGTACTTAAAGGAAAGTTAGAATGACTAGAAGAGTTCTCATCAATATATTTTTGCTCTTACTAAGTAGAATATTCTTATATTCTTAACAGTAACTAGGGTACAGAATTTGCTTTAATAAGATTTAGAATTGTTCCGCAGTGTCCATATATAAACTATTAATGTCTTTAACAACCCTGGGACAAAAATATTTCACATGGCCATTGAACTATTTGTGGAATACTGAAATAGGACCCTCAAATAATTTTAGAAATAAATTACAAAGACTTAGAATTTACAGTTGCACTCAGAGGTGTAATTTCTGCTAATAGCTTTCTACAGAAAAGCATATAAAAGAAATTTCAGCTGATGTAACCATTTGTAGCCAAGCTTCCTACAGAAGAAAAGTTCCTAAAAAAACCTGATTTTTCCTATTCAAATGTTCATTTAGTTTTGATACATTCAAAGCCTGTCTACCACTTTCAGGCAAAGCTGAGTGAATGAACGAGAAGCTGAAGATAAGCAGGAGGTAGGGGAGATAAAAGGGACCTAAAAATGGCCAAGCTGAGGCTCAGACATTAGCACAGAGTTCTCAGTCTCCAAAGCATCCCCAGAAGCAAAAATTCTCACAAATACAAAAGCTTAGTTGCTTCTGACTTCACTACTTACTGACAAAAATTATTTAAAAATGAATCATCAAACAATGGGACATCAGGCTGCCTTCATGAGTTTCAGTAACCATACTGCTACCTGCTTTTTTTACTCTTTTTTTTTCCATTTTGCAGCATTTCATTCTATTTTTTCCATTTATTTCCAGTATAACCTATTAGATAATTTACCTCCACCACTTAGTTATGTTTATGTACCATGAAATCCTACCTACAACCATCCACTAATGAAACAGTGATAGTGTTTCATGGATGGATTAACCATTCCTCAGCTGAAACACCTCAATAATGAGGGAGTTATTAGGCAAAAAAAAGAATCAAAGATCAAATATGACAAACAATTTGCTGTAGGAGGTCCTTCAGGAGGCAAAATGGATCACACATGTAAAGCACCTCATGAGCAAAGAGCAAAGAAGTGACTGCTGTAGCACAGTGCAAATCACAACATACAGGCTGGTTTAGGGCACAGTAGAATTCCTGAGATGTAATAAATTAGGGGGTTTCAGGTGTGTGTTTCTCTTCATTGATTTTAGAAAGAATGTAACAAATAATCCCCAGATTTGACTTTTGGAGTAGCACCTTAGCTCACGCAAATGCTTTTGTGAGCAACTGGAGCAAGCAGAGTTAAAACTGACGTTGCTTGCCCTCTCAAATATTTTCTGTGTTTATATTAAAGGAACAGAAATGTAGTAGCTGCAAGGAAGGGTTTGATTTGGTTTTGCTTTGGTTTGCCATTTTGGTGCTTTATGTGTTTTTACCACAATCCCCCCCCCCTTTAATGTTATGCAAGGTTTCTCAGATGAATTTAATATGTTATATTTCCATCTGATGCATTACCTCAAATTATTATACCCTTTGTGTTCACTAAAGTGTGACCCAACAGCTGTTGTTCCACAATGCAGAAAAAAGACACAAATCTGTCAGTCAGAGTACAGCTATTTCCAGGGGCGATTTGCACTGCCTTCTATGCTGAATTAATAGATGGTTTTGTTAAGTATTCCATACAAGCTTGGGAGGGTGGACTTGGAGGGCGGATAGAGGAGGGAGTTTAGAAAATCCCTTGAAGGTGGTTATAAGCGATATTTTCCCACACATGACTATTATTTCAGTAAGAAAGAAAAAGTTAAAAAACATTCACCAGTTTTTGATGTTGTGGTTAATAAACTTCATGGTCCAGCATGTTATCTTAGAGTCTTGGCTTTCTCTGGCAGAGTTTGTCTCTAGTTGCAAGCTTTGCAATGAGGATGGTGAGGCACTGGAACAGGTTGCTCAGAGATCTTGTGGATGTGCCATCCCTGGAAATGTTCAAGGTAGGGCCAGATGGGACTTTGAGCAACCTGCTCTAGTGGAATGCCCATGCCAAAGCATTGAAACTAGATGATATTTAAAGTCCCTTTTTAACCCAAACCATTCTATGATTCTTCTCTTCTAGAATAAGGATTTGGCCTTACCTGACTGCCCCGTGTCAAACACTTGAATTTGTGTGAGTGCCTGTGTGGATTTGTGAGTCACTGTGTGTGTGAACTGCCACACAATATATTTGTCACCCAGATAAAGAGAAGTATTGGAACAAAATTTTTTTAGTGAAAAAAACCTAATGAGGAAGTGTCATGCTAGACTGAAAGCATTGCTAATTCATTACTGTGGTAGCTGTAATTACTATCAATTTCTTCAAGTACCATGATCCATCTTCTGATTTTTTTTCTGAATGAAGGTTCAAGTAGTATATAATTAATTAAAAACCCTTGAAAAAAACTCAGGCTATCCATGAGCTCAATGAATCTTCATGTTTCTTGCCCTCTTGGGAAGTTTATATTTTCTACTAAAAACCCTACACATCAAACTCCTGCGGTTTCTGATTCATTGTTTATTTTCTTTGCATGGGATTGAAATCTCTGCAAAGACCCATTTATCTCTTATCCCTTTAACCCCAACAAGGTAAATCTGATCCTTAAGGGATGAGATATAAATAATACTATCCTTTCCTTATTCAGATTTCACTTAGAACTATGGGAGTTACAGTACTAGGCTTGGTCTTTCAAAATGCTAAACAGCTTTAGGTACAGAGTCCAGGAAATTCAGAAGAAGTCATAGAATATTCCTTTTTTTCGATTTTAGAAAGTTTTCACACCATCTCCCTTTAGGTTTTAATGTAGGAGACTATTCAAAGCTAGGTGATCCTCTGTATGGCCAGTGGAAAACCAGGCTCCCCTTGCTCCTGGTTTGGGACACTTATTTGAAGTTTCCAGTGCTTAGGATTAGTCCTAGCTTTCAATGAACGTTGAGCATCATCAGGAAAGGCATTGAAAACAAAAGAAAGGCATTGAAACCATTGTTTGGTGCAGTAAAAAGCCTAATGTTATCACACCTTGAAATTCTATGTGCGGATCTCTTCATCTCAAGTGGGATGTTGTGGAGCTAAAAAAAGGTTCAAAGTAACTTAATCACAGTGATAAAGTGAATGCATGCAAAGTGAATGATAAAGCAGCTGCCCTGGGAAAGGGAGGAGCTCTGAACAGGGAAATCTGAGGAGGAATGTGACAATGGTTAGCAAAGGCAAAAGGGAGAAGTTAAGGAGAATATAAAACTATTTGGTTGTTTCTTTGACATTTTAACCCAAAAAACACACTATAAGAAAGATGGGACATTGTCTAAAGTTTGCAGGAGATGTTTTAAAAAAAATCTGAAACTCCTCTTTATGCAATGAAAAATGAACCTCCAAAAGCTGATGTCAAGAGAAATTGGTATGAAAGGAGTAAAAAGAAAATCATAGACTGTAAATCCATTAAAAGAAGCTTGAAAAGGTAGGGATGTAACCTCTAATATCTAGAAAAAAACCCTTGTTCTTGATTCTGGGGGAATGCAAAAGAGTGGATTGTAGTCAGTGACCGGATTGATGATTTCTATAGGCATTTTCCCTTATTGTCCCTCCTGGGCACCAAATACAGGGCTAAATGGTGCCTCCCAGCAGGGCAATTCTTATCTTTCTTTAAATACTGAAATTGAAATTATTTCAGAAATAAAAGTAAAGTATACTTTTAATGGCCTGTCCAATGAGTAAAATAAAGTTTCGACAGCAATTTTACCTCTTATCTTTCCTTTAAAGAGTTCTGAAGGAATACATAAGGGAAATAAATTCTTAGATTTAAATTTCTGATTGGATCCCAGTGATTTTGCATGAGGGGTCAAAAGGCTATGTGAAAGCCCTGTTATATTAAGTGTCCTGTTAGGGCATTGCTGTCGATTTATTTCACAACATTGGCAGTTACTGCTGTTTTCTGATATAATGAATTTTAGATATATTTTAGATACCCTAAGATACACTGAATCACAGCCCGAAGGTGCCTATTTGTCTCCATTGAGAATAAGATTGATATTACTTGCTCTGACGTAGACATTCACACTGGAGATTTCTGCAGTGAAATGAGATGAATCATGACAATGCAATTTAAACAGATGCTGATTTACCTGGATAGACTGTCACTTCTTGCTCTGGAAAATATGTTTAGTTTATTTTGTTAAAAAAAAAGGTACACCAACACAGAGAGAAAAAAAATCATATTGTGTCAAGCCAAATTCCCATCAAGCCTAGAATTCATCTCCAAAAAAAGTCCATTTGTAGAAGACAATAGTGCAACAGCCTCCTTTTCCAATAGCCTGTGTCTTGAATGCCTTGAGTCCCTTATGAATCAGAAGTGCTGTTCATGTGCTCTTAATCTTATGATTATGCTCTCAGCCCTGGACAGTTTTTATCCCTGCATTATATCCCAGAAACACCCCCACCGTGTGCAGTTAATGTAACACATGCAATGTAAGAAAGCAGTCTGTGCTGCGTCTGGGTGTAGTGTTTGGTACCCCTTGAACTGTCTGCCCTGGTCAGAACACAAGTTATGGTCTTTAAGGAAAAGAAAGAATTTATCAGGCTTTTTTATAACTTCATGGGTGGTTTCTGCTTTCTGTTCTAAGAGGCTTAGTGAAGAAGCAGCGTAGAAAATCCTACTTTCTTACTTCCTTATATCGTGGTTTAACCCCAATTGACAGCTAACCCCCACTCAACTCACTCCCCTAGGGTGATGGAGAAGAGAATCTAAAGGGTAAAAGTGAGAAAACTCATAGGCTGAGATAAAGGCAGTTTGTCAAGTAAAGCAAAGGAAAATTGATTCCCCACTTCTGCTGGACAGGCTGGTGTTCAGCTCTGCCCAGGTCAGCAGGTTTCCACCATGTCTGATGGCGACTTGGGAAGACAGACACCACCACTGTGAACGTCCCTGCCTTACTTCCTCTTCCCCAGATATACATGCTGAGCATGATGCCCTATGGTCTGGGATATCCCTTGGGTCAGTTGGGGGCAGCCGTCATGTCCGTGTCCCCTCCCAGCCCCTTGTGCTGGGCTGGGTGAGGAGCAAAAAAAGCCTTGGCCCTGTCTGAGCAATGCTCAGCAATAACAAAACTGTCCCTGTGTTATCAAAACTGTTTTCAGAAGAAGTTCAAAACACAGCCCTGCACTGGCTACTATGCAGAACATTAATTCTACTCCAGCCAAAACCAGTGCAATCAAATCTTTATTTTTCATAGTCAGCACTAATAACTGAAACAAAATTTGAGCATTTAAAAATGCGAAAGCAAGTTACAACGTTATAGGTTTTAGCTGTCTACACTTAATCTTTTTTTCAGTGAGCAGAAAAATATCAGTTTAATTTATAAAATTATCATGAACTTGTTTTTATTATACATGTTCTCAAGTCCAAAGTAGGTAATATTCATCTAGCAATTACCTTTGATGAATTCTCTGATTTCACTAATAGAAAATTGAAATGAATGAAGCGGTTTCCAACCCCATGGCTGCACAAGTTGATGTGTATATGATCGTAATATTTACAAATGAGCTGTGCATTTTTGCCTTTCTTTTGTTGATGCTGCAGACCACTCACTCATACAACAGAATTAGTGTTTGAATGACGTTTTTCATGGAAACAGCAGCTCACTAATATAAGCAAGGATTACACAGAAGGTCAGTAGTAATATTCGTTGAAAGAATGAAAGGCAAGTATAGGTGTGTTTTGGTGTTTTATTTTCTAGTGTATTTAAATGTCTTGAGTAACATGGAATGGATCACTTTAACATTATCACAACTAGTACAGAATCAATTTTATCAATTTTTTGTTTCTTTTCTAATATCTCTACTAGGAAGAAAATATTTCAGACTGTTCATGTATTTTCTAGATTAGTGAACTACAAAGCATACAGTTTAACATAGAAGTCACAAGCCTTTATCTTTTCTATTATTCCACTGAAAAAAGTAGAAAGATATTTATTTGTAAAAATCAGAAAATATAGAAGAAAAAAAATGGAGTGAACACACCTCCAGTTTTCTTGCTTTTTGGAGCAAAAAAGCCTTGACATAAACTGATTTAATTGGTTTGGGTCAGAAATGGAAAGTACAGTAGAAAACTCCCCACTAAATAAAATGAAAACTTCTGGCAAAAAGCTTCAGCTCTGAAAGATTAAATAGGCAAATTAGTAGGTTTTTGGTTTGCTTTTCCTATCCCAAGTCAATGCTCCTTTATTAATTATCATTGTATTGTTGTTTATGAGAGAAGACTGTGAATAGGAGCACCTGTTTCACTCTGTCCAAATGCAGTAGCTCTGTTTCTGTTCAGCACCTCTTACTTTGAAGCTACTTGGTTATCCCCTGCTGGCCTCAAAAAGGCTGAATTAAGTCAGCTTTGTGAAGAGATATGTTCTTTAATAAGAATTACTCAAACAAATGTGGTATTAATCGATCTTAATGAATATATGTGTTAATCCACATTTAAATTATCATGATCTGTCCATAATCATTCTGCAGAAGATATAAGTGGAGTCCTCAAAGCTTTCCTTTAGGATCAACAAAATTGCCTCTGACTATAGAGAAAGTGGGGGAAAAAAGCAGGAAAATACAAAGAACTGGAAGGACACAGTGTCCTTCTTGCTACCTGAGTGTAGCTAAACATACACAAGACGACAAACTCTTCCATTTATAGGAGGCTGATGAAACTCAGCTGATGGGGGAGTGTGGGAGGAACCCAGATGTCTGAACAGTAATTAATTTGTCTTGATCCTGTGCTGGTGCAAGAGGCACTGACCTTAACAATTGACCTTGACTGAAAGAGGAAAGCATAAATATAATACATCATATTGGTGTTTTCACCCCTTACTGTGGAAGGTCTGTTGGAGCATGTTCAGAGAAGGACAATGGAGCTGGGGAAGGATCTGGAACACAAACCTGGTGAGAAGCGGCTGAGGGAGCTGGAGTTTTTAACCGGGAGAAAAGGAGGCTCAGGGGAGACCTTATCCCTTCTTACAACTCTCTGAAAGGAGTTATCCAGGTTGGGTTGGTCTCTTCTCCCAACCAACAGATTACAGGACAAGAGAAAATGGCTTCAAGTTGCACCAGAAAAGATTTAGATTGGTTATTAGGAAAAATTTCTTCAATCAAAGGGTTGTCAAGCATTGGAACAGGCTGCCCAGGGAAGTGGTAGATTTACTGTCCATGAAGGTATTTAAAAGTAGCGCATAGGGATGTAGTTTAGTGGTAGACTTGACAGGACTGGATTAAAAGTTGGACTTGATGATCTTAAAGGTCTTTTTCAACATAAATGATTCTATCATTCCATGGCTCTATTTTAGCTTTTAAAAAGAAAAAGGTTGCTTTAAACAACGAGTATGTGCCAGAAAGCTATTTTAGAAGTTATGAGGCAAATAGATAAATAATGAGAGGAAAAAGCATCTGCAGTTGCTGAAAGTGTTCAACCATTTAAGTCTACTATTTACTGATAGAAAAATATGAATTCACATTAAAATCTCATATAATTCTTTTAGCAGATTACAGATGGTAGGTAGAGATGTTATTGTTTCAATACAATAATTGTTACATGTAAGTTTTAATATCCACTAATAGAAATTGTCTACTTGCAGTTTCAAGGGCGAAGAGTATACTCCACTCATCCTGAGAAGGGATACATATATAATGTCTTCAGTTTTGTGGACCTCATTTATGACTCTACCTTTCATCATCTCCTTTTCAAAGGGAAAGGTCCTCACAATTTTTCTTCATTCAAGTTTTCCATTCCTCTGATTCTCCATGCCACTATTCTCAGTACTCTTCTGTTTCTTATATTTTTAGGTTGTGACAACATGACAAGTACCTGTGTCATTAAAAATTCCTACAAGGAACCACCCAATGAAATAGAGACAATCATTTGTTCTCTACCCCTTTTTTAGTTATAGCTCAATATTCTATTTTTTTTCTGACCATATCAAAGACTGACAGTAGTCTTTCAGACACACTCCTATAGCAATTCCAAGATCTCTTTCCCGAGTATTAATGGCTAATTTAGAGGTGTTCATTATACAGGTATTTTTATAGGGTGATTTTTAATACAGTTTGTTGATAATTTTGGATTTTTCAACAAGAAAAAAGGGTCAGAATATTATGAAAATCTGAAATTTAAAAAGAGCACAATATACTTTACACAGATTTGGGATCAATTTATAAAACCTGAAGAATGAAGCAGTTGGCAGCTATTCGTAATGTATAGAACCTGCTAGTGCAAGCTAAAGGCAAAAATTAAGTGTTGTTTAGAATATAGCATTCAGGATCTATTGAAGAAAAAGAAAAAAGAAATTTATGTCTACTAAATGTTTTACATTGTTAATAACAAGGTGATTAGGTCAGAATTATTTGAAAAAAATCTTTTGTTTTCTACTTGAAAACAGAAAATCAGGATAAAATGCTACAACAAAATGTAATGCTTTCCATTGTGTTAGTAACAAAGGAGGAAGTTAAACTCTTATTAGTAATACACATTTGTTACCAGCAAGCTTAAATAATAATTTAAATCTGAATCTCATAAAAAGGAACATTTTTAATTATTGCCCTGAGACATAAATAAGCTCCTAATGGCATTTTGAATATACATAGAAACTGAAGTCCTACTCATTTTTTTGGAGATAGGTGTTTATGTACTTTAAAAAAAAAAAGACCTTATGAGCATCTATCTGCATTTTTCACAACTAAATACTTTATCATTCTAATTGTAAATATTTTATAACTAATAATTACAGCATTAACTCATCCCTTCTGGTGGCTAAATTGAACACCTGCCTTTAATTATGATGACTTGGAGAAGAGAAGCAGCCTGAAGATTACGGGATTGTAGAATCGGAAATGCAGTGTTACAAGAGTACATTTTGTTTAAATAAAACCATCTTATCAGACAAGTGCCCAATTATCATTTGTATCAGAAAATATTTAATTTTACTTTTATTTGTTTTCAGAAAACATTAATTTCAGTGCATGTAATGGGGAAAAGCAATGATCTTGAAAGCAGAAATCGCAGTTATGGATGATTTAGAAGCTTTCAGGGAATCAAAATTGCTTATCTTCTGATTGAAATTATTTTTGTTTCCTGATAATGCTTGCGGACTCTGGGCAGATGCTCAACAGCATCAGCCACTATTAATCTTTGAGCAAGGTATCTTAGTAAGAAGTGGGTCTACAGAATAGAGCCTGATTATAACAAGACAAAGCAACTGATCAATTTCAGAATGTTGTGTAAATCTGAGTAAATATACATTCATCATTTGACCAATGGAGCTGTCATTATAATCTATCCTACATAATTTAAATTATATTTATTTTTTTGACAACATGGCTGAAGCGTCTTCTCCAATTAAAATCACCTGTTCCTTATAGATGGGTGCTGTGGGCTGCACAGAAGTATTAAAATAGGCTGAATATGTGTGTTATACCACTATGCGCATTACTGATGATTACCATACACTGGCAGAATTATAGGCTACATCTATAACATGTGTAAAAGGAAACTAGGGCTCAAACTTGGCACTGGGAAACAATCATGTACACGGTTATATTGTTAATACAGACCCTCTCCCATGCCCACAAAACAACAGATTGGAAGGGACTTCTGCTATTGTCCAATCCACCTTCTCACCGGAAGAAGTGCCAGTGTATATGTTAAAACACTTCACTCCGATTTTCTGGGTTCCTGTTTCTATGCTGAGACACTTTCATTGTGATTTTCCCCTTTTCTCCTTATATTTAACCAGAATTATCTTTTTTTCAGTTTGTTTTCACAGCCTCTTTTCCTTTACTGTGTGACTCTGAGAGGAGCCTTGCTCTTTCATCCCTACATCTCTTTGTTAAGTACCTGAAGGCAAAAGTCTCCTTCTTATTCTCCACTCTCAGCTAGATAAACAAGCTCCCTCAGCCTCTCCCTGTATTTCTTCTCTTTTCCTTGGCCTATTGGGTTGCATTTACTGGTGCAAGCTTGCTGAGATAGGTTCTCTGGCCGTCACTGTCTCAGCTGTGATCAACATCCAAGTACCCCTCACATTATAAATTTTGCCATTTAGATATAAGATAACCCCTTAGTATGGTGAAATTCTACTAGAACATCTGAATAACAGCAAAAATATATTTGCATTCCTTCTAGGCTATTGAATTTCACCCCAGACTGGATAGTTAAACTTTGGAATCATAAGGATAAAACCACTGTGGAAATATACCTTGCAGGGCTCAGATTTGCTTCTGGGCCAGTTGTCTCCTAATTTTGCCATACTCTGCTGTCGGTTCAGCCATGGAGTACTTTGCTTTGATTTCTATTCCTGTGAAGCCTTTATTCCCTCCACTTGTGCTTTCTTCTTCTAGAAAGTTTGGAACACTGGATCAAAGGTTAAAAACACATTATTAAAAATAACTTGCAGGAGTTTTACATGTTTCAATAATTCGCCACTATAACAAAAATGAGGCATTATCTACAAAAATATATTAAAAAGAGAAGCAAAGGCAGAAGAATAGTGGAACCAATTATGAAACCATTGTAATTCACCCATTGATGCTATTTTGATAATTCAGCTGATCTACACAATAAACATGGAATATAAAATGAACATGTTATCCATCACTTCAAATCTCTAGGCTTAGTTGATCAAAACCTTAAAAGAGATTTGAATTTGAGTATTGTTTTCATCTTAAATAATGACAACAAAGTACTGGATATTAACATCTTCAAGTATGGAAGGTCCAAAATCAGGGCAATGAGCAGATCTCAGAGACACTTGTTAAAAATAAGTTGGGTTTTGGTTCAGATTTTTTTTCTTTAACTTACTGTGACCATGCTAAAATGCTGACCCTGTGCAGATGACCCTCACCACTAGAGAATCCTTGGATGATGAGTAATGATTGAAGAGACACTTTTAATTAGTTATTCCCCATGAGAGGAAGGATGATTGTCCTCAAAACCAGGAAATCCCAGCTGTCAACACGAAGGGATTATTTGTAAAATGTACATGTTAGACAGCTGCTAATACCCAATTTTACTTCTGAGCTGCATATTTAATCTATTAACAAAACAATCAATGATTTAGCCCATTCTCTTTCTGCAATCTCATATTAAGTGATGACCTAGAGAGCTGCCACCTGAGCCTAAGAAATAAACAACCAAAAATACTAAAAAAACAGGTTTGGAAGCATGTGACAGAAGAGCTATTTGTGATGTGAGACCTTGCTCTCCTAAAAAGACAAATTTGCTGGGGCAAATTTCCATGACTCTGTTTGGTTTGGGCTGTACCTTCATCAGAAACATCAACTCCTCTCACAAAGTCACTTTTGAGCCACCAGCAAATTGCAGTTAGAGAAATGGGAGGAAAGTAACAAATTAATGCAAAAATCCTTGACCTGTAAAAAGTGATGAGCATTGCCATAATAATAGCATAGTGATCATGTTGGGAAGTTTCAGTAGAGAGAGCCACAAGAAAATTTTGGAAAATTGATAAATATTGAATATCACTAGTTATAAAATATTGCTGTTCCTTCAAAACAAAGGCACAGTGCACTATGAAAGAAATTCCAATTATTACATCTAATTACAAGGAAGTCTAAATCACCATGGGTTTTAATTTCTAAATCCAAACTCTAATAAAAAGAATAATTAGCCTCTACACAGAATACTCTGGTTCAGCCTACCTGTAATATTACATTGATTTCCAGGGTGTTACAGAGCTTGAAAGAATTTAATGCTCAATAAGAAGGTTAAAGAGAAGAAACTGAAAATATGAGAGGGTTAAAAATATTTATTTGTGAACTGTCCCATTTATGTATAGCTTTATTCAGAGATTTTCCCCTAATATTTCTTCCCAGTGATATTAAGGTCTTGAATCAGCAGTGCACTTATAAGCAATTTTAAACTTCCTTGCATCTTAGGGATGGATTTTAGCTCGTGTTTCTGTGTTTTACTGAATTTAAGGGAGGTTATGGGAGTATTAAAAATATACAAAGTTACAAATTGGTCAGCATGTCATGGGATACCATGGAGAAAATATTAGGATGTCTGTCAAATCAAATTTATGAAAGAAAGTAAACATACTGAATATAGAAAAAGAAATTGGAAAAGCAAAAAAAAAAAAAAAAAAAAAGACATTATCTTTAAAGCAGAATATTAAAGACCTGGAAAAATATTTTTTTTCTATCTGGAAAAGTAATGATTGAATATTAAATCTTTTCTTTCCTTCAGATGCAATAATGTAGTTATATACATCTTGTTATAGACACCTAATTCATACATGTTAATATTAACTAAAGAGAAGCTGCCATACTCTGGAATTCACTCTGAAGACTGAACACTAATAGAAGAGTGAATGAACACAGCTCTGTGAGGTTACAATGAGACCCCTGGTAAAGCTACAGAAAAGTGAATTTTGGACAATGAAATAGAATATTGAGTCAGTCTGATCTAAATCTTCCTAACCTGATGCAGTTCCATCTCAGAAATAAATGCTTATAGCTGCTATCTAGTCAGTTTTGTGCCGTTACTCCTCTGAGAAGAATATTCCCCACTTCACTGTTAAAATTATTAGTATTCTCCTAATTTCCACATACCCATGGGGTCAGAATTACTGGCAGCTGTTCAACCCTCAGAGATGCCTTGGGGCTTCCTGAAAGGCACCAGGAGCTAAAGCACATCCAACTCACCCAAAAATTCTTTTTCCATAGTTGTTTATGCCTCCCTTCTCTGTCTAGGATGTCTTAGATATTCCTGGTGTGAATGCACAGTGAGCAAGCAGGTTTTGTGGCTGGGTTTTTGGAGGGAGAGTGTAGTGGGCTCTGTGAGTCCAAGTACAAAGGACTGGTGTAGTGTGAAATTAGGGTTGTAAGTGATTAATACAATGGAAAAGTTCTGCCCTGTAATTCTTCAATGACCTTCAGCTCTGATATGTAAATGTGTAACAAAGCAGGTGAAGGAGAATTTGCACAGCAAAGGTGGAAATTCTTTTTCACATGGAAAATATAAATTATTCAAGCCTTGCTTATATCTGTATTTACGACTCATTTATCTGAGCCCTTTGCCCCCAGAGGTTTTGTTTTCTGCTTCTTTGTAAGGCATTTCTCCTTCTTTCTGAGGTAGTAAGGAGATGCTGTACCCTTGTTTCCAGAAAGACATGTCAATTTAATTTTCTGAATTCTCTGTAATTTGTCACTGAAGTTTAATTATGGTTTTGCTGCAGTATAAACCTCTGATTTTGGATGATTTAAAGAGGAAAATCCTTTCCTTGCTTCTCTTTACACCTGAGTGCTCACACTGACATAATTTTAGATGCTTTAAAAATCATGAAGAGAACACAAGGACTTCTTTTTCAAATGGAATGTAGATGGGCACTACAACAGGTTGTTAAAAGAAGTTGCGTTTTCTCCTTCCTGGAATTGTTCAAGGCCAGGCTGGATGGAGCTTTGAGCAACCTGGTCTAGTGGGACGTGTCCCTGCCCACGGCAGGAGAATTGGAACTGGATGGTCATTAAGGTCTCTTCAAACCCAAACCATTCTGTGATAATGTGACATGATTGTGTGAGTTGAGTCTTTCGATCAGATGAGTCAGGCACAAAGCCCTATGGCAGCCCAGTAAACTTGGCATCCTCTTATGGCTTCCTACTTTCTGAGGATCCCTGCAACACTGTCATGTCCATTAGATCATGTAAACAGTGACGTGAAGGTGATGTGAAAAAGCAATCACAGGCAAAGTTGTGACATGGAGACCTTTGAATGAATCCATGGGTGCTCCCCCTTCTTTGAAGCAATTTCTTTCCCAAACCAGATTTTTCTATGACACAATTTTAACTAGATTGGTTCAAGAAGAAAAGCTTCTAGATTAAAATTGATTCAAGCAGTGGAATCAGTGTGTAGAACTAAATCCCAATTTCATTACAGTGACCAGAAAAAGACTCTTTCAAAATCAGGGTGTGGTCTGGACTGAATTTAGACAGAGATAATCTGCCTAAGTAGGCAGTGCACAGCAACAGGCATTTAAGTGGATTATATATTAAAAATACCTTTATATCCATGGTGTTTTAAAAATTCCATAGAAATATGTTCAGTAATAGTTCAGTTAAAGAATTATTCCATCTTCTTTACTTTTATCACCAGTGATAGAAAAATAATAATCAGGAAGCAGATACAAAGCTAAAGTCAAGCTGTTAAGAAGCCAAACAACACAAAATAATACTGCTTTTTGTGGCTATACTTTTTTTTTGATTTTCTACTAATAAATTTTATTATCCATAAAAAGTAGTACTTCTGAAGAAAGAAATAAATATTGTGAAGATATTTCCATAAACACTCATCCACCATGAAATGTATTCATGCTATTATTTCTTGCCCTGGTGGGTGTGCTTTCACAGACAACTGTGTGTTAGTATAATGCTGGAGGAAAGAGAATTTGAAGCTTCCTCAGTTTCCCTGAGGGGAAAAAAAAGGTATTCACACATCTTTCTCACAGGTTGTTGAAGTGATCTTCGTGATTCTGTGATTATATCCTTGTTTTTATATTCAAATTCAGCTATGCAGTTTTCATGAAAGAACAACAGCAACAACAAAAAAAAAAACCAAACCAAACCAACCAAACAAAAAAAAAACCAAGCACAGCAGAATTCCATTTGTATTGAACGGAATCACCATGGTATTTATGATGACGGAAAGTTAACTGCAAGGGACCAAATCAAAACCCTCATAAGCGGATTGACAATACATTGAGACCAAGGAAGCCGCAGGTCCTATAATTTGTCACAGAATAAAATTTGTTTACTTGTTTTGTCTCCTTACACGCAGGACACACCCAGCTGTGACTGTTTCCATGTCTCCAGGTTATCATGGTGAGGATCATCCCCTCACCAAATGTAGTAGGGGAAATTCCAGGGTGATTACATGCCTCCTGAGATTAGTTCCCACAACATGTGTGCTCATCTCCATGAGCTTGGGTTTCCCAACTGTAAAAGTAAATCACTGTGGTGGGAGGTTGTAGAAAGACAGATTTAGAAATCAAAACTTTTGGCACAATGTGGCACACTCAAGTATTTTCAGATCCATTTTTCCAAGGGTGCAGTTGGGTTTATTCTGTTTATCTGGTTTAGGCCATAGGAGGTGCTCCAAATCCCACCTTACAAGTGTCAGTGTCTCCAAATCATCTTGATGGGATGCCTGCAGAACCCACAGCTTTATCTGCAATTTAGCTGCCTAGTAGAGAAACATATCAGTTTTCCCAAGAAAGCAGCTATGAACTTAACAGCAAAACAATTTATGACACTGTAAACCTTCCCCCGGTCAAAAGTAGAGTCTGGTTTGAACCAAAATAAAATCACTTTGGACACTCAAAAACAGAAATCCTTCCTCCCTTCTCCAGCTGCACTTTATCTTCAACATGAAAACCTATTGTGATGGGCCAGCAAGGATGGGAAACACTTGCATCAGGATTCTAAGCTAAACAGGTATTTTCAGATAAAGCATCAGGGCAGAAATTTAATCATCATGAATCTGCTAAACTATTCCTCAACGAAGTCCCATGCCAATGAACTCTAGCAGTCACTGTGTCATGTAAAGCGTGATGTCACCCAGCTTTTGGTAGGTGCTGTTTAGGACTGAACTGCTGGCAGTCCAAAATAAAGTCTGGGAGAACTCCAGCTGAGCAGCAATCTCAAAAATCTCCAGAGGACCCTCCTTTTCTGTTCCTATTCTATTCCCCAGTTCATGATTTTTTAAAATGCAGTGTACTGAGTACTACCTCCATTTCTGATGTAACCTAAAGGAAGCGGATAGTAATATTAAAGCAAGTACCTATTTTCTTCACAGTTTCTTGGATTTTTGCAGTATCTCAGTTTTCCACATAATTTTTTAATTTATTTTATAAACCCATGGGAGGCTTAGTAATTGGCAATGAACACATTATCATGTGTATTCCTGTATCTAAAAACCTTTAAAGCAGAATAGGTAGGAGGGAAAAATAAAACTAGGAGATGATTGTTTGAAGCTGGACCATAATATCTGCTGATAATTCTTCTGATGCTATTAATTCTCTCATTTTAAGTCTACTGATATGATTAGCTACTTGTGCTTTTACCAGGAAATTTAAGGAGGTCATACCTCAAATATTTTCTTTCTTATTAGAGACTGCAGAAATAATCCAGGATTTATGGAGTCTGTGAGGCTTTGAAGCGGTAGCTACTGATGGATGAAATGTTTTGTGTATTGGAAAGGGAAGGAAAACAGAAAAAAGAGAGCAATGCATTTCTGTACAATTTTTTGACTGGAAAGCATAAATGCCTGGTTATTATTTCTGATTTGCTTTCAACACTTCAACTCAACTTTAAAGATTCTACAGAAAGATTAAGCCTTAGAATTATCTGTTGCAAATGTTATAGATGTAAATGTATTTCATTAAAGGAGGAATGTCTTTAAATAGGAAAAGTAATCAAGTGAAATTTTAGCTCATAGACATCAACGAAAGCTTTTGCATTGCTTTCAGCCGAGCCAACTTTTCACAAAGACATTTCATTTAAAAATCAAGTCAAAACCACTTTCTTTTTCCTCACGTCTCTGTATTTCAGATAAAATAAAAAAAGATTCACTGAAGCTTACTGAACAAAGAAATATTAAAATTCCAAATGAATCTCATTGAACTGTTTAGCTGGGCCAGTGAGGCAGAAAAATGGGTTTGGCAATCCCTCTTCGAGAGAGCACTGCGGTGGCTGCAGCCCCTAGATGGCACTGCTAGAAGTGATCTCGAGAGCAACCAAACACACACAGCTCCATTGAAGAAAATACAATTTGTCAGTCGTGGTGAAGCTTACAGCAACAGGTACCTTGTTCTTTAAGTTAAAGTTTGCCTTTAATATGGTGGTTTGCTTTGGTTTGTTTATTTTTCCTGTGTGTAGCAAGTGTGCAAAATTCATACTCATGAAAATAAATTATGTCAAATGATGTTCACATTCACACCTCAAACGTGACTTTATCTGATCCTTTTATTTATCATTACAGGGCATTTGTGAGGCGTAATTGGCTAAAAATTACTATTGTAGCTTTTCTAAGGATAGGATTGGCCTCATATAATTTTCAGAGTGGGATTCATGTTTGTTCTCTTACATCAAAGTAAATATCTCTGTAAACTGTGTGCAGTTGTCTGCTACTGCTCCAATGGGGTACAAATTTCCTATATCACGTCTGTGATGTCCATGAGGATATCTCGGGTATATCAGGATATCTCAAAAGGTACAAGAAGCCTGTACATAGACAGCTGGATTCTGACCCTGACATTAGGTTAAATGAATTACACATATAATTTGAAATGAGTGAGGAACTGAATAACCAATGATATTCTGGAGAGATTGGAAATTAATGACATAAAATAGCAAAAATTGTTCTCATGCCTATCCTCAAAACAAAGCCCATCCTGTTTCATGAAAACACATTCCACAGCAACACAAAGCCATCAGATTTTACTGTCTCTACTTCTCTCCCACTTTCGGAATATTAGGACCAAGCTCAAGAGACAAACTGACTTTAAAACCTAGCTATTAAATTTGCTTGCAATTATGTGGAGGGGGAATAGAATGCAAGGAAATCACTATAAATACATTCCTTGCAGAGAAGTTTAGGATAGGGCATTGTCACTCTCACAAAAAGTTACAGAAAGATTTTTGCATTGCAGAAGGTAATGCCTTTTCTATGCTGGCCATTAGATCAGATGGATTAGGCAGCAAAGGAAATATAAAGGAAAGGGTGTGTTAGCATTTCCCAGAAATAAATGTGCCCTGATGCAAGTGCAACTTGGAAAGAGTGCTCAGTTGAATTCCTCAGTGGGAGATAATGACATGTGTATGCTTGTGCCTACTCTAGAAAATAGCTAATGCTGTCTTTGGGCACCAGAAATTTGTGTCAGAAAAGCCACTCAGGGTAAGTCCAACTGACAAATTACTCACCTACAAAAGTGAATGCAAAGCAAATAGATAATATTCTTCATTCTCAGTTGCAATGTTTTTATAGTTATTTTGCCTGGGTATATTTATGCAAGGTTTGGGGGGAAAAAGGTCCACTGAATTTATGGTAGCATAAGATCCATCATCCACAGGATCCTTATTTTACACCTTTGTGTCAGAACACCAGAGGCTGTAAGTCATAGTTGTCATCAGTGTCTTAGAGTGCCTGACAGGTTTCTCTGTTCTTCCTCCAATGATATTTCGACATTTTGGAATTTCTGTTCTGATCTATGAGCCTGTAGGTGAAGGAGTAGCTCATGTATAAGTCATGAGACAAAACTGAACAGCAAGTGCAAGGGCCAGCAATGATATCAGAGATGATCTCCCTCCCTCCAATCAATAAACACATAAAGCAGTCGGACGATGAGTAGGTAACATACTTGTTATATAAAATACAAAAATATATCAGTAGCTACTGCATATCTACCCAGATAACTCAATTTTCTATATAACTGAGAAATAATAGCAATAATAATAATAACAAGAATAAAACCAGTTAATGTTTAAAAGAATGAATTTTTAAATGACAATCAAAGGAAAAGGAACAGCATCAAGAAAAACACTAGTTTGGGAAGTAGACCTGGAAGGTCAGAACACCTCATGCCTAATAATAAATACAGATGACATCAACTACCAAAGGAAAGAAAAATTCTAAGAAATCCACACAAACATCTTATTTCTATAGGATGAGCTAAAAGGAAGCCAACAGTCATAGTTCATGCCTAGAAAACCCACCCATATGAATCAGGATGCATGTCAGAAAAATATAAAAAAACCCCAATTATGGTGTCCGTTACTTTTTCTTGTACATCCTGATGTAATTCCCATGATTTCTGGCATTTTTGTCTTTGTTTGTTCTTTAATTTGTCGCAGAAAACCCCTTCTCTCTCATGTAGAATGGAAACAACAGGCAGGAGGCTATAAATAAAAGTGACAGGGGCATGCCAAATCTCAAAAGATACTTCATACAGCACCCAGACAAAGGTTTCCAAAGCATTTTCTAAAGGCTAACCTGTCTCTACTCCCTTCTCCCACAATGACTATAATGTGATTCAAATGAAGGTCATCCGAGTTGAGCAAAGGGCAACGCAGCACAAATATTTCTTTGCAGCATGATGGGTAACATAGATCAGAAATATTTTCATGAATCACAGAATCATAGAAAAGTTCAGGTTGGAAGGCGCCTTAAAGACCATCTAGTTTCAACCCCTCTGCCTTGGGAAGGGACAATTTCCAGTAGACCAGGTTGCTCAGAGCCCCATCCAGCCTGGCCTTGAACACTGCCAGGAATGGGATGGCTACAACATGTGTCACCTGTATGGGAGAGATTAGGATGTAACAGGACATACCAGCCAAATTTGTATTTACCCCCAAGGTCAAGCAGCACTGGTTACCCTCAGGGAATGTCTCACCAGAGAACATGGAGTTTTCCTGGCGGTGTCCCTTGGTGCAGGCTGAACTCGTGTCGGAGTGAGTCGGAGCTAGAGCACCAGCGAGCACAGAACCTGCACTGAACAGTGAATTTAACACTTCCAGCCCCTTGTTACTGCTGTTGCTTTGACGTAACAATGCACTACACCAAGAAAACTCAGCCCAGCTTCCAGTTAATCCATAAAGGATGTATGTAATACCCCTTCTACGTGTTTCCTTCAAAAAGCAAAACAAAGGAGGCAGCATGGCTGACTATGCTGTAAAGTCTGGTTGAGTTAGAGCATGAGAGAGTGAAGAGCACTTCAGGGGAGAGATCTGCCTTGCCCTGTGTTATGGCTTCATTTGGGGCCAGCATTGAATAGCTCAAGATGAGTAAAGGAAATAAGTGCATTATAACGTGATCCTTTTTCTGTACCTCTCAAATTCGGGGAATCAAAAGTTTTTGTGATTTCCTGGGGGAGAGATGAAGCCACTTATAAGAATAACTGGCAGTTTGAGTTATTTTGTCTGCTAGGTCTCTGGCACAGCGTATAGCTAATATTAGTGGAACAACAGAAATACAACTAAATATTTTAATTAAATTGACTGAAAATCCCTCTGCCATCATTAAAAATCCTTTTAAATATAGATAGTACCCTCTTCGCTTATACAATATGAAAACCATATCACCAAAATTTTAGCAAAGGACATCAAAAGTCTGATGCAATTTGAAATAGTAAGAGAGCCTCAATGCATAAGAATGTATAAAATCTTGATGCTTTAATTCATAAATGATGCCTGCTTAGTGGGGTTGTAAAATAAAGAATTCACTTTATGTAGAACAAAACTACAAGAACTCACAAGTAAGAATTAACAAGGTATTCTAGAACATTCAGGTTGAGATATCCCCTAAGACAACTCATAACACTGGTGCTTAAAAGTTTTGTTTAATTTTTTAGTCAAGAAAAGGAAATTAGTCCAAAAACAGAGTCATAGAGGTTATTAAGGAAAAAAACCTGAGTAAATAGAAAATCAGATATATTTCTTAAGATCAAAGCCTTCCAGGAAAAAAAGGACTGATTTATCAGCACTTCTAAGAAGACAGTGACAATACATTCAGGAAGTAGAGTGTGACGGTAACTTTAAGGGCCAATAGTTTAACATAATGAGTGTCACTTAACACTGATATTTTAAAACACATTTTGCTTCCTCTCTTGTTTACCTATTAAACTGAAATATGTTTGTGTCACATTTTCAGGCAATAACCCAACCGTTGGCATGCATCACTCATATGAATCTATTTGTTAAGCTACATTATAATTCTTCAAAAATTCAACCACAATAGCATCAAGCCTTGTAAATAAGTAGCTCGTTTGTGCCTGAGAACTGGTGCATCCAAACAATGCCTTCTTAGCATTATTTTGGACCGTCTTACTGCTTTCTGAAATTTAAAATATCTCATGATGATTGGTTCTGGGATATTTAGCATTTTCAAGTCCAATAAATATATTCTGAAGGCAGCTGCTAGCACAAATTTAATATAAACATTTATTTTCTGTGTGATGGACTTGTAGAAGGGCTAACCTCAATTAAAAGCATAAGTTTCTAAAACAATGTTGCAGGAGGCATCAGGCAGCCAAATCCCTGACTACGAATGATGATTATGGAATCCGAATCCACTGCATTTCAAATGAGAATTTGTGTTACATAACTCCAACAAAGTGTACAAGAACACACATTCCAGCAAATTCCAAACTCTCTGTTCCCAACCATATACATTTAATGATCTGTGTTAAGTGGAAGTACTTCTTCTAGCATGGAATGTAAAATCTGCCTATCTACCAAAAATCCTCTTGGTTTGCTGGCAGGAGAGACACTAGGACAAAATAATAATTTAAAAATATTTGTATCATACATTAAATTTACATAGTTTAACCCTTATGTCAGGATGCTAATTAGCCTCAATTTTCCTGACCAGCCTCACTCAGGACCTTCCCTTACCCTCTCTGGACAGGGTCCCTAATTCCTTTCTGAGATATGCCATAGGTATGCTTGTCTTCAGCCCTGACCTGGCTGGATCTTGGACCTGAATTTTAGGTAGCCTATTGGTAGCCTATCTCCAGTTAAGTCTTTTTTCCTATTTTTTGCCAGTCTTGAAAACTTCCTAGAAAGACCCTGAACCTATATATGACTCTCTCTATACATATATGTCATAGAATCATATGTCATTAATATGTAAGTTTTATGTATAAACCCATGTCTGACTGTACCTATCTTCCCTCCCTAAGTTCACTAAGTGGCATGACAGTGGGAAAAAAAAAGAGAAAAAAAAGGAAATTAGAAAAATGTCAAAATTAATTAGTTTTGTTGATATGGTTTTATGCAGGATACACTGAAAACCCATAATTTTCCTTTCCTAACATTTTTGTGGCTTCTCATATGGCAAGGGACACGGCTTCCTGTGTGCTAATTGTATTCCATCCATTCCAAAGATTTTTGCAGCCCTCCAAGGCCTCTTCATTTCCTATGGAAGGAGCAAACTTGCCTGTGTTTGGGTCAGGGAATGGACACAAAGAATAATTTCCTTATTAGGAGAATAAAAAGATCAAGTGAAGACCTTTATTTTTAAAATTCCTAGATGATTTTAAATCCATAAGAGCCATATATCTTTCCTCGCCCCTCTTTGCTTTAGCCAAGGGTATGTTGAACCTGACAAACCACAACAAATTACTAAGCCAGAACTCCTTCCTTCCTAACTTTTTGTTGAAATCCAGAACCTCCCATTCCCACCCAGGTTTCCAGTTTTACTTGTACACCTCACTACATTGACAGTCTTGTAGGAGGACATGAAATGCAGGAGTAGTGTGTTTATTTATGTGCCTCATCTGGGGCTGTCATGTTTAGGGATTTTTTTAAATCCACACATATAATTAAAGGGATTTAAAAAGTTTTCTGTATGGTTTTCTGCTTTTTCTTTCCTCTTTGTTAATTCGCCTTACCTCTGGGGGCCATCAAAGAGTAGTAAGAACTTAGATGTAGTAAAAGACTACTAGAAAGTTCTCGTTTCCTAACAAAGCTGTACAAATGTTTTCTTGTGTATCTGTTTCCTGCAATGACTCAATTTTTTTCTTTCCGGCAGTGATACACATTATCAATTAATATCCCATTTGCCTTTTGGTCAGCCAGACAACAGGCTGGTATAAATTAATTTCTTAAATTAATTTCTTAAACCATATGTTAGGAAACATTCAACCATAATTTAGGGTACCCAAGCCCATTCCATCCCCCTGTCCTCTCCTTTTCCTTTCCATCTGCACAAGTGAATGTGTTGGAGAAATCTTTTTCCTCAGGCACTTGTGGCACCTCAAAGGTTCAGAAGAGCTGGAAACTAAAATCAGCATTTGGCTTTCAAGAGCCCCTAGAGAGCCCTTTCTGTCGCACATTAAATGCACAACAAATAGGACAATCTCTGGTCTTAGAGGAGTCTTTGTGGAGGTGACAAGTCTATTGCAATAGTGTCAGGAACGCAGCATGTGCACTCTCCCTAGACGTGCAATTTGAATTCTCTGTTGGTAAAAATCAGCACTGTTTTTTCTGACTTCAGTGGAGCTATTCCTGGTGACAGCTGTTGAGCTTCTGGCCAGCAGCTTCCAACTGCTTGATTTTATGGTAATTTCTGAATCGGAGAGGTATGTGGATAGTCCCAGACCACAGAGCTTTCCCTTTAATTTCAAAGGATCTTTTAGAAAATCTAAAGAGGGTTTGTGAAAAGACAACCATTCAGTGCTGGATGTTGCTATCCTGCAGATTTCCATAGGAACACAATGCAGTTATCTCCCTAGGTAGTCATTTGAAAAAGTTATGAAGCAATATACCCTAGAAATATCTTTTTCTGTCATATTTATAGCAATTATGTCAAATAGTGAATTTAAATAATTTGAGCTGATTACTGCAGGTTTATGAAAACTCACAGTTTGATGTATTCACAAGTTTCAATTACTGTATGTGGAATGTAATTATGTGGAGTACAAAACTCCAGGGAAACCTGTGTTTTCTAAATACACCTTGTCTGTAATGCAAGGATCTTTACTCCTTTTTTCCCCCAAAACTGAGAATATCATAAATTTTGTCAATGGCTGATCATTTGTCAGATTCCACCTTTAAAATCTGCATAACTGAATACAAAGAGACAAAAATCAATGCAATCTCAGCAACCCATGTGCTTTGTGATCATATAAATGGAACAACTCTTTAATTTTGTTTTATAATTTTCTGGCCACTGTTCAAGACTGCCTGAGTACTGTTCTTACTGAGAGAAAGCTTAGAGTACAACGTCATTTGTTTCAAAACAAGCCTTTGTAACAAGAAACTTGATAATGGTAATTAATCAGCTGTTTTGTTTCGGAAATTTTAGGAGTCATTCTCTTAGAGTTATCACACCACTTTTAGTGGCCAGCTGTTCCTTACGACAAAAAGGATGAATGACCACCTGATCATCAAATCCCGCCACCTGTGGTTGTAAGAAGCATACAACAAATGTACTGCCTTACAAATACATCCCCCCAAATCCCACCCAGCTCAGACTTTCTTAATGGATCCTGGTTAAAATGTGCTCCAGGAAAGGAGCAGCAGAGCTGAGGGCTATGGAAGGTGGCAATGGCTGGAAGTCAGCATTTTGCCATGGTGCTGATCCCAGTGTTTATAACAGCTTTCTCTTTTGTCCTTGCAAGAGATTTCATGTTAGCCCCCATGCCACAAACACAGGCATCAGTGGTTGTGTTTCTGTGAGCTCTGCAGTTTCATCCACAGAACTTCCCATATGGAAATGCCGATTAAAATTTATATTATGCTTTTAAATACACAAAGTTTCAGAGCTGTTAAATTTGATCATCTCTAAAGCATCTGTGTATTTCATTTGCATCTCACAAAAACAGATTGACATTAAAATCCATTTTATTTGGGTTGCTGTGATAACCCCAAATAACCCTAAATTCCTTCTGTTCATATTTACTCACATTCATGGCTTTGGAAACTCCTTATCCTTTTGCTGTCTTTATTTTCACTGCTAGTGAAGCTGTTTTCATATCTAGCCATGGCATCCAGATCTGTTTATTTTATTTTTGACAAATTGTGCACCAGACATGAAGGAAGACATTTGTGATTATTTTTTTTCCTTAAACAACTACATGTCCTTTCTATTGTGTCATTTATCAAAATAATTCTAAATATTATCATTCAAATTTCCAATTTTCTTCTTCCTAAAGAGCTGAAAAATATGCTCTTGACAGATTTGACAGTGGTTTGATGTGAACTTCTGCTTCACAAGACCAGTAAAAGCCTTTTTTACTATCTGGGTAAATATGACTTTCAATCCCAAAACAGCAGCATTTATTTTTGATTAACTGGAAATGTGCAGGGTAAGACATGAGGAAAAGTTTTCTCTTTTGAATAAATTTTATAACCCTGAGTAGGTGCACTCAATTACAATGTTGCTTTGACACAAGACAGAACCTTCCTGTTGACCTTGTTGTCTAAACAGTTTATTGCTGTATCCTTATAAACATTCCTAAAAAGCAATCAGGTTGATGTGTCATTTCCCAATGTGACCACAGTGCCCCAGCATAATTCTGGAAGAATGTTGATCTCCTGTTCTGCTCACATTGGTGCAATGTTTGGAAAAGGATCATCAGGATAGAAAATCAAAAATGAGAAAGTGAAACTTTTTGTAATACCATTTACTTTCCAGAGCCTTTAAATGCAATGAAAATATTGCTAGAAATAATATATTCCCCTCTGATGATTTTCAACATAATGACTTACATTATTGCCATTTCCTTTAACCTATTTATATGGATTTCTAGAAAGGAGCAGTCTAACATAAATGAGAATATATTTCTTTTCCTGAAGATGTGAGAAAATTTTGCATAAAAGTATAAGTGCATTTACTTGTTCAGAAATCTAGAATTGTCTGTATGAATAGATGAGGAATGAGGGCCACTTTCATTTATGCAACATATTAGTCCAAAGAAGGCAATTAGTGCAAATAATGACCTGTCTACACAATCTTCACACTCATCTTCTCACATGGTAGATTTTTCCACTGATTTAAATTTCTGACCTGTCAGTTAAAAGTTCAGCAATGAATATAAAAGATGGGTGTTTCTGCATTTCTTAAAAAGCGGATAAACCCAAACTAATTTATGAGAATTAACAACAGAGAAAATAATGTGTGATTGACATACTGGCCATGAATGCATGTAGGGACCAAACATGGTACGTGTTGTTGATAGCGGTATTAGCCAAAGAATAATTATCAAAAATAAACATGGATATATACAAAGAAATGTGTGGCAAAGGAAAAACAAAGCAGGTTCTCTGCCATGGGACCTTTGATGAGACTGGAATAGTTCTGGACAAAAGCAAACCAGAATATCAGCGTATCAGGGAATGCTAGGGCACCGTATCTGGGAAGCGATAAGAGATGTCAGTAATTTGCTGCATATATTGGATGCTTCTTGAAGTCTGCTGGACCAAAGACTGCATCCTAACTTTTCTCCAAATATTATTGGATCTGTGTTGCAGAAGTGTTTTTTACCATATTCTCCAAAGCAGCGCAAATACTAATTGTGTCCAAAAAATCCCCAAAATTCTTTGCCTTGGGAAAATCTCAGGTTCCTGGCTGAGTGGAAAGTGACTGCAGATCATTACGCTGTCAACCACTGCCAAAAAATCCTGGCAGAAAGACTCTTCAGACAATGAGGCACAGATGAAAAAGAATTTTCATCACTGGTCTTCCAGTAGGGTTCTGATTACAACTTACTTTATCAAAACACAATAATTATAGACCTATACACTGTATATTTCTAAATGAAAAACAACCCAGATCAGCTTAATTCAGGCTACCTGTTGTTCTTCACTCTTGTGTTATAAAAGAAGCAGGTTTTTTTTCAGGACAGTGTTCTGACTGCCCTGAAACACTGTTTCATCTGCCTGCGTGGTTAAATAAAAATTTATTACATATTCACTCTGTGCCATCAGGAGTGTCCTTTTCTCTTTAAACAAGCTTCTTCTCTCTGTGAGTATGAACACAGATCTTAATTCTAATAATTTCCTCTTCTCTCATGTCTTAAGTTCCTTACTAGCAGCTAGACAACCTGAATCCTCTGTAATTATTATTAGATCTTGTGGTAACTGGTGTGGAACAACAGCATCAGGTGTAACACTATAGGAAGGTCATATCTTGGCTTTTAGTAAAAGATCTAATGAATTAATTTAGCAACAATATCAAGTACTAAGCCAACTGCACCTTTTAATTAACAACAAACGTGTGTTATAATTAATAAATTACCTTAGAGGCAAAAATCATTTAATGACTTGTAGGCTAGAGATCGGTATACACAAAAAGAGATGCAGGCATGGAAAACATATGAAAAGTTTAATAAAAGGTAAATTTTTCACATACATGGAATAAATTAATATTTAACCCCTCTGAGAGATAAAAGCAATTCTGCCACCAGATAATTGGACTTCCTATGTATAATGAATTGATAAACCCTGTATTATTGAATCCTTGAGCTAGAGATTTACTTTCAAGAGACTTCTGTTCACCAAAGGAGAGATCTGAAGGAACTGGATATCTTCAATGAGCACAACTGTTGTAAAAATTTCTATTAAAAAATTAAAATTAAGTTTAGGTATTGCACCAATGAGTAGATGTGCACTGTTTCAAGAATAATGTTTATTTCATTTTAGAGTCCTGCTGTTTGAATTCGAGCCAAAATATTCTGAAACCTCCGGTTTTGAACTTGCACCATGAACTTTATAGCATGTCCATGAATCAACTTCTTAGGCCTAAAATAAATTTAATCTAATTTAAGGCAGCTGAGATGCTTGTACTTGGAGCCAAGTTACAAACTACTACAGAGAATGATTTCTTTAAATTATGGTAGAGATGTGATATTTCTAAATAATCTTAATAACAAATGTGAATCCCGCACATATACATTGTGATACCTGTGATACGGTAAACTACTTAGGTGTTTTCACTGCTTCTACAAGACAATTGAAAGGGGGACATTATTCAATTAATAGAGAATAATAAAGTGCAATCACAGGCTATCAAAGAAAGAAAGAAGTTAAACACCTCAAAGAGAAAGGGATAATTTTTGTTTATTTACTCAAAGAAGCAATATTTACCATGATACCAGCAAAACACTAGAGCATTTCAAGTGAAGAATTGATGTGGGAGTCTACTTCTCCTTTACAAAATCTGGCTTCTTCAGTTCAAAGGCCAAATTTCTCTACTAAATCTAGATAGGAAAACAGAGATTCTTCACAGCAGGGCAATTTAAGATGTTTACAGCAAGAGCTTAGGTCTCCTTCTTGATCAACAAGGAAACTGTCTCATCTAGGGCTTTTCTGTACCCACCTTTCAATGGTCTCTGTAAGAAATTAGGATCTCACATCAAATTTAGTAAAATCACCCCATTTTTTAGCTATTGAAACACTAAAAGTAGAAACAAAACCAAAACCTCCAGTCTGAATCTAAACCAGCTCTTACAGTTAGAGACTTGAGGCCATTGCCCACATTGAAGGTGCAGCAGAACAGGAACAGATGATATTTCAACAATGCAGGAATTGGAGACAGCTGGGAGATTCCCTTTAAATATTCATCCTGATAGGAAATTAAATGAGGGTTTTAAGTACTGTAGGTGAGTTAGAAACTCTATATTCACCCTGCGCATACTTTGAAACATCTAACTCGGAGAGAAATCTCTCCGAGTGAAGCAGAGCAGTTTTCAAGGCCAGGCAAGGATTTTTTATTTCTATAAATAAGATAATGCCTTTGAATTTGAAAGTTTTGGGTTTGTCATGAAAATGTGATTATATTTAGTAATCAAAGTCCAAACCCAGTTCTGAAATGCAAATTAATGATCAGGGAGAAAAACAGGTTTGAAGCCTTTCCATTACATTTTTGATAATTTCAGAACAGCGTTCAATATATTTTTCCTACGGCTGGGGTTTAAAGAGTTGCTCCTATTTGTTCTGATTTTGCATGCTTGCTGGTACCCCATGGCAAATGACCTCTTCCTCTGTCTTTTGAGCTGAACTTGAACATGGGCAGCATCCATCAGGACTGTTCTATGAATAATGTTTCTTCAACAAGGGATGAGTTACACCCTGACTGTCGGCAGGTATGTCCCAACCATCCTTCTTGTATGAATTAGAGCATCTTCCAAACTATGGCAATTTATACCAGCCATGGATTATCTGTCTGACATAGGTTTACTCTCCTGATGGGGCATAGTTTTTTTATTTGAAATCTTTCATAAAAATCAGATCTCATCCTATGCTTTAAAAGAAATAATTTCTAAATTTTTCAGCATAGAAATGAGCATTCACAGTTAGGCACTGGGATAGCAATCAAATATGTTTCTGTTTAGAATGATCTCTGGCCTGAGATTTTTCACAAATTTTACATCTGGTTCCCAAATGAGCTCAGCTAATAATCAGTGACTTATGAGAAAGCAACAAGAAACATGTCTTTTCAATCTGCTTACAAGGTCAAAAAAATTCCAACAGGATTTAATATAAGTACACAAGCTTGATGTATTGGAGTGCTGCGTTTTTTTACAATGCTAACAGTTTGATGAGAATATCAATTAAACATGACTGTATAGTTAAAATTTCCATCTCTAAGTGCAGCTGCAGCAAGTAAGAGGACTGCTAATCAAAGCAGTGTTATAATTTAGCAGTGATGAGGAAAGCAGTAGCCGTCAGAAGGGAATAACAGGAAGGAGGCAGCTGCTTTCATATCATTTTAGTGTCCATTTCTTTAATGAGCCTGAGGAGACAATTCCCTGCTGACTATTCATTAATTAATGAAATTTATGAGAGGAGAAGAGCTATCAGCATGCAAACAAGTGGAGAACAGGTGATGACTGTCTGTTTGCAGCGAATGAGCACATTGAGGAAAAGAAGCTTTTGAATAAAGCAAATGATTTGGAAGAGATATTTAAACAAAAAAGCTATGGTACAAATTCTTCATCTGGGTAGCAATGACGTGTGGTTTACAGCTTAACAGGGATATGTTATTAAACTCAAGTTATGAAAAATCCATGGTCAAATCTGGACTCAAAAAGAAAGCAGCTCAGAGGACTCAGAAGCTATCTCTTTCGCATTTTGAGTGTCTTCCAGCATTTTGCCATGACTTGATTGCATTAATAAACAGTTGGACAGATCCTGCTAGGAAACTCTCTCTCCTTCCCTCTTGGTCTTTCAACATTACATTAGTGTCTTGCCCTTTGGCTGCGAACTCTGGGATGCCTCTCATGGCAAACCAGACCTTTCCCAGACATGAAGATAGTCAGGGTGCAGACCAGATTGTGGTAAAATCAACCTTCAGAGATTAATAAAGAGAAGATAACACCACAGTGCTGGGTGTCAGCCACCCCTCAGTCAGGCTGGAGACCCTTTACATACGTATGGCATCAAAGAGTGGCTGAGATTGCAGATTTGATCGTAGCCTCATGGAATCTGTCCACAAAGGGATTCTTTGAGACTCTTTGCACAACTTGAATTCTTGTAGTATTAAGCACTTTCAGGCCTTGTTCCAATTCATTCTTTTTGGTCAGAAAGTGTAAAGTACTTGGATTTAGACATATTTGTACTAAAGAAAACTCCTGATAATGCTGTTTCTGTCCATTTTCTACCAGGGGGATCTTGCATAGGATGTGCGAAGAACACAGTGGTGCTCAGCCCTGCAAGTCCAAGCTCCTAAAAGACTTGATGTAAGTAACACATGTAAGAGCAGCCCCAAGCCTGCTGTAAACAGCACAGGCTGAGGCAGCAGACATTGGACATGTGAGACAGACTCTGACAGCAGGAGGTCCAGTGTCCCACCATGTTTTGGGGATTTACATTATAAAGGCCATAGTGACAATCACACTCACACAATACAACGCTCTTTGAAGTCTGTTCCACACAATCTTGAATCTTCTGCGTATGCAGTAGCCAAAAACAAGGATTTCATTTTTGACACTATATTCTACACACAAACTGTTCCACATATGTTCATTGAGTGGGTGGCTATAGCACATGCTTTTTCTGCTACGGTTTCTAAATGTCAGGGATGTTACACATTTTTCTCAATGGCTCTTCTGTCGGGTGGATGACGCAGAAATAAACAAACAACAAAAAGAATTGAGCAGTTTTGTCCAAGGTCATTAGTTATGATTTAATACAAAGCATATCTGGAATGCATCATTAGAAAAAGCCCAAAACACAGCAGCTTTTATGAGAAAATATGGAGTACAGAGAGATTCCCTTCCTTTATACAATATTGCTTTATCAAATTTATAACATCTGAGGGATGGGCAGAGGAAGAGGGATTCCAATGGCATCATGGACAGCTGGGTAAATAGGGGAAAGGCTTAGATAAAAAATAAAGTCCTTGATTCTGTAAGTATCATTACAGTTAGTTTTAAAAATTGTCCAGCAAATATTCTTAGTTTTACTTCGTTGTTCACATCTCTCTACATTTTTTCTAAAATCTGTAGTTTCAGGGGTCCTATGAAAAGCTTTTTTTTTATTATAGCATAGGTTTAAATAAACAAAAACAAAGCAAACAAAAACCACACAAAGAAAGCCCCAAAATACCTGACAGTCAAACAAAACCAAACCAAACCAAACCAAACCAGAAAGATGAAAGGTAAAATGCATATTTTAAAGAATTGCCTTAATTTTAAAACCAGACTTGAATTTCTGTCTGATTTATTTTGTATTTTAAGGGGTAATCTTCTCAATCCATCTTCCTGAGTTCTTGGGGTGACCCTTTTGTGCAGGAAAGGAGCACAGATACACATCACATTTCTGCCTGTATTAAAATCTTTCATTGGCTCCAATCTGGTTCAAGGGTTCAAAATAATTTCAGTAAAACATGAAGTATCAAAAATTAATAAGAGTAATTAGCAAGTAAGGAAATTATAGTTGTCTCTTTCTCCATATATTCACACAGGACTGCATGACAGAAAGTGGAAGCCTGTCTTGTTTCACTGTGGAATATTTAATAGACTTCAAATAAATAATATGCAACTTACAGGAATGACCTGTAAATCCCCTTGAGGCTAAGACACATACTGCTAATTACAAACAGATTATTCAGATTCTAACTTGGACTTTTTGCACTTTGATGAGAAACGTTGAAAATGTTGACCATTTATCTCCTTTCATGGCTGGAAATATGTGTCTAATGCCATCTTTGATCCAGCCAAATCTAGCTAATGAAAATATCGTGCATGGGAATACATGTATCTTTTAAGATTGCTGATGTATTATAGAAATTATCAGGAAAAAGAACAGGTAGATTGTTCAAGGCAGCATGGGCCAGGCTGCCAAATCCTTACAAAGATTTCCCCATACCTGAGGTGGAAAAAATAGCAGAAGTTTAAAGTGGTGATTTCCAAAAGAACCTGTGACCAATCCATATACAATTCCAACAGATTCTGGTACTCAAAATGTAACCTGAGTCATATCATGTGTAATAGGTAAGAAGGGAGAGAAGTTGCTTTAAGGAGAGAAAGAGAAAGAAATGAAATTATTGCTTTCCACTTCTTCGTCTTTTTTTATTTTTTGGCATTGAAGCAGCTCTTCCACACATGTATGGCCTGACTGTGATGAGCACCAAAAATTAACCCTAAGATTAGCTCTGTTGGTAGAGCATGGTGCTAAAACCACCACGTTTGCAGGTTTGATTCCCAGAAGGGCCATTCACGGAAGTGCTGGATTTGACAGTCTTTATGGGTCACTTCCAACTCAGAATATTCTGTCATATGAATCTGGTCACGGCAATAGGAGCAGAACAGCTATTGAAATGCAACAGCTATAGGTGGATATAGGAACTCTGTCCTTCCTTCTCTCATACTCAGTGGGTGCACAGAGTACAGACACCCCAAAGCTGGTGCTAGGAATAGTGACTTAAACCTCCAAAACCAGCTCACCTGGTTGTACCATATTAAAGCATAAAATTCATAGCTTTTTCCACTCTTTTCTTTCAACAACACTTTTTTCCTCTGACACAAGCTGCCTTTCATGAATTCTTAATTGATTTTATACTCGGCCATGCAGCAAAGTTGATGACAGATAGTTTTAAAATATATGTAGTCCATATCTGGTACGCCTACCTTAATAAAGCCAGAAGGATGTCTGAAAAAATCCTCTGAAAATTCAGCCAACTTCCTAAGGGGGAAAAAAAGTATATGTATATATATAAAAATAAGCACTGTGATGAAAACAGTGATTTGGGAATATATGAAGATAAACAGTCTGCTGAGATCTTCATATATCAGCAACAAATCAAGGTGCCCATCATTCTCCCCAGCATTTGGTTAACCCCAACTGTAGATGACCATTTAAATTTTTATAAAATAAATAAACATTTATTATATTATTTGCTGCTAATAGTATTTTTTTCCCAAGTCTCATCACAACGTGAAACTTGCCTATATATTACATCAGAAATTATAGAGGAAATTAATAATGATTGAAATGCTTTCTGATCTTATCTCTGATGAGTAATAAAACAACTAATTTCAAAACAATAGCTGAACTTTCTCTCCATATTGCTGGAAGAAATTTTTTTAGTTCCACAGCTTTTTTCATCATTCCTGAGGGTTATCATTATCTGCTTTACATATTTAATTGAAACCTGAGATTAATGAAACTAAAAATTACAGATTTCAATGTAAAAATATTAAAAACTATATTATCTTACTCTTCTTCATGCAATTTTAAAACAATCAGTAAAAAATAAAGGCATATAATTCCAGGAGTGATGAAAGATGGAATTGTTGGCACTACTACTTAAGTTTTAGTCATAATATAAATGCAAGGGGAAATTGAATAGATTTTAAGGAAAGAAATTGCAAAGCTTGTTAAGATAAACTTATTTCTTCATAAGTTTCTTGTTGAGTATCTAAAATTCATTGCTACAAGATACCTGTGAAGTGGCCCATGAAAACACTTAGGAAAGAGGCCTCATGTCTGAATTTGCAGAAAAGTGAAAATTAGTGTGCTTTAAGCCCTGTACCCTGAAAATTTTATTTCAGTTCTAATCAATGAACTTCTCACTCAAATACCTAGGCCTTTGCACTTCTGTGATGAAATGACCAAATGAGGTAGCATAAGGGTAGGTCTGGACATTGGTTTTCAACTCACAAATGCATCACTAATTTTTCTGGGAGGGATAAAAGAACCTAAAAGTAAGAAGCTGAATTATCACTGATTTACTTTCATTTTCCTTATGCAGGTATGTCCTTAAAGGCTGAGGGCATGAGTCTGTAAGTGCAGTTTGTATTTCAACACAACTCTTCCTACTACCCCAGTTATTACAGAATAAGCACCTAAGTTACAGCAACCATTTAAAGACCCATCTGGAATATATTTTTTCCTAGTAACTAACAGCAAATACAAAGGTCAGTCTTGACCTTCTCATCAGATTTGCTGCCCACAGAGATAGAGCTCTTTGTTCCAAATCCAAGTTCCCACATCAATTTTTGCCCCTCATTTTGCTTTAATTTTATGGCATAATTCAGAAATACTGTACCATCACCTGCCCGCAGAATTGAAAACCCCAGTGAAAAGATTTCATACAGTCATAGAATCATAGAATATGCTGAGTTGGAGGGGACTCATCAGGATCGAGTCCAACTCCTGGCTCTGCACAGCACCATCCCCGAGAGTCACACCATGTGCCTGAGAGCATTGTCCAAACACTTCTTGAACTCTGTCAGCCTTGGTGCTGTGACCACTTCCCTGGGGAGCTGTTCCAGTGCCCAACCACCCTCTGAGGGAAAAACTTTTTCCTGATGTCCAGCCTAAGCCTTCCCTGACTCAGTTTCATGCCATTCCCTCAAGCTCTTTCACTGGTCATGAGAGTGAAAAGATTGGCCCCTGCCTCTCTGCTTGCCCTTGTGAGGATGTTGAAGACTCCAGTGAGGCCTCCCTCAGTCTCCTCTTGTCTCTGGTGACATCCTATACCTTCCTACACAAGCCTGGAATGCCTGCTGCTCCTTTAGGGCTGTTCCCAAGTGTATTAAGGCATTGACATCTGCCAGCTACACAGTGGGGAAACAGCTCTTACAGGGAGCATGAGTAAAGAGGGTGGAAGAGCTGCAGCTGGAACTCATAAAATACCTTGTGGAAGGAAGTTGCAGGGAAACTACAGATATTAGTTTTCTGAAAACTGCAAAGTGGCATGACATTCACCAGGAAAGTTTCTCCAGTATTACTAAATGCAAGAGGAGATAAGACCAGGACTGAGGTATTTGAAAGAAAAGTGGATGGGAATAAAACTCTAAATTTATTTTTCTAGGGAGTAAAAATGGGATTGACCATCTTTTCTCTATTTTATCTAAACTGGTAACAATTTTATTTTGTTTTCCAGTTTCTGGGTTTTTTTTCCATTTTCATATTCTAAAAAAGATAGGCTGTCAAACAAACAAGGAAAAAATACACTTTTTCTATCATTCCTTTTTCAAATTCCTGTTATTAGAATTGTAAATCCTGGAGGTCCTTTCACCGAGAAGGAGGGATCAGCAGGTGGTTTATGTATCAAAACTGCAAAGCTTTTGTTTGATTTTCAACAGGGAAAAAAAGTAATTTTGTGTAGATCACAAAGTTAACCAGTAAGAGATGAAAAATAGCCCAATCAATCCTCCAGCACTGCAATTCTGTATTCTGTGGCTGAATAATCAGACCCTTCAAACTGCACGCTAGAATTTGTTCTGCAATTTACACTAGACTGTGAACTCCAGGTCACTGTTCTCCCTCATTTCCTTAAGTTTATGTTAGCAAGGCTTTAACATTATGACAAAATAAAATCCTAAGTGACACAGATCATGTGAGTACAATTTATGAATCATATTATTCGGGCAACATACTTAACCTGGTCTTCTTGTCGATTGTATGAAACAGGGCAGTCCCATCCAGAAAACTTGATATCTATAATTTCCAATTCTTCACACATGTTTGTGCATGTTTCTATGTGTTTTAACCAATTTATATTCATATCCAGTATTCTCAGTATTCCTATTTACTGTGGCTTTAAATTCATGTTCGTTTATCGATTTCAGTTCCACTTACTCCCAGTTCACCTTGGCATTACTGGGAAAGAGAGTTGTGCACACAGTTCTTATGATGATTTGGTACCTTTTCAAATAGATGTGAAACTAAACACTGCTGTGATCAATTTGATGTAATTTATTCCAGATATTATATTTTTTCTTTATTTTCCATCAATTACAAATGTACCTGAGTTATTGGAGATGTTGGCTCTTGTGAAGAAAAAACCGTCATAAATTCCACTGAGTAACAAACTATTTTAAATAGCTGTATATTTGAGTAGCTCATAAATATGCCTGGTTTCAGCCCTAGATTTACTGTATTTTTAATTTTCCAACAGATTGGCCATAGTTTTAAGGGTTTCATCTGAAGCCGTCTGGTCTCTTTAAAGGGCACAATGTACTTAACTATTCAAAAGGCTCTTGATCCTATGAATGCACTTTGCTAGTAATGGGATAGTCATTTTCCAGGCCAGTAAAAAGCTATTACTCACTGGAACGCACACAAATTGCGAGAGGGAACGTTCATGCTGATGGCTGGCAGACTGACAAAGGGAAGTGGGAAATATGGCCCTTCCCTGAATTAAGTTGCATTGACTCTATCTGTTCCAAACATTTGACTCCTTTCTTCTTGTGATACTTATGACAATAATGGGATAACAGATTTATGTCATGAAGGCACTGACCTTTGTCAGAAGGAACATTTTGACAGGAAAATATGTGATATGCTGCTCTGCTCTATAGTTTTGACAATGACTGACAGTATGGCCGTGTATCGACATGGCAAAGCTTATGCTTATGTTTTTACATTGTCATCCTTGGATTAACTCCTGGGTTTTTATCGTCTTTGATCACATACAACTTTTCTAATGAAATTCCTAGATAGAGACAATTCACACTACTGAGAAGCCTTGATTTAACCCACACCCATAGAAGGGACTTGTGGTCTAAGAAAAGGTGAATTTTGGGTGAAGAGACAGCTTGACCTAGTGACCACTGATGCTTCTTCTGTTCCTTTACTCCATGGTAAGGATACTCTCACCTTAAGAAAGTCTAGTTTATACTGCCTGCTTTGTTGAAACTTTTATGTTGATAACGAACATTTGATTCTGCTAATTTTTCTATGAAAGGGTTGGATTTGGTGGAATGTGACTAAATTTTAACTTTGAGAGGAGTGGTGTTACTACAAGGAATTTGAATATTTCAGATATGATCAATAAATGGGTGAAATTATTTTTCTTAGTTTTCAGGGTTGGTGGGCACTGGCTCTTCATCACCACAGCAGCAAAGAAAAAGCTGTATATACAAGTAGTTAGACGAGGCAAAATGGAAAGAGGCACAGAAAAAGCCATTTGTCCAAAGACAGAGTGAAAATGTCCAGTTTGGGGTTTTTTAAATTAGAAATTATGACTTCCCATGTATACTTTAGTAGCCAAACTGAACTGTTCACACTGCTTGTTTTTCCTATGTGAGTACTGAGCTCTTCTTTGGTGGGAATTGCAGTACAGCAACGTCGTGTGGCATGCAGCGTTCAACTCTCCTGTATTTTTTTAGTGTAGCGTGAAGAATATCTTCCACACTGTGCAGGGCACAACCAAATTGACAGTCTCTGCCCTTCAGGATCTTATCTTGCAAACTCTTGCACATGAGCAATTTTTATTCACTTATAGTTTATTTCTGTTCACAGTGAAATCACTGGTGAAATTCCCAACACCTCCAGCAGAGCAGGATCAAGACCAGGAATGTTAACATTGACTTTTGTGGGAGCTCTCAGAGAACAAATCAAACTGGGAGACAACCAATGCAACAAAAACTTGTTATCTCTTTCACCTTCCAAGATTTGAATATAAAATTGCCTAGATATAGCATCACTTTTCATTCAGCTCTTTGAGTGACATATAATGAGGTTACATTGTTCACTGTGACACTTTGACAAATGTTGTGTTACTATTGCTCCTAAGAGTGACTGCACAAAACATCCGCACTCCAGAGGCATAGCGCAAGCATAGTGAGAATCCAAATGAATTATGCATGAAACATGAGAAAGGAAGCAAATGTTAACTAATCTCAAAATGGGTCAAATTCATGACAATTTAGTTAGTGACAAATGAAGTCATTTTTCTACAATATTAAACAACTGTGTCCCTTTTGATTTGTGTCCCTACTGATTTGCAGAGCGGAAAAGGTCATTTTCCAGGCAGATGGGGAATTTCCCTTGCAGAAGGGGAATTCAGCTTCTGCATGCCAGACATAATGAGAACCAATAAATTAGGCAAAACTGTTGTTTACCTAAGATGAAATATTGATGGCCAGGCCCATGAGAATGCTAATGTCTACATTCATCATTTTTTTTTAAAGTCGTGAAATTTAGAGCACAGTAACAGAAGTTGTGATAGATCTATATATCACAGACACAGTAACATTAGGAAAGGTACCAACCACAGAACGCAAATTTAATGCAACAAAAAGAATTCAGTTTCTTCCACACGAATTTTACTTTTATCAGGTAAAATGAAATGGGATATAAAGCAGTACCAAGCAGAAACTGTATGGCTTGAAGTACTGATAGCATATTAGAAGATCTTTTCACTTTTATGTTACCAGTGACTGGAAGCTGGTATGCAAGATATGTGACATGATCTGGTGGTCTTTATCCTGTTCCCAGATTGTGATGCCATATGTCTCCTTCATATGGCGGTATAATCTAGGCACAAGGATTGGAACAAAACTTTCAATACAAGGAGGCACCATATGACTGAAAAAAAAAGCAAGTTTAATAGCTTAAATTAGGAGAACAAAAGTGATCCACATAATTAAATGCCTTAACTCCAAGTTTTTGAAGACTGAATTCTGAAGGAAAGAATATTCAAAGGCATGAAAGCAAGTGGAAAATAAGTCAAATACGATAGTCATTTATCACCAGAACATTACATGCCAATAATATGGTTATTCAGACAATTGGAATGGCCTGTAAGAAACAGTAATTCCTCTTTTTGATCAGATTGACTGGATCAGTGACTGAAACCTCCTTGAAATCTTTCCATCACTAGTCTTGGTTCCCATGGAACACATTAACCATATTTGCCAGAAGGGTAACACAACAATCCCAGAAAATTCCAGTTTGTTTTAATTCAGCTGCTTCTGGCTTGAACGGAGTAGCTTTTCCTGTACACGACCATACACGGCATGGAAAATAAATGGCATCTGGATCTGCTACTCATTAATATAATACCAATTCAGGGATGCAATATAATGAATGTAATACTATTCATGGATGTGATATTTGGCTGCAGTGACCTTGAGATCATGACATTTAAAATCCTGATAGAACTAAAGGTGAGTAGCAAAGGGAAGCATTTAGGACTTCAGTAGGTCAAACTACAGTTTCTGAGAGCACTATTAGGTATAATCCCATGGGATACTGCCTCAAAGGGCTGATGTCATTAGGGTCAACATTACCAAGTGTAACATACTGCACATGGTCCAGGCAACACCCAATATCAGCACAGGCTGAGGGACAAATGAATTGAGGACAGCCCTGCCAAGGAGGACTTGAGGATAAAGTCCTCCACAGGCGATGCCTCAAAGGCAATAAAAACTTTCTTCAGGTGGGAAATGTGGTGATTCCCCCCAACTCAGCTACCATGAGACCATATCTAGGGTACCATGTCTAATTTAGTGCCCCCTTGTATGAGAGTGACACACTGAGAAAAGTCCAGCAGAAGCCACCAAGAAGATCAGTGATTGGAGCACATGATATACAAGGAGGGATTGAGAGAGCTGAAATTGTTTAGCTGGGTTAAAAAAACCCCCTGTCTTCAATGACAAAGGAAGTAATGATAGAGCCCAGAGACAGGCTCACCTTTGAGGTCCACAGAAAAAAAATACAAGAGGTGAAAAGGGAAATTCATGTTGGTTATTAGCTTTTTTGATGACAGTAATTTAGCACTGGAGTGGATTTCTCAGTGAGGCCGTGGAGTCTCCATCAGTGCTGAGGGTCTCTGCACATCCCTGAGAAACCTGGTCTGAATTTGAAGCTGGTCTTGCGGAAAGTTGGACTGGGTAATCTCTGAGAGTCTTTCCTTAATAACACTGTGATTCATGACTTTATTTTATAGCAAAGAACAGAATAGTGGAGAGTGAAGCACAACATCCTGGTAGTAGGAGGCAGCAGCCAGCACAATTTTTTTAAAAGTTTTCTATGGAAATGTTGATAGAACAGCACTTAGAAGCTGAATACAGTGATTTAATTTTTTCCAACATGTAAAACGGCTGTTTTAAGTAGAACCTCATTCTGAAACAACATTCTGAAACCTTCAACCACTATTAAAACAGAAAAAATAATAATATTTATGCAATTAAAAAGAAAAAAGGAAAAAGAAAGTTGAGGTGATAAGTTGCAAGTAAGATTGCCAGTAATGTGACAGTATAGAAACTATATTGATCTAAACCTTTGGCTCCTGATATAACTCCTTTACACTGATCTGTTATCTTCATGCTGAGCTAGTAAGACTCCTGGGAGTTCTCCTTGTGTAAGGAAAATCCTAGCTGGCAGAGAAAGCAAGAATGGCTGGCTTTACTCCAGGGTACTGAAGAGAAGATCATTTCGAGGGCAGGGGTGGGAAGCTAAAATAGCTCATTATAATGGATATTCGTTTTGACAGTAATGAAGAAGACTATCACCTCTGCATATAAGTACCTAAATATGTTGAGCAATTAGACTATTGAAAACAGATGCGCATTTCATAGGGTTTGGAGCAAAAGTTTCACTTTTAAAAAAAAACAAAACCATAACAACAAAAAAAGCTCGTAATAAACACTGAGTTTTGAATGCATTTAAATTTCATAAAAATAAATTAATACTATAAAATAACGTTCAAGAAAAAAAAATCTGTATTATTTATAGGAATTATTTCTTCTGTGGGATTTACATTGTTTTCCATTGCAGTAATTGAAATATGATGGGGAATTCTGATTTTTCATATAACTATATAAATTTAAAGAGGCATAATTATTTGAGTATTCTTGAGCATTTACATGACATTCTGGGCAGAATTTAGTTCATACATTTCCAGCCTTCAATCATTTTTTGAAGGTCAAGGCATAACTGATGGTAGCACAGAAATAATAATATAATCAACATTTTAAAGCACATTCCTTTTGAAACTAAAACCTTCTAACCATTTAGGATCACATTTCATAAAACATGCAAAATAACATTTTACTGAGATTAATGAGAAAAACATTAAAAATCTATTAGATGTATATCTGTATTTTCTTAGGATATACTGTTAAATTCTAGACAAACCTATCCTGCTTATAAATTTTATTTATGAATAATGTCAAGGTATAATTTTCATTACAATCCAGAGACTGAAAAGTCTTTCTCTGCCATCCACATTTGGTGTAGTCCTGGATTCCACATGAATTCCAGACAGGAAGATTTCTGTAATATGCACAAAGTGCAATAGTCCACTGCACTGCAAAGTCCATTAATTTTGAATACTGCTATCAATTGGACTGATGGCATGGTGATAACTACATTGCTACCTTTGTAAAAGTTCCTTTACTGATATTGAGGGCCTCATTTCTACTCTCTGGATACTTTATACAGTTTTATACAAACACCTGAAAAAATCTCAAAACTTACGAGTGCATGTTAAATATTTAGGTTTATATTTATTGCATTTCTAGTGTCATAATACCAGGGTGCTCAATTAAATTGGAGATCTATCATTCTTTTACTCATTTATTTTCATCGTTAATCTTTGCAAATTACATTAGTTATAAATGGAAGCTAATGAAATTAAATACCAACAATAGAAGGTAAACTCAGCTATTCTATCTCATTTTTTGGTATATTTTAAAGGATCAGGCAAAGGATCTAAGGAGAAGTTTTGGATTGGGTAAAACATGCAGTTTTATAGAGTTAAGATCGTCTTTTCAGCTTTAGAAGAGAGACTCACATTACCTACGTTCAGATACTTACAATGTTTACCTTAAATAAGAAGGGAAGACCGAAATGTTTCTTAATAAGGATGAAGCATGTTAGCATGTAAATCCATCAACTGAGCACACTCAGACAGAACTCAACAGGTTGGTGAGGTGGGCTGGCAGAAACCCCATGAAGTTCAACAGCAGGAAATACAACTCCAATAAATATAAGGATTTTTTATTTTTTTTAAAATTAGAACTGCTTGGAGCAGTTGGTTGGAATAGAGGGCTTCAGGAAGCCCCTTCCAAACTAAATTATTCACTGAATTTAAAGCAGATTTTATTGCCATCTGCAGCTAGCAAATGGATGTGTATAGGATAGGACACAAGCTTGATCACAGAAAATTCCAGATAAATATACAGAAAAACCTCTTCATCATGAGAACAGGCAAGCACTTGGAAGGGGGGACAAGAGAAAAATTTAAAGACTTAGAACTTGGCTGAAAAATGTTATGAGCATTCTCATATAATTTTGAGGATAGCCTCACTGTTTGTGGAAGCTTGGACTTCACCAACTATAAGTTCATTTGCCACTGAAATATTTAAATTATTCTGAACTTATACAATTTCCTTGAATTTTCTTTCTATTTTGAGGTCTTGTATGAAAAGTCCCTCCCAGGAATTCTGCTTTTTTTTTTT